>OX457089.1:39218987-39342098 GCA_949752835.1 Empis stercorea
GGTGTGTTTCATTGAGTTTTTAATAAGTATTTTAATAATGGTAAATTATTGTTAATTTAAATATAAATTGCTGTCCATCACTAGTCAAGATCTTCACGCACATCTTTAACCTCTCACTAAAAACATCCTGTTACCCATTACTATGGAAAACATCATTCATTACACCTATTTTCAAGTCTGGTAATAAAAATAAAATTGAAAACTACAGAGAAATTAGTAAACAATCTGTTTTACCTAAGTTACTTGATGCCATTATCACGAATAATCTCTATTACTATTGCAATAATATAATTAGTTCAAACCAACATGGATTCGTGCGTAAAAGGTCAACATTGACAAACTTAGTTCATTTTACTAACACAATTTTTATTAATCTATAAAAGCAATCTACACTGATTTTAGCAAGACGTTTGATCGTGTGGATCATCAAATTTTGCTACATAAACTCTCTAAGCTTGGGTTTCCTGAATCTTTTCTTAATTGGCTATCCCCTTTTCTAATAGGTATAAAACAGAAAGTTAAGTTCAAAAACTGCTTTTCTAAGAACATAATTGTTACTTCTGGTGTACCTCAGGGTAGCCATATTGGTCCCTTATTGTTTCTCCTATTTATAAATTATATCTTTTTTATGTCACTGGCTGTAATATTCTTATGTTTGCTGATGATTTAAAACTTTTCTTGCCTATAAATGATTCGATCAATTATCGCCAGCTTAATGATGCTCTGCAACTCTTGTGTACGTGGTGTCTCGAAAATCGTTTGTTCTTAAACATTGATAAATGCTCTGTTATTTCTTTCACCAGGAAAAAAAATCCTTTTATTGGTGTGTATTTTATGTACAACAGCTTGCTTAAACGTGTTGACTATATTAAGGATTTGGGTGTTTTATTAGACAACAAGCTTTGCCTTAACAAGCACATTGATTTTATTATCAACAAAGCCAATAAAATCTGGGGTATGATTAGACGCTTTTCCCAGGAATTCTGCGATCCTTATATTATCAAACTTCTATTCGTTACTTTTGTAAGATCTATTCATGAATACGCCGCGCCTTTATGGGCTTCGTACTACAATAATAGAATCTCACGTATTGAATCTATTCAAAAAAAGATTTCTACGTTTCGCCCTGAGAAGACTCCCATGGAATGATCCTCTTAATCTTCCCAATTATCATGATAGGCTGAAACTTATAGATATGGCTTCTCTAGAAACTAGAAGAAGAGTCAACAAAGTGTTATTCATCCATCGTATTATGTCTGGCGATATAGATACTCCT
The DNA here is from genome assembly GCA_949752835.1 of Empis stercorea. Taxonomy (NCBI): domain Eukaryota; kingdom Metazoa; phylum Arthropoda; class Insecta; order Diptera; family Empididae; genus Empis; species Empis stercorea. The sequence goes on from OX457089.1 coordinate 39,220,264, forward strand.
GAAATCCTGCACATTCTGCCAATTCATATACCTAGACCTAATCTCAGAACAAATAGATTTTTTCAAGTATGCTTCAATAGGACTAATTATGGCCAACGATCGCTGCTAAATAGCTTCCTATCTGAATATAACTTAAGTTCTAATGCCATAGATTTTAACGACGGTGTTGCCAACATAAAAAAAACTATATGATTACTATGACTCTATATTGTGAGAAGCCTGAATATAGTGTCATCAGATATACTATTAAAATTAAATAAATTTATTTTTTTCTTACTTTTTATCCTGGCACTAACAATCTATTATTACTACTTGTTTTTATATAAATTTTTTCTCATAATATTTTTCTTTTATCGTAATATTTAATAAGGTTCTACCATAAAGATATAATATAAGAGAAACTATTTCATATATCATTTTTTGTACAAATTTTTTAAAAATAATATAGCAATGTAAGACCCCAAGCTTTTTCATAGGCTAGAACTATTTTAAAAGCCCTCTATTTTTAAATTCTATTTATATATAAGTCATACAACTTTTTTCGCAACATTTATAAGTAGTCCAACTTTTATGTCAAAGGGCTCGTATAACGAAAAGTATGCAATTGAAATCATTCTATTGCTTCTGGTTTGGATATTTCGGATCATTTTCATGGATAATCTAGCTAATAACAATCAATCTAAAATTAAAATCTAAAATTAAAAAACTTCATTATTTATAAATAAAAAAACTAAAAAATTTGAGTTTCTAAATAGTTAAATTTTTTATTGCAAATAATTTTAGATTTTTTTTATGTGAAATGAAAATTTAATCTTTAAAAAACTAAAGAGCATCTCTGTAATTTCATATAATCAGATCAAAACCGATTGCAGAAAAATGGACCTTTAATTAAATTTATATTAGTGCTTGGCGGTTTCTTCATTTTCTTCAATAAAAATTTATTTTTCTTAATGTAATCTATTTTTCCATTAATTATATAATCGTTAGATTCTGATGCTGTTGACCAGTCATTTTTATTTTTTCTTGGTTGATTGAAACTATACAAATTTATTTTACTGCTTCTATCCATTTCTTTTAAATATATTTTTCAATTTTTTTTTTATAATTATTATTTATAATTAATTTATTTATTTTTAGAATTTTATCATAATTTTGAACCGAAAATAATTTAATTTGAATTAAATAATTTTGAATCAATTATTTTTGAATTTATATTTTTGACAATTGATAAATTTAAATAAAAATTAAAGTAGACATATTATATAGAAATCTATATAATACTACATAGTTTCCTTTTGGTTCTAATCAATTGACACGTTCAAAACTATCTAGCGCCTCTAGCGATGCAAAGAGTTGCACTAGATAGAGCAGCAAAAATTATAAATAGCTTTTCAGTAAAAATATTCGCTAGATATCCCTCAAAACACTTACTATTCAAAACACCCATTATTCAATACTCCTGTCAATATTCAAAAAAAAATTTGCGATGCTAGTTTAGCATAAAATTTTTCCGCTAGAAAAACTCTAGCCCTGCATTTCGAAGGCTTGAAAAAATAACCGTTCAGAAGAAAAATTGCTCGAGCGGTAGAGGCGCTAGAGATAGTTCTGTACGCGGCAATTGTTATAAACTTAAAAATTAATTTATTTTCACCTTGAATTTTATCCCAGAAAGAATACTTTGAATATTTTAGAGTATTTTAAGAACAAATTGAACACATTTTTATGAACAAATTCGGAATTATTTGAGGGAAATTTAATTTGAAATGTAAAATATCGAAAAGTCTGAAATTGCGGATCCATCTTTTATTTCTCCAATATACTAAATTTTTTAGTTATAATCTAATAGCTTATGATTAAAATCTTTAACTTGGTATACATAAAAAAACCACAGAAATTCTAGTATCTGTGCTACAACGCAATTAAATTAGGAATTTCCGGTTACCCAAAATTACAGAAAAACACACCAAATCCTAATTAAAATCAAATTTATTTCTAAAATATAAAAAATATTTATAAAAAAACCTTAAATATATAAGACTTTTTTTTTGCTGCAAAAATGGCGCTTTTGTGTGATTCTAAAAAAAACATGTTCATCAAATAAATTTTGGTAACAGAATCTCTGTTTACTTTGTCCACAATTTTTTTTTTTCATCTTTACCCAAAAAAAAATATTTAACCCTCTAGTGCGCAAGAAAATATATTTCAACCATACTCTTTTTAAATTGTGCAAAAGTATATACGGAACAACGTTTGTTCTAGAAATATGCAGGTTTTTTGCCTCTAAAGGACACAATCAGCAAAAAATCCTTTGATGCATTTTTGCATCAATACGCGTTTAGTGGAACATTATAATTTTTTTTATCTATTGCTTCTGGTTTGGATATTTTTAAATTTTTGCTTAAAAACTATTTAAGATTTATTGCTTTGATTCATATTTGCATCATGACGCACTAGAGGGTTAAATATATTTTTTACCAAAAACTAAAACAGGAATCTTTCTCAAATTTCACTAATTTTAGGTTTGCGTGTCAAAAATTAACGATAAAAGTAATATAAAAAAATATAATTTTTACGTGTTGTCGTCATTTTGTCCAGTTTTAATTTTAAGAAATCTTGTTGTAAACAATTCAATATGATACCTAAATATAAGCCTTTAAACTTTAATTATATGTGAAGAAGCACATCATTTCGGTTTTTTACGTTTGAAACTCCTATATGCTACCCATTATACAGGAGCCAATGAAAATTAAAAATAAAAATAAATAAAAAAGTACCCTGAGGGCAAGGATACTAAAAGGCGAAGTGTTTTTTGAAAAATATCTATAAAATTTATATTAATATTATATATAGAGTTGAGTTGGTCTCTAGATAGCGCTAAGATATAATAGAATTTATTAGACAGTAGAATATTTTATAATTTTACTAATTTTTACAGGTTCTTCTTTACCTAACTTACCATATTTCCAATTCACAAACTTTTAGTAAACGGACCTTGTCTGAAATTATTACGAAAATTACCAAAATTAATTTAAAAATCGGTTTATCCAAAACGACCAAAACTTATAAAATTTTTAACTCTCCCAATGCTTGGGAGTTGATCTTTCGCGATGTCAAACGTTTATTTACTAATTTAATTTTGCATTTTAAATCTTAAATATTGTACTTTTGACATACCCCCATGTTCCAATACAATATTTTTTGAACAATTTATTAAACACATTTTTTTAGACTCTTATTATTTGTCCCAGAAGAATTTCCAAAAACAAGAACCAACATTTTTGGTTCTTGGTTAACAAAAGTAATCAAAAAAGAAATAATTTCAATATAATATTTTTTGTTTGATTGGATTTTATTACATTGAAATTAACGTTATATTTTGAGTTCTTGGAGATTCTTCAAGGTCTTTTTAGTCGTTGGGGTGCTAAAAGCCACAAATGCCTAAAATATAAATCAATTTTTTTTTAAATGGTCAGAAAAAGAATATAATAAAAAATTAAATATAATTTGAAAATAATAATGATTATTTTGGATAAGAAACACGAAAGGAAAATATATTTTTTAATAGTAATTTTCTGGGAATTTTTTTAAATGTTAATAAATTTTTTGGAACCTAATTGATTTTAGATTGAAATCTTTTTAAAGGAGAAATTCAAGTTTTTTTTTTACATTTATATAAATTTATAAAAAAAATCAATTTCTTGTTATTTATTACAAGGTCATATTAAAAATTTTAACTGCTAAGGACTTTTTTAGGTTAGTATTCTAAGAATTTAGTTTTTAATATAAAAATGTTAAAAATATTTGTTTATAAAATATTAAATTAAATTTACTTGTGAAAAAAGGAAATTTAATTAGCAAGACCAAATTTGTATATTTACCAACACAAATGTTGATTAAGAAAATCAGTAATGAGCAACAGTAAGAAATATTTTTCTACTGCAACATTGTATATTAAACATTTGCAAGAATGTATATTAAATTATTAAAACCATAAAATATGATTGTAAAATAGTATTTTTTTTTTTTTTTACATATTCATTTTATTATTTTATCCATTTCAATAAATCCATAAAAATGCAAAGATCTCTAATGTGATAAATATTTATTATGATGCACATAAGTAGTTTAATTTAATTACATTAAAAAATTTACAATAAAAAGGAAAAAAATATATTTAAAAGTAGTAAAATCTTGACAGATGTCATAAATTTTTTCATATAAATATTTTATATATATTATATATATATATGTATATATATATATATATATATTATACAATAATACTTAATAATCGTAGATATTACAATAAAATTAATTTCTGTATTAAGGCTGATTTTCATTGCAATGCGAATCAAAAAACCCATTTTCATTACTAGAAATTTTTAATCTTTTGTAGAAATTTAGAAAAAGATAGATATATAAATATTATATAAGACAGAACGAGACAGCGTCACTAACTTTGTTTATATTTTATATTTTTGACTATCATCTCTTCATTTGAATTTCGTTCAGAGAAAAAATAATTTGAAAAAAAAAGAATTTCATCATTCATATTTTTGACATTCATATCTTTTTCATTTGACATTCATATATTTTTATAGGAAAGTATCTCATCCGACATACTTTGCTATAAAAAGACGCCAATGTCAAATTTCTTACTATAAAAAGATGTGAATGTCAAAATTATTTGCCATAAAAAAGATATGATTGTCAAATGATTTTTTTTAAAAAGATGATCTTATCTCTCTATCACACAACTAATATATATGTATTTTGCATCCCGTTCTGGTCGACGACTTCAAGTTTTTTGTAATGAAAATCGAACAGTCTTTGCAATGAAAATCAGCCTTAAGTATTATTAAATATTCATTTTAAAAAGAAATGAAATTCTTTTAAAAAAAATTATGAAATTATTCGTACAAAGTGTAACATTTATGTGTAGCATTACCGTACAAAATGTATTAAGTATAGTTATTTGTGTATTTGTACAATTGAAATTGTTAATTTTTTCTAAAATAAAGACAATACATTGTTAAAGGACGAATCTGAATCTGACGCTCCTCGACGATTTGAAGAATAGAATATACATAAACAAATGCATGCAAACAAAAATCGGTATTGCAAACCTCTCTTAATCTTAATACCAATTCTACTTCTTCCTAACTATTACCACTATCCAGCACTAACGTATGTAAATAAGTGACTAATTTAAGTTATATAAATAACAAAGAAAAACAATTTCATAATTATAAAAAAATTTTAAATTTTTTTACAATTATTCTCAAATTACATAATTTAAGTAATCAGCTCAAATAAAATACTAATCTATATGGCCTCATATTACAAAATAATAACAAAAATTCTTTAAAAATATTTTAATTTCTTCAATTTTTTAAATGACTTTTTTATTTTTGAATATACAAAAAATACGCCCAAAATTTTTTTTAAAAAAAAACCTTGAATAAATCGAAATAATATAAATATAATTTATTAATGTTCAATCTTATGTTATTATTATAATTATGATTTTCATTTAAATCTAATATATAATTTTAATTTTGCAGTCATTCATAGTTCATACGTTCGTATAAATGTATATTTTTGAAATAAATTGGCAATAGATATTTTATATTCAGAAAGAATTATCAAAACTCTACAACAACGAAATTTCAAAATAATATATAAAATATCAATTTTGTAGTTAATTACAGTCAGTGATAAGATTTTGATTTTTTTGTATAATTATGTACTATAAAGGGTTAGTTATAATGTACATGACACAACTATGAAAAAAAAAATTATTGAAAATTTTTCGAAGTTTGCAAAGTATATTATAACTATCACGAAGCAAAATGTGTCAAATGTCAATAATTTAAAAAAATTATTTCTTCAATAATAAAACGTAAAAAAAAACTATACTTTGTTTAAAACATCAAAGTGTCAGATTGCCAAATTTCCTATTTTTTTTTTTGCGACCCAGAGCGCACCACCAAAAAAATACAAAAACGAAAAGTTTTAAAGAGTTAACGAAATTTGCATGAAGTATATTATAATCATTTGTATGGGTTCTAGTACAATCGCCCAGCTGTCAAATTTTAAGTTTCTTTAAGTCTATTATAATTACCACTGATATTAAAAATATATAAAATGAGTCCACATAATTTCACCGTTTACTGTTTTCATTTAAAAGTAAAATTTTATCATCGAAATTATTATACTCGTACATATAATAGTACAAAAAATAAATTCTTATGAATAATAAATAATAAAAATAAATTGAACCCACACTTTTGTTTTTCAAACCAAAATTCTTATGCTACAATAAAACATTAAAATGGTAGCCGTGAACATACCATAATGATTCTTATAATTTATTTATAATGTACTATATGTAAAATATCAGAGAGTGCTTAATCACTACTATTGAAGTGTTCTTATTATTAATATTATTATTATTGTGTTGCCTTGGACTATGATTCAACTATTTTATATTATTATGATTTGAAAAAAAAAGACAAGACTATCATAAAAATACCATAAAACTAATAAAAATATGATATAAACTTTTATACAATATTTATTTTGATTTAGATATATTTTTTTCAGTGCATGATTCAATATCATTTGCAGAATTAAATTAATGAACTATAAAAGCTATTTTAAATATGTATATACATATATGTATCTATATTTTTCGTGTGTGGTTTTTATGTTGTCTTTTCTTATCAATATTTCATTTTTGTTGTTAATATTTTTCGTTTCCTTAAATATGTAAAGAAAATAACTGCATTTAAATTCCATTCTTACATCTAAATACTTAAAATTTAACATCTCTCAAATATTATATATATTTTAACATAAATAACTATAAAAGAAAAATATATAATTTATTTTATTTCATATTAACAATCAATCTTGATTACAGAAACAAAAAAAAATAATAATAATAATATAATTCAAAACATAAAAAATAAAAATAAAACCAAAAAACTCAAAGAAACGTCAACATTTTTATTTTTTATAATTTAAAAAAAAATTTTTTTTTTTTCAATTTTGATGAAAAAAAACCAAACGCTAAGCCAAAAAGTCTGAAACACGACATTACAGAACAAAAAAAAAAAACAAAAAAAGAATTCTTTTCTGTCTAAATATGGTTACCTTATTTTTAGGCTTTGTTTTGGGCAACCCTCATCAATTCTTGAACGCTTTTCTTCTCCTCATCAAAATATTTTCTTTAAAAAACAAAAAATCAACTACTCTTCTGGCTATGTTTAATATTGTAGTATTAATAAAAAGGGTCACATAAATGGTTAGTGTCAGCCCCCATATGAAAATTATGCCCGTGTAAATACCACAGTCATTATGACACAGTGACAAATTTTATGACTTAACTAAAATTTACTCCATTTTTAATCCTATATATCCACATACCACAATCCACATCCACAATATTCCTATAAGAATCTAGAATTTTAATCTAATTATGACAGTTCTGAGTGTGACATATTATTGAACTGTTGCTATACTGTGTTTTTTTGTATTTTTATAAACTTTTGGCTAAAAGGCCTTTTAAATGTTCTATGCAAATTTATAATTTAACAAATGTCCAGACATCACCTTAAACAATTTTTTTTTTGAAATTTTATTTTTGACCACAGGTATGGTATCAAATCACCAAATATGGACAGACAGGTATTCCTCTTCTTATTCAATTCTTCTTCTTCACTGTTATTACGTTATTTTTTTTATATATAAATAAAAAAAAACTTCTTCTTTTTTTTTTTTTGTAAATTATGTCGAAAAGGCCATCACGCCAGGGTTTTTTTTTTAAATTATAGAAAATAAAAAAGTTGGCATCACGCTCAACTCGTTGCTGCTGGGATCTGCAGAAAATATTTTGTTGTTTTCTGTATGATGACCAAAATTATAAAAAAAAAAAAACAAAAAAACAAAAAATTTTTGAATATAAATTTAAATTTTTTACTTTAGACATGAATTTTTTTTTTTGGTTATTTGGATTCATCTACCCAGAATAAATTAATGAACTGAAAGCTTTTTTTTTTTTTAAATATTTTATTGTTATCTGATTTTTCAAAACTACATAATATAATTTTGGAATTTATAACCTAAATAATTTTTTGACAAAATAACAACAAAACATTTTTAAAAATCTTATACATTTTTTTTTTTCGCTCTTTTTTAGTTTAAAGCTGAAATTATTTATATTTGTCAATTAGTCAAAAATTTTGTTTTGTAGATTTGAATATTTTGGACAGCCAAAAAAAAATTTGTTGAGATAATAATACATTTTTTTTTTTAAATTAGGCAAATTTTATTAGTTTTTGGAAGAATTGAATCTTTGTTAATAATATAAATAAATAAATATAAGTTACAAACTTTTGTTTCATATTTATTTTGAAAGTTTAGTTGAAAAAATTACTGTCCATAATTATTGTGCTTTATACATATAATTATTTTAATAATTACTTTAAATTTTTTTACATAATATTATCGTTCCGTTTCAATTATTACGTTCAATTCTTTAATATAAACATAAGCTTTAATTTAAAATATTTAAATTTTATGACATATGTTACGATGTATGTACAAGATTTATTATTACAGAGATTTATTCACAAATCCTATGATAATTAAATTTTTGACAATTTTAATTAAATTTAAAATTATACATGTTATGTTTTTAAAGTTACCCCATATTACTGTTCTATAAAATAAACTCAAAATATTTATCTTTATTTAAAAAATTATAAACCATAAAAATCAACATGAAAAAAAGATTATAGATTGAAAATTATTGATTTTTTATGCTTCTGGAATTCTTATAAAAAATATATTGTATAAAAAAAAATCATTATCATTTTTCCATTCGTTTTAGAGGTTAACGAATAAAAAATAATCGAAAATGTAAGACATAAATATTATTTCCTTATCCAAAAAAATATATGTACATATATGTATAATAATTCTTTCGGTTTTAAGCTTTTGTAAAATTCATTTCTCTCCTTCAACACAATATACATATATGTATATATATATATATATAACTGCCAAGCATATAAAATTTAAATATTAAATTTTTCCTCAAAAGTGCAATGATGTGTTCTCCATTATTGGCTCATCAATAATTTATCCTACCATAAAAAAAAAGTGATTTTTTACTTTATCTTTTTTGGAATTTCAATAATTTATCCACCGTTTTGGTATTTTCTTTTATAAACATATATTTATTATGCATATTTTATTTTCCTTTTGCCAACAAAACATTAAAATTCTTTGAATTTCTCTTTACAAAGAAAAAACAACAACAAAAAACAGTGAAATAAAATATGAAAATTGTGCAAAAATTTTAGATTAAAAAGAAAATTTAAGAAGACACAAAAAATTTTTATAAATTTTATTATTATTTATATTTTGAAATTCATTTTAAAATTCTTGAATTTCCAAAAATATAAAAGTAATAATCCTTTTTTTTACATAAAAAAAATAGTATATACATACAATGTATGAAAAAGTAACACCAAATTTAAATTTAAGGAAGTTATTTTTTTAAGAATATTTTCGAAAGAGGAATTTCCAAGTTGTTTTGGATGAATGAAGCGTGGGGGCGATGATAAAGACACCACACGACTAAATATATATATATATGTATACATATTATATATATAGAAATATCTTTCACCTTATTTGGCACATTTAAAGCGAGTCAACAACAATCAATGGAATTTTGAAAATATTTTGATTTTATAGTTGGAAGATATTGCAAAAAAAAAAATTTAAAATTTTCATTGGATAAATTTTTTTTTGTATAATAAAGTCAATAACTTTCGAAATTTTATTAAATTTTATTATTGGCACAAATATGTAATTATTTCTAAGTCAATTATAATTTAATAAAAAGGAACCTGTTGGTAATGTTCCACTAAAAAGAATGAAAAACATATAACCAAAAAAGGAATTTCATTGTCGTAAACATGAAAACAAAAAACTTTTAAAATTATATTTCTCTGTTTTTATTATTTAATTTCAAATTCATTTTGATTATAAATAATTTTAACAAAAAAATTAAATTATATTATTCATAATATTTACAAGTTATCATCCGTTGAGAAGTTGATTTTTGGTTTAAATATTTAATTTATCTACATATGTAAAATAACTAATATAAATGATTATTTAACAAACCTTTATAGAACATCATAAATTTTTTAAATAACTTGATATACTATCTGGCTCTACGAACTAACGCCCAATGGAACTATAGCCCAAAAAAAACTGAACTAACGCCCAAAAATTTTTAGTCGTTAGTCCATATGAAGAACTAAGACCCAAACTTTAGTAATGAACTAAAGCCCAAAGAAAATGAACTAAAATATTTTGGGCTTTAGTTCATTTTTTATTTTGGGCGTAAATTCATACGAAATAAAGCCCAACAAAATTTTGGGCGTTAAAGGGAACAATTCTTGGGTTTAATAAAATTAGCCGTTTTACGACAAATTAAATCAATAAATTTTCCCTCTTACGAATAAATAAATAAAAAAATTTTTAGAATTTACTTCAGAAATATTTTTGGGTTTTTAGCTCATAGAAAAATGAACTAATTTTTGGGTTTTTAGCAAAGAAAAATGAACTAACGCCCAAAAATTATTAAGCGTTAGTTCATTTGAACTAAAGCTCAAAAAAATAAAATAAACTATTGCCCAAAAAAGCGAACTAAGGCCCAAAGTTTTGTTCGAATTTGTATTGGATTTTATTGGACGTTAGTTCATTTTTTTTTTTGCGTTAGTTCCTAGAGCCATACTATTTATATAATTTTTTCTGAGCATATTGAAAGTAATGGAGAATTCTTGTAATATAATTAATTAAATTTACAATTCTGTACAACAAATAATTCGTTATGAAAAAAACGATCCTTTTATTCCTGCCATGCGTCAATTTTATATTTGCCAGCTAAATTTTATTTTGTCATCATTAAATATTTATTTGATTTTTAAACAACTTCGGAAACCAAAATTTATAAATAATTTATTAAGAAAAACAACATGAGCTATCATCAATTTTTTTTTTTAAATTAATATTTTCTTTCTTTTTTTTTGTAAAACAATAAAAAAATAAATAAAACAATTTTGTAATTTTTAATGAACCAATCAATCAAATTCTTCCTTTTAAGGTGATCGAAGGCGTGTGTCTTGTTTTATGTACGACATTGCATATATATATATTTATTATGTAAATTAATGATAAAATGCTAATTAGTATCTATTGGAGAAAACACTGATTTTTATTTTTTATTTTATTACAAATCACACTAAAAGTTTTTTTGTGAAGATAAATGATTAGAAACCAAATATGAAATGTTTAAAAAAAATTTTATATAAATATAAATTTTTAAATTATAATTATACTCTGTCAAATTTACATTCTATATAAATAAAATTTAGATTGAATTTAGTCACTTTAGAAGACAACAAACAAAAAATTTAAATGTAAATATTTTCTTCTGTTGCTAACTAGAAATGACTTCACTATCATTTTATGTTAATTTTGGTATGATATTTGCAGGGTCTATAGAAAATATATGTGACTAGAATTATAAATAAAAGAGAAACCCTAAAATTTTAATAACATATCGTTACCTAAAATTTCAATATTATAGAAAAAATAATATTCTTAAAAGTATTTTTTTTTTAGATTTTAGCGATAATCATTTTACATTTTAATCGAATAAAACTTGTACAAACTATTTGTATGGTCTATCGTTACACGTTACACTTAATAATATTAAATTATTATTTCGTTTCCATATATTTATAAAAAATTTTATTGAATCAAAAATAAATCCAATTCCGCAAAATTTAATTTATAATATTGTGTAATTAATTATAAATACAAAATGCAAATTTTACACAATTATTATTTTTTATATATTCATTTTAATGAGCTGCGATATTTTTTTTTGTTTTGCTTTGACGTTATACAAATGGAATGCAGTATTTCCTTCGCTAATTTACCAGACTATAATAAATTTTATATATATTTATATACTAAAAGTAATTACAATTTATTTTATTTTATAATAACAATTTAATTGAAACGTGTTGAGTAATTATTGCCATATGTCAAAATAAAAAATATGTTATCAAAAATGAAAATTAAAGAATTTTTTTACGTCATGTGACAAATTTACCTCGAAATTCCTTAACATACAAAAAAAAACTATTTCTTTTTTAATTTTGTATTTTTACACAACATTTTTTCAACATAAAATAATTTAAAATTTTAATATTATATATAGCTTTGTCGACAAGTTACGGGCTTTGTTAGGAATATTTCCGAAATTTTCTATATATATTTATTACAGACAACAGCAGTTTCTCCTTTCATAGTGAAAGCACATATATGAACTCTGATATTCTGAATATTCATTCTATAGAAATGTATTGATCTGGATAATTGTGAATATCCTATATTCCTAAAGTAACCAAAATTTACCATTATATATAACGTATTAGTGTACGACAATATAAAATCACATATTAATAAATGGAATTTCCATAGAAAAAATTTAAATACATAAATATAAAATAGATTATTAAATTAATAAAATTCCGAAATGACAAATAACTCGAAAAATTATTAAAACAACATTTTTTTTTATTATTATTTGTTTTGTTGGCTGTTGTTTTGTCTATTTAAATTAATTTAAATAAATATTGTGGGCGCCAACTTAAAATGTACTATTTAAAATGTTTGATTTTAATTAGCACATTCATTACAATATGAATGAATGAAAATTGAATATATTAAAAAAAAAAATTATGATTTTTATGTTTAAGAATTTTGATTAAAAAAATATTTTTAATGTAAATTTTAGTAATTTATTAAAAAAAAAATATTATAGACAAGAGTTAAAATTATTTTTAATTTTTATGAATTTTTTTTTTAAATTTATTTATTTGATTTTGATTGTTTTGGAAATTATATAGAATATTTAATTTAAAAGTTATGCAAATTAAAATTTTTTCGTAACGAAAATCTGTTCAAAACTCCAAAGAAAGAAAAAAAGAATGGAATTTTAAAAGTTAAAAATTTTTTTTAAACAAAATTTTTGCTGATTAACTGAATTTTTTGAAGTATTTATTTTAAATTGAATGTTTGTTTTTCTTTTTCAAACTTTTAAAAGTTATAATTATTATTAGTTTGTTTGTTGTCAACCTACTAAATATATTTTTATTATTATATATTGACCAGACCATGAGGGGAAAGTTAAAAAAATTTTTTGAATTATTTTAATGAATATTTTATTTAAATTTTATTAAAACAATGGCTATATTTCTATTAATAATGCTAGAAAGATAATTTGGTATTCTGTTATTATTTTAAGCTAAGAAACATAATTATTATAGAGAGACAATCGACAATGTAACATTAACAAACTTAGATCCGATAAATAAAAATAGTGAATAATGTGCCGATATTATGTGCTGAAAATCCTTGTATTGAAGGTATCAATTTTTCAATCGAAAGCTTACATATATAGGCTACACGAGAATTGTTGTAAGTAAGAGTAAGAGTTGTATCTGCAAGTACTCTACTTAAACTGAATACTTATAAGCTAAGTTATATTGTAAGGATGTGTGGGATAGGTTATTGTAGGGTGCCAAGTATTCTTTTCCTAAAGACAGTTTTTGATATAGATAGTGATAAGTGTGAGCTGAATTTGTTCAATACCGTACATACAACATCTGTTTATGGACTCGTTCCTACTATAGTCGGTGCGATGTGTGGAGACCTTTAACAATTATGTATGTCTAGTTTGTCTCACGTCATTGTTGAAGTTTATTCTTTCAGATAAGAAATAAACGTCAATATTATTATTTAAGGCATCGAAAGTAAAGCAAGAGGTTAAGAGGTCACGACGTAAAGCTAGTGAATTTAGATTTAATAATTTTAGTCTAGATGTATAAGACGGAAGGTTTGTGAACTCATTTGAGTTAAAAAGAGCACAAAGGCCAAAAAGAAGAAATTTTTTTTTAATTGATTCAATTCTGTCCCTATGTAACTGATAACATGGTTCCCAAATAGGGCATACATATTCCAGAATTGGACGAACAAAGGTACAGTACAAAGTTTTAGTAACCCACACGTTTCCGAACTCTTTGGCTCTCCTCTTGATAAAGCCGAGCATCTTGTTGGCTCTAGAAATGAATCATAATGAAGATTAAAATTTAGTTTAAAGGAATCCAAGCTCATTGATATGGTTTACGCGGTGAAGTGTTGTGTCATTTAATTGATAGTTATATAGTATATTATAGATTTTTTTCTAGAAAAGCTAATGATGTGGCATTTACTAACATTAAGATACATTTTGACTGAAGTGCACCACTCTTCTAATATATTAAGTTTAGATGCAAAGAAATGATAATCAGAAATGTTAGTTATAATTTGAAATATTTTTAGATCATCAGCATAGTGTAGAAGCTGGTATAAGTCATGAATTAAGATATTAAATATTATTATTATAAATCCCAAAAATTAAAAAATGTCCTTCTGCTAAAATTTCAATTAAATGTAAAATAAAAAGATAGATTTTTAACATTGCAAAATCAAATTTTTAATTATACCGAAAATTATTTGTTTTAATTTAAAAAAAAGTTCACACATTTAGATGAATTTGTTATAATTTTTGAACTGATCCAAAAATATAAAATAATCATTTAATATTGTTATCATTATAATTATTTATATCATTGGAACAAAAAAAAAATATATCGCAAACTCATCAAAAAAAATATATAATTATATAATATTAACATGTTGATGAAATTATTTTTTTTAATTATTACACAATAACAAAATGTCCGAATTGTGTATAATAACTTTTCATCCATGTTAATAATATTTATAATTATAAAGCAAAAAAATCAAAATTTTACTGTATACATAAAATATTATCTAAAAAAGTTTTTAGGAACATATTTTTTCCTTATTATGTAATTAATTATATTTTATTTATTTATATCCAACTGTTTTGACCACATCGATTTAATGCAGTCGCTCCTAATGGCTTTACATAAGAATTCTTTTTCCCAACATAATATTCGTTAAAAAATGTCATTGAATAAAATCTCGGTGTTGTGCCAAATGTTGATTTCTGCATAGTTGTATTTGTTGTACCAAAACGTGATATATTACGTGTATTATAAGCAGCTGGTCCAGGTCCAATTGTCCAAGCTGCTGTCACTTTATTATTACGTTCATAATATTTATAATTTCTATCTAAACCTTTTAAAGCACCAAATTGATGTCTACAATATTTTGGACTATCAAATAATACATTAGTTTTATGTGCTGTAATATATGTAGATTGATTTTGTCCAACTGACATCTTTGAATTACATACTAAAATTAGAAAAATAAAAGAATTTGTTAGGAAATTTTGTTAGGCAAAGATTTTCTAATTAAACCTCGTTTTACTGATTTTGGCATTTGTTTAGTTATTATTTATTTCACAGAAATTTATTGAAAGTATAAAAAATATTTTATAATTTTTTTATATTTTAAATTTTTTTTTTTAGTTTTTTCAATTTTTCTTTATTATTTTTTTATTTTTCTAAATAAAAATTTTGTCCCTTAAATGCCGCAAATTAAATTTTTTTTTTTATAAACATTGAAAATTTTAAATGAATAATCAAAAAATGATTTAAAATTTGAAAATATTTGATGATTTCATGTTCATGGGTAATAATTGACAGTAGTTACACAAAGTGTAAATGTCATATAAAAATTAAGATAAAATTACTTTGAACGGCTATATAATTTATGGTTAATAATCGTCTAAGAAAATTCTTTAAAATTTATATTTTTATGATAAACAAATATTTTGATACACATTTATTGGGTGTGTACACGATATCCATTAAAAATTTGTTGCACCAAATAAATAACAATAACATTAAACACGAAATTAACAATTAATTAGATTGTATTAACAATCGGGAAGAATTCTAGAGCTTAAATGCAATGATACCTACATTCTAAAAAATAATTTAATTATTATATAAGTAATTATTAATTATTAATTAAGTAATTTCATCATTGACAAATGTCAGTTCAAAATTTTTACACATTTTTACGTCTTTGTAAGTTTGTTGCATGAATAACAGATGGCGTTAGTGCGATAATCGACAACCTTCGAAATCCGACAATCGTCACACATGATACAATTATACAAGTAAAAACAAGCATGATCATCACACCTCTCCCTAAATCAGAGCGTAAAATCAAAAATCTCGACACAAAAAAAAAATAAAAAAATTACGAATTTACATTCGGACCAACGAATTTTCCAACGAACGAACAAACATTCGTTAGAACAACGAATCTACAACGAATCTACAGCGAACGAACGAATGTCCGTTGGCGATCCAGAAAAAATGGTTCGGCAACGAACGAACAACTATTCGTTGTTCCTAATATACCGAATCGTGATCGAATGTTCGTTCGGCGTATATGTGCTCGCTGCTTAATACGAACTCAAAATGCTGTATGAAATGACAAGTAATACAACAATCATAATCGGGGTGAATACCAAAAAAAATCAACACGAGCAGTAAAGTGAGACGATACTCCAAGTAAGTCGACAATCATAATTGGGCGATTATTTAATGGCAATTAGATAATTGTTGTCAGTTCCTGGTGTCACTAATGACCTTGTGGTTTATGAGTAACAATTATAAACAACACTAAAACATTGCAGGCCGTTTCTAATATCCAAGATAATATTCTCTTAATTATAAAATTCGTAACATAGAATATAAACTATACACCCTCAGAATTAAAGTATTGAAATAAAAACATTAAATGTGTTACATAAAATTATACTAGTATACTTATTTTTATTTGATTTTATTACATATCTCACTTAATTGCATTTATTTATTTTTTTATAGAAAAATGACTTTTTGTCCAATAACTGATCTGCCAAGTGCCAATGTCTTAAATGTGGGTTAAGTATCAAATTTCTTTATGCCTTCATTATTATTTAAAATATAAAGGTTTCTTCATCCAAAATAAGATTCCTATAGAAATTCAACAAATTAACAAAAATTTTACCATGCCCAACATCATTAAATGAAAAATTTAATTTTCTACTCTTCACATACTTTTAATTATCACAATGAACAATCATTGGTGGTGCATATTGATGATGTCTTACACCAAATGAATAACCTGGTGATGAGTCACCAGGTTTATGTTCCATTAAATTATAATAATTTGAACCAGGTGAATTTGTTGAATCTTTAAATCCTTTTGTACGAAGACCCATAGAATATTGTCCAGCTTTGTGTTTTGTTATATTTAAATCATTAGCACCATAAGCCATTGGTCCGGGTGATAAAGCACCCGTTTTACGTGATAATGTTATACCCCTAAAACAAAGAAAATATTTACATATAAGTTTGGTTTTAACTCTTTGAAGAAATTCAATTAAAATCTTAAAAACTTACATGCTATAAGCAGGTTGTTTATGTTTAACTGTTTGTATACTATATGCATAAGTATTTGCTGCTGGTGAATATGATCCATTTTTTAAAAATGTTCTCAAACCCATTGAATATTGTGGTGCACGAGGTCCCCAATTTGGTACATTATGTGCGGCTGGCCCAGGACTTGCAGGTTTATCTATTAAAAAAAAAAAGATTTTTTATGTTCATTCTTCGTTTTAATGTTCATTAAATATAAAAAAATATAAATATACCTTTTAGACTAGTTCTTAAACCAAATGGATATTCTGGAGTTTTTGATAGCCCAGTACGATATACTTTATCAAATTTATATGCACCTGGTCCAGGACCAACCAAACCATCTTTAAGTGTTGTCCTTTTACCAAATGAATATTGGGGTCGTCGATTTTTTCTATTATCATGATTATCATAACCATAAGTTGGTGGTAATAAATAGGCACCAGGTCCAGGTCCTAAACATTATTATTTATTATTAATTTTTTTGAAAATATTTGTGTTTTTAAAAAAATATATTGATGATATAGAAAAATCTTACCAATAGGTTTTGATGATGCCATATTTAATTAAATATCAATTTAATTATAGATACGTTTACGTATTTTCTTGTAATTTTTCCCTTTTTAGTAGATTTTGGTTGTTTTTTTACGAAAATTTACAATTTAGCGAATTAAGAAAGATTATATTGAAATTTAGAATTTAGTTAATTTCAAATTATTAAAATAAATTTATTAATTGTTTTTTTTTTTTGTATTTTCTAATTTAGTCCGGAAAATCGAAAACAGAAATTTATTTCTGGGCTACCATTTAATTTTGTGTTACAATCAAAAGAAATGTTTTGAAATAATAATTAAATAATATTTCATTTTGATTAAAGGTAAACTATAATTGATAAATATTTTTTTAAAAAAACATTTAAATTTTATTTATTTTTTATAATTTAAATACAAAGTGTATTTTTTTTTTTAACTTTTTAATGTGTTCTGAACATTTAATTAACCTATCAGTTATATGATGGGGACAAGAAATCCATTAATGAAATTATAAACTATGTATATGAAATATTTCTATCAACATTTTTAAAATTATTAATAAATAATTTTTAATTATAATTATTAATTAATAGAGTAATTAATACTTCTTAATTATTATATTATTTTTCGAATTTAGTAATAAGACAATGAAGCAGTATATTAAAATTTACTTTTAACAATATAATTACCAACCAAATTAAATGTTTTTATGTAAATTTATTAAATTTTTTGAAGAATTTAATAATTTTTTAACTAATATATCATCGTATTATATAGATTGAAGCTTATGCTTCAGTTCAATGTTTGCAAATTTTTCTAATATTTTTCTTAAAATTCTAGGTCAGAGATTTTTTTTGGCTTGCTTTCAATCAATTGTTATTCAAATATATAATATTTCATCTTTTCTCAATTTATTGAATAGACCTTTTTGCTTTTTCTATAAAGCTTAGAGGTATTTAAATAGTTTATAATTAATGTAGGGTACAACACAAAATAAACATTAAAATTCAATAAACATGAAAAACGATATTTAAATTTTCAATGCCTCGACCATTACTCTAGGCGAAAAAAAATAAAATTTAAAAAAAAAACTATAATCTAAAGGAAATCATCATAAAGAAAAGTTTTTTTTGTCATTTTTTTATAATTTAAATTTAAGGGTTTGTTGGTTGGCTCATTATTGAGTAATAAGTTTTCATAAATAAATTGTACCATACTGTATTGTATGTCAACAAGGAAAAATTGATAAATCTTATGGAAAATCAAAGCAAATATATTAATTATATTACAGGGTAAATACTCCACGCAGGCGAATTCTAAGTAAAAGTTAGTCGATGCGAGTAATTTTTGAGTTGGCAATATAATCCTTTCACAAGTAAAATGTCAATAAATCCTCGAAACGTCTCTGAAGATCACTTGATATACTAAATAATGTCAATCAAATATTCTGTCAAAGAAACGAACAGGACAACTGAAAAGTTAATTAGACCACTTTTTTAAAAATTTAAAGAAATTAATTGTATAGAAATATGTATAAATATTATGGCCAAAATATCGTTTTAAATTATTCCAATTATGCCCACACCAAAAACATAAAAACAAAACAAAAAATTTATCTATACAGATACACAACGGAAATGCCCATAAATATGCTCGTTCGAAAAAAAAAACATATTTTTAACATATTTAGGTTCCTATTATAATTTTTTAACATTTTTTTTTATTGTTTGTTTATTTTTACGTTACTTTTTTTTATAAAAATTACTGAACACAAAAAAGACTGTTAATAATTTTTCATTTTTGTGTTTCTGGACAATATAATTTCATTTAAAAATCTAATAATAATAGCATAAAAAATTGTTTAAAAAAAATACTATTTTTTTTTTTTGTAAATATTCAATAATTTTTCACCCAAAAATCGAAAGAAAAAACGATTTTTGTAAGCCCGCATTCCTGTAAAATTGCTGGGCTATTACGAAACATAACCAACAACAATAAAAATATATTTAATGTCGACAATGTTCTTCATCGTGTCGACTTTAAAAATTGACGTTTATCTTTTCAACATTGTTTAAAAAAAAATATTTTTGTGGTAATTTTTTTTTTGGTAAATTCATAAACTTAATAAATGCCCAAAATAGATAAAATTGTGGTTAATGTCGTTGAGGGAGGAACAGGAAAATATATTTCTTCATTTTTGTTGTTTAAAGGAAACTAAGGAATTTTTTAATGATTATTTAATAATCCAGATAAAAAAAATCAAAAAAAAAATGCATTTCTTCTGTTTCTAAGGTGTTTAATGCTTCAATGTGTATTATTAATACTTTTTTTTATGTAAATTATGTGTTTATGAAATTTGATTAAATGATCATAATGAAGATAAGAATTTTCTATTTCTTAGCCTTGTATTTCAAGTAATATTAAGTGATAGGTTGAAGGTTCTTAAAAAATATACTAATAATATAGTTTTTAATTTTTAAAATTAAAAATTAATACTCTGCTTCACTACGGTTCTTTTTGGGAAATTCGAGAAATGTTATACATAAGTATATAAAAACTTAAACTAATAAAAATAAATAATTTAAAACAATATTTTGGCCACAATAATTATATTTCTATACAATTAGTTTCTTTAAATTTTTAAAAAAATGGTCTAATTAATTTTTCATTTGTTTAAAGTAGTAAAAATTAAATTAGTTAAACTAACTAAACACAAATTTGTATTTAAAAAAAATTCTATAATCATTTTTGGTTACTAGATTTTATGCCTTAACTAATTTAAAAAATCACTAATAAAATTTTAACCCATAGCCATAACTAACTGAAAAATCACCAAAAAATTCAAATAAATATTCTTAAAACTGATTTGTCTCAATATTTTTCTTTCCGACATAAATTAATAACCAAATTATTAAAAGGAAAAAACTTCAAATTCTTGAATAATTTTATAATTATGAAATTATAAAATATAAAAAAGTATTTATCACAACAACAACGAAAAATATAAAAATAATCGAGGGTAAACCAAATTTATTTTAACAGAATAGAAGTAATAATTTATTTCTATATTTTGGCTCCAAAAATATTTTCATAATTATTTTAAATTTTATTTTCATATATAATAATCATAGACAATCGAAAAATTAAAGTAAAGTGCCGGTCCATTATTAACTATACACCGAAATTTTTTATTTCTTTAAAAAAAAAAAAAACAAGATAATAATCATAAAAGTAACTAAAAATATCTTTTTTCTACGGATTATTAAAAAAGTATGAAATTTTTCTATCAAAAATTTGTAAATTAATAATAAACATTTTTAAAAACATTTGTAAAACCATTTTCAAAAATCATTCTAATAAAGAAATTTGATGTTTAACTTGTTATATAAAACATATTTCTCGAATTTCCCAAAAAAAAAACCGTAGTGAAGCAGAGTATTAATTTTTAATTTTAACAAAGTTAATTGCCACAAAATTTTATTATTTATTTAAATTTATTAAATTTTTGAGGTAATTAAATTAATTTTCAACATAAATATCATCGTGTTACATAAATTTTAGGCATCTGCTTCACTTCCATCTCACCAAATATCATCTAAAATTTTCTACAAAATTTAATACACTTATAACATACCCTCTTTATTCCTATATTGGAAAACATAAAAAGAAATACACATTAATAATTTCTAAATATTAAAAAAAAAAAAAACAATGAAAAATAAAAATGCATCTGTAATTTCATATCTTTTCAGTTAAAAGTATTTCATCTTCCACATGGCAAATTAGTTTAACCGAAATTAAAACTAACAAAAAAAAACTTTATCATCGTTTCTTAAAAAAAAATTATAGCTTTCAAAATATATAAAAAAAAATGCATATAAGAAATGTTATGGTTTAACATTGAAATATCTAAACATAAAGATACAAAAATTTTTTTTTTCTTGCTTGAAAAAAGATAATATAAGTATCTTTAAGATACTCACGTATGTCACATCGCGAAGATGAAGAATTTTTTAAACCGCGCAAGTTCGTTTTTTTTTTTGGACAACATAAGAAGAGATCATGAAGAGGTTGAAAATTTCAAATTTTCCGTATAGTAAACAGCTTCTAAAACAAAACCAAAAATCAAACAAATAGCTATATATAAAAGACTTTTTGATATATAGAAAAAAAAATATCGATCTTCGTTTTCATCGTTTCCAATCTTCTCTTCACTCTAAAATTGAAAATTTTTTTTAATAAAAAAAAACAAAAAAAAATCAAACCCAACAAGAACAACAAAAAGATCTGAAATGAAAAAAAAAAATGAAGATTGGAATTTTATCTTTCATGCATATTCCAATTTTTTGACCATCTGGCTTTAAGGAATGTTTTTCTTCAAAACAAAAAAAAAAGGTTTTCGTTTTTTTTTTTTTTTTTTTCAGATTAAGAATTTTCAATGTTTCATCTGAAATTTTTGTATTATAGAGTTTTTTTTTATGGTTGTCGATCGTGATAATGTGTATTTACGAGAGAAGTCCACGTTCAAAATGATCTTCGGATTTTTTTATGGTGGAATTGGATACACGACGAAACGATGCCCTCTTGTAATATTGTTTTTTTTTTTGTTGTTGGTATAAAAAAAATATAAAATAAAAAATTATCAAGTAAGTTTTTTTTTTTTTTTGATAAACTATATAAGAGTAAAGCGTATAACCATGTTTTTTTTGTTTCATTCAGATTTTATGGAATTCCTCCAGTCATGGTCCCAAAAAACAAAAAAAAAGTATCTTGTGCATATTTTAGATGTTTATGGTTTAATGAAAAAAATATTTTTTTTTTTCTGATATTATTGTTCAAAAAAATAAATTATTTTACACTATTTTAAATTTGAAAATATTTTTATAATGAAAATGTGTATATTTATAGGAAAGTATTAGTTTAAGAGAAGAAAATAGAGAGAATTTATACATGTATATTTATAGTTCGTAAAATGCATTATAGAAAATTAATGTGAAATTTTTTTTAATGTTGTTTTTTTTTTTGGGGAGAGACAATAAAATTTATTGCAGTATGTACTGTGTATACATAGTGAAAATTGATTGGAATGTTTGTCTAAGGTCCGTGAAATGCATTAAAAAATGATATTGAATTGTTTTTTATGTATATTCCAATAAGTAATATGATTTTTTATTGAGCTGGACTAAAGTGATCAATATTCACACTATATATATATAGTATAAAATTTTCTTTAAATTAGCATAAAAATTGTTAAGAGTAGTGAGCAAACTTTAACTGACACAAAAATTTCAAAGATTTTTATCAGGTCGCAAAATCCACTTTTGACATTTAATAAGCATTGCAGTTGACAGATCTATAGTTAGAACTTTTAAAATTTAAAGATCACTTTGCATTTTCAATCAAATACAATTCTTAATTTCTTATAAGTTTCAAATTAAAGCTTAATAAAATCTATAGAGTATGAAATTATGATATTTAAGTACCACCGCAACTAGATTTGACATTTATGACGTATATTTTTGACATTTAGACACATATTCTTTATATACATAATATAGTTTTGATTAAATCCATATAGCTTGAAATCAGAGGAAACTAAAAAATCTCTAAGATATTTGTATCATATAAGTATGTAATATTATTTCTGTACATATAAATACCAAAATTATTTTTAGCATATGCTCTGAAAATCTTAATGTTTGTCCATTGAACAAATATTAATTTATATATAGATTTTATAATATATTTTTTTTTTGTTACCTGTTTGTAAACCTGTAGTACCAGAAAACCTGCATTGCATACCACAATCATTAGTGTATTATTTTACAGAAAACAAAAATCTTATATATATGCTTTAAAAAAAAGAAAGAGAGTATTAAATTAGACTGTAATAATTCCAGCTTTATATAATGTTAACCTAAAGAATTTTTTTTGTATAAAAAAAAAAGTATTTTTTTTTAATGTTGATTTTTAAATTTGCTCTCGATAAATTTTTTTTTTTATGTTGTATGCTTAGTAAAGTTGGAATTTTAATAATTTTGTTGTTGTTGTTGGTTGTAATAGTTTTTAACTTTACCAATATTATTACAAAATGATATATTTTTATCTAATACCAACATAATATTTTTATCTTATATACTTTTTACATACTTTTAAAAACCATATAATAATTTTTCATATCTTATGTTGGTTTGTATCTGTTGGAATGTCAATTGGGTGCTAGTATATGTATCGATCAATTATATATATTTTATATACTATAAACCAAAATACAATCAAAGAAAAAGCATATATACATAATATTTTTTGAAATAAAAAAAAAAAAATATATTGAATGCGCGGCATAATCACGATCTTTTCTTGGCATTGCTCAGTTCAGTTTCATTTAGTTGAGTTGTCGGTGCGCGCTGCTTAACTATATTTTATCGAATTTTTTTGTTTTTTCTTCTTTTTAATAACATTTCGTTCATAATTCAAGAGAAATTACAAAAATAAAGGAACATTAAAAATTATTTGTATAAAAATCAAAATTTATCCAAAACGAAAGCCGCCAGCGAAAAACTATATTTTTATTTTCTGAATATTATTTTCATTTTAATTTAATTTTCGAATAAATTTAATAAACATTTATGTTAAAACTAAGTATAAAAAAAAATCTGCTGTTGCGATTAAAAAAAAATTTTTATTTTTATTACAATCTTTGGAATTTAAAATTTGTTGTGTTATCGCGCGCTCTCACAGTTTAAAAAGCTGGTTTTCTACTACAATATATACATAAAAGATATTTATATAGATTTTTAATTGTATAATAAATTTATTGGAATTTCATGGATTTCATAAAAAAAAAAAGATAAATTTCAAGTAAGAAATAGTTAAAAAAAAAATTAAATAAAAATAAAACGTGCATATTAAAAAATTCCGCTAAATATTTCAAACTTGAAATTTAAATTTTTTATAGTCTGCAACATAAAAGTATCTTATAAATTTGAAGAAAAAAAAAAAATTATGTTTTGTGATTTATAAATTAAATTATATAAATTATTAATTTTTATTTAAAATGAAGAATATCTAAAAGATATAAATAAAAAATCATAAATTTTTGAAATTATTAATTTTCGAAAAAATATACAGAAAATAATATTCCAAATAACATAAAAAAATTTTTTTTTTAAGTTTAAACTTGATATACAACACTGAAAAATAAAATAAAATAAGGAGACCCTCGAGGCAAATATTTTTGAGACGTGATCATACACTATATATATAAGTAATATATACAAAAACAACAATTTCTCATTCCTTTACCATTTTGAATAATACATTTTGAGATTTTTCACATATATATATATATATATAGCAGCTATAACCCCCTCCTCACCCCAAACACCGTTTATGGAATTTTTGTGTTTTTTATTTTATTATATTTTTGGTGTATTAATGTTGTGTGGTGGTAGTGTTAAAAAAGCATAAAAAGCAATATATAACATCAAAAATCTTATTAGTGTTTGTAAATAAAGCTTTAAAAATATTTTTTAAAAATATATATTTTATTTTTTATGTTTGTTAAAAAATCAAATAAACCAAACAATAATAATAATAATAATAAAAATATTCAAGAATACCTGAATAAATGGCGCGCGGATGTCAATTAAAAAACATAAAAATATCTTACTTTACTATATAAAATACCATCAACAATAAAAAAAAATATACTTTAACACCAATAAATGAAAATTTTTTATTTATGAAAATTGGAAATCTTTTTCACAAATGCTCTCCACATATTGAAAACATTTTTTTTTTGTGATCATGCTTCAATACACACACAAAGAAGAAATTCATAAATTTATCATTTTATAGTATGTAAAATTGTATGTGAAACATAAAAAAATATTTATAAGATATTTATTTTTTATTGTATTAGTTTTGCTGATGGTGATATTTTTTTTTTTGATATTATAATATAAATTTTGTTTGTATTTTGAAGTTTTTTTTTTTTTTTGAACTCATTGGAATGCGCATGGTTTACCCGTAACGAAGAGGTCAAACATTAAAAAACAACATAAAAGATATAGAGATACACAAAATAAAAAATATCTTCTATATATAATTGAAATTTATGAAAATAATAACAACAACACAAAAAAATTTAAAAAAACTTTTTTTGTAACTTTTTTTCAAATATACCTATATGTTTGTATTTATGTATGTAACATTACAAAAAAATTTATATATACATACATTGTAGTATGTTATATGTTTTGTTGTTGGCTGATATATAATTTTATTTAAAAGAAATCCAATGACCGCAATAGATTTCTTCTTTTGAAAAAAAAATAATATTTTTTCAAAAAAATTTCATCAATTTTTGTGTCAAATACGAAAAATAATAACAACGAAAAAAAAAGTGGAAATATTTAAATTAATAAAACAAAAAAAAATTATGTAAAAATAAAGATAAATTATTAAAAAAAAAATTACGTGCGCGAGTAAATTAACAAAAAAAAAAAAATAGAAAAATATTGATAAAAATATCTATAAGATAATATTTTTATATTTTTGAAGAAATTAAATTTTAATCAATTTTCCATTTAAATTAAATAAAAAATAATAATTGTTTTTATCAAATTTCATTGTAAATTTTGTGTGTATAAAATATAAATGAAAATTATTAATAAAAATTCGATCAAATTTACAATTTGTTAAAATATTTAATATTAAATTTGAGTGTTTTTCAAAGAAATTTAGCAAAATATAAATTTATATAATATTAAAAATAATAAATATATTAAATATAAATAGTTAATTAAATAAATATTAAAAAAAAGTGTTTATTTCTGTTTAATGTTTTATACATAAAAAAAGTTTCAATTTTCGATCAATTTTATTCCCAGTAAAAGAAATTTGATTATTTTTAAACTAAAAGTGATTTAATTAAATTTTCTTTTTAAATAATATATTTTTGGATTACGTGAATTGAATTTTAATATTTATAATATTATTTAAAATTTGTTGAAAAATATATTTAAAAGAAAAATAAGACCGATTTAAATTTTGTTGGTCTTGAATTTTGAAGTGGTCAAAAAAATTGTTTTTTTGTCAATTTTCTTTGAATTTTTTGTTTTTTAATATTTATATATTTTATTATTAAATCATGTTTCATATTAATTTGGATACAATAATCAGTTAGAGAAGGAGGTAAATATATTAATTTATTTTTATGTTATGAGAAAATAAAAAGTTTTTTTTTTCAATTTTAATAATGAAAACATTGGAATTTTTATAAATTAGTTGATTTCGTTTTAACACTGCAGCATAAAATTGAACATAAAGTTATATAAGTATTTAATATGGTTACAAAAAATTTATGTATACCTTTTCGAAGTCAAATATAGTTAGTTTTTTTTTTAAAGTATCGAATATGTTGACTTGGATATTGACAGTAAGACTTTTAAAGAATTTTCTATTTAAAATTTCTCGAATTTCTGATAGAAACCCTAGTGAAGCAGCACATCAAAATTTAATGTTAACAAACTTAATTTCCAAATATTAAATTTTTTTATATAAGTTTATTAAATTTTTCAATTAATTAAATTATTTTCCAATCTAAATTTCATTCTATTTAATAAATTAAAGCCTCTGCTTCACTTCACTTCCATCTCAGCAAAAATATTTTTGTAGGATTTTTTTTATTTTTTTTTCTGTTTTCTGTCAATTTTTATGAATTAATTTTTATGAATTAATTTGTTTAACTTTTTAAAGCATTAAATTTTATGAAATAAGAAAAATTGCAAAAATTTACAAACAAGTTCCATTAAAAAAATTAAAGTATTTTTTCTTGTTTATTTTAAATAAAAATTTTTTTCGAAAAGTATACAAAAGTAAAATTAATTTCATGAACTTTATTCGACTATCTTTTTGAATGCATTCATTTTCGTAGTATCTGAAAAAAAAATAACCTAAAACGCAAATCAACATTTTTGAAATATTTTCAACTTCATGAAGCATAAAACTATACAAGTTTTTTTTTTTACAATAAAAATTATTTTTTCATGTTTTTATTAAATTTTTTGTTTTCTTTTTTTTTTTTATGGATTTTTTTTTTGTTAAATGTTCATTAAATTAAATAATGACTGTCTGTCAAGAAAAAATTATAATTTGGAATTAAATAGTGTGAGAGTTTTTATCATATTATATAAAAGTCGAAAGAAAACTTATTTTTTTTAAAAAGAATATGGTTTTTTGTTAATTTAGAAAAATATTAAATTTAACATAAATTTTAATGAAATTATTTTTAGAATTATGTACAATTCTTATTTTGATAATGCATAAATTTCATTTTTGCAAAATAGAAAAATTTATCCAAAAAATGCTAGCGACTTATATAAGTATATGAATTTTTTAATAAAACTGATTTATTTTAAAAATTTCGACAAACCTGATTTTAGTAAAATATTATACATATTAATTTCGATAAAAACAACTTCGATGCCTATAAATATTTAAAAACAAATTTTCAATTTCCGGTTATTGTGTCCATATATATTTTTGTGATATTATGAAATTTTAAAAATTTACAAAGTATTTATGAAAAAAAAAACTTAAAAAATTTACAAATTTCTTTCTCTTAAATATGAACATAAACGTTTTATTCGGTATATAGCATTATATTCACCATAAAAATGCATATAATATGTTTTACGATGAACAAAATGTTTTACGATGAACTTTTCGACTTATCATAATATTATTTTTATTTCATATTCGTATGATACTATAACTAACTAAATAATACTATTTAATGGCCTTAATAAACGTGAAATTAAAAATAAAAAATTGTTTAAAAGTATTTTAAAATATTTTATGAATTTTATTATATTTTTTGATTTGTCAATTTTTGCCGGGTTTTAAAACGACTACTTATTAAATTTTGTTTTTAAAAATTTGTTATACATTTAATATAGTATTAAAAAATAAATTTCTGGTCACAAACAATACAACAAAATATTCATAAATTATAAAAAAAAAAGTTTTAATGACCAATCCCTGATTTTTTATATGAGATAAAGATTATATAAATTTGTTTTTAATAATTAATATATAGGACACGTGTTATTTATTAGAGAAATGAGATTAAGAATATTTATGTAAATGGAAAAATACAAAACACAAAAATCATAAAATTTTAAATGAAAAAAAAAAAATACATTTTTTTATAATTATAATTTTTCTGATAATTTCAGAAACAAGTTTCAGCTAATTATTATTATTTATTTTTTTTCGAGAAAGAGATTTTTCTAATATGCAATTAAATTTCAGATATGTAAATAATTTAATTACCTATGGCTTTATATACATTTTAATTTGTGTTATTTTAATTTTGTGATTATTAAAAATTCTTAATTCGACTAGAAATGAAATGGTATAAAAATTAAACAATTATGGCAAGAAACAATATTATAAAAAATATTATAATTATATCTTTTAATTTAAACTTGAAATTTTGTATTCAAATTGAATTTTAGCTTTGTGAAGAATGAAGAAACACTTTCAACAATATATAATTCTGATAACATATTAATTTAACAAAAATTTACCATCGTTATTATCATAAAACATGCAAACGAATATTTACAAAAATTTCCAACAATAATTCGTCCTTTTTCCCTTCCTTTCCCCTTTTTTCTGAAAAAAAAAAAAAAAATCTAAATATGTGTATTTGAAAACCTTCTTCTTCGTTCTTCCAACCCCGTCAACCCAAAAACCATATACAATACTATACAAAGAAATTATAATTTGTATAATAACTTAAGTGCTACTGGAGATTTTCTCCGTTTTTCTACAGATTGTATTGGCTTGGCTGGGCTGCTACTTCTTCTGCTACTGTTGCTTTTGGCATATTTCTGTTCTCAATAAAAAAAAAATAATAATTTTGTGTTTCCACTGTATTTTTTTTTTTCGTTTCCTTCAGTTCACAAAAAAAAATTGGTGATTATTGTGATTAGCATTTTTGATCTTCGGAATTCGTTTATTTTTTTCTGCAGTGATGTTGGTTGTTTGGTTCTTCTCTTTCTGTGTTATGTCCATGATCGCAACAGCACAACATCATCATAATTTTGTTATTGTTGTTGCACTGCTTTTTTCGCCCTAAAGCATTAAATAACAACAACAACAACAACAAAATACCAAAATTGATGATAAGAAAAAGAAAATTTAAATTATCTTCTTTTTTGTTGTTGGTGTTTTTGGTTTGCGTGGAAGATTATTTCCAATGTAAAAATTGCCTGGTTACACCTGAAAAGAATTAATAATTTTTTTTTTTTGTAATAATAAAATATATATAAATTCATCTTTTGAGTATAACCAGAAGCCAAAATGAGAAAATCATATGCTAAAGATATACACAACATAAATTTAAAAAAAAAAAAATTATGCCATTGGGCACCAAACAAGAAATTTATGTAGAACATGTCTGGTTAATAATAAATTTTTTATATACATATATATATAGTTTCTTATTTTGTAGATGATGATGAAATGATGATGATTTTCTGCAATCCAGTCCAGCCTACTTTCTTATGTTGAATAATAATAATAATATTAATTCGTTTTTATGTGAATATTTTATGTTGTACTACCTGGCTATGCTTAAGTATCTTCTTATATATTATAAAAATGAATTTTTATGATATTAAAAAGGATTTTTAATAACTATGTGCTACCGGTTAGATAAATTATTACATATATGCTGAAAAGAACTGAATGAAAACAGAGATCCTTTTTTTTTTGTTGAACTACTGGTAATACGCATTTAAAATTGATAAATTTATTTTTTTACGGAAAAATTGTCTGAGCTAAAATTTTGCTTTAGACTTTATAGAGAATTATTAGTGGGGGGTATTTTACATTTTTATTAACGAAGTTTGTTATAAATAGATTCATTATTGAAACAAATTTTCATAGTTTAATTCTTCCTTTTACCTTTTAAATATAAACATTACTTATATTCCTAAAATATAAAGTATAAATATAATTCTTTTAACTAATATATAATGTAAATTATATAACATACTTATTCAAATAAATATTTCTTTATTCAAATTTTTTAAAATGTGTCTTACAAAATGTTCTTTTATGTCATTTTTTAATGACATATTAAAATTCCTTTATCTTCATCAACATATTTTTTTATCTTCAAACTAACAATTACTATATATATATATATTCTTTTTCGATAATATTAAATCCTATAATCCACAAAAAAATAAAATGTTTTTAAAAAATCTCAACTTTTAATTTTTATTTTTATATACCAACAAGAAGAAAATTATTATAATAATACGTAGAACAAAAAAAAAAAATATATATAAGTATTATTTTTATGACATTTTAATGACCCCATCAAGAAATGATGGTGTAAAATTGTTGTTATTCTTATATAATATATATTTAAAATTTCTTCAAATTTGAAAAGAAAATCGTTTTAATTATAAGATTTTAAAAAAAAAAAATCTTCGACCTTAATGTTTTGTGGAGCTTAAATAATAAAATGAGAAAGTTCATCCCATTCCCTGTTGAATAAAATCATCATCATCATCCTTTTATGATCATTTTTGTTTTTTTTTCTTCTTATTATTATGGTGCACTTAAAGTGAAGAACATAACAACGAAAAAAATTTATATAAACGAAAAATCCAAATTGACATGGTAGAATTTTCGTTATTATTATTATTATTATTATTTGTTGGTGTTGGTGGTTGTTAAAATTACGACACGATAATGACGTTCCTTTGCCCCTTTTGAAAAAAAAAAAAATGTATTGTTGTATGGTTAAGAAGTACATAATTTTGTTTTTTATGTTTTAAGAAGAAATTCCTTTTTGTTTGGATTTGTTGTTATTTATTTCTATGTTTATGTTGGAGAGAAGAAAATATATATACACAAAAAAAAAACACTTTTGCCGGTTTTGTGCCTCTTCAATACAAGGTCATTAGAAGGTTGTAAGGTGCATGACCATCATAGGAATTTCTTATACGATAAAATACAGAGAATTTTTTTTAACGATTCTTAATAAAATATAATAAATATTCATTAAAATTAAAGTGAATTTTTATTTTTTTTTAACAAAAAATAAATAAATAAAGGAATTTAATTTTCCATTTAATTTTATGAAAATTATAATTTTGTTGTTTAATTATTATGTAAAATTATTAGATTAAAAATTTAATTGGTCGATTAGCATTTTTTTATATATGTATACATATGTAATATTCGTTTTTAATTATTATTTATGGAATGCGGAAATTTTTTTATATGTTTGTGGATTATGAAACGAAATTATGATATTTTTAAAAAAAATTAGAAAATAGTTTGTTGTAAATAATTTTTTCCAGTTTCATAAAGTTCTCAGTGAGATAATTAACCATATGAGAAATGGAAAAAAGATACTATTCTAATTAGTAAAAAGGCAAATAGAAATTATAGAAACATTGAAACAAAATTAGATCATGTTATTATTTCAGCATTTGCTAAAATATAACAACAAATTTACTTGTCATATAGAAAATGTTACTGGCGATAGATAGTCGATTGCCAAACCAAAATTTGATAGGCAATTTGTTTGCCAAATCAAATGCAAACAGAAAGCATTTTCTTAATTTCTTAACTTCCACAAATCATAGAAAAATATTAAATTTTTCAATTATTATCCTTGTACAAACCAAACCAAATATAGCATTAGTGGTTCAAGGAGTGTAAAGTATTCATAAATTTTAAACCAAAAACATACCTACTCTATTCTTTCAATAACAATCCAACAACAATGTCATACTTCAAAATCTGAACAACAAAAAAGTGAAAAAAAGATGAAAGCAACAACAAATTAATATGAAGAAAAATTAGTATGACAGTGTGCGATAAGAATTTTTATTTTTTTTTCTTACCTTGCCAGGTAACCCTGGTAGCTGAATTTCTTCTTTTTTTTTGTAAGATTATTTTTTTTAACGCATACCTTAATTTAACAATGTTGTTTTTCAACTCTTGTGAATACTCCCGCACATCTCCCCCTCATAGAACATAATTTTTTTTTACTATACACTATGTAGAATGGTTTTGGAGTTTTCTAAAGGCCATTTTGTTATTGTTGATATGAAATTCCTCAATTTGATGCAATCAGTAATTCTGTTGTTTAGTTCTCTTTTATATACCTGTAACTAAGTAATAAAATTAATGTTCGCCCGCCTTTTTTTGTGGGTTTTGTTGTTAATGTTTATTTTAAAAGAATTTACTGTGGGATTAGTAAAGGATTACGTTTGTATTTCTTCTACATTGTTTGTTACTTAGTATTTTAGTTTATATTCTATATTTTCTTTTTTTATGGAATTTCAATTTAATTTTTAATCGAAATTCCCCAAAATAATTGACAGATCAGATCTTGAATTGATAAATTTTTAAAAAATCTATACTTCATAAGTGAATCTTTTTATATATAATTATTTTTTTTTATGATAATCTAAAATGATCACGTTCAGGTTAGAAAAAGACACCATGGTGTTTATTCACTCAAAAATGAAGAAGCAATCAAAAATGTAAAGTAACTTTTCACAATGCAATTGAAATTCTTCTTCTATCAAAAAACTTCTTGACATAATAATTCATAAAAATGAAAAATTCAATTTTCAAATTCTGTAACCGAAAATGTATTTTAATTTTTAAACCAAATGATGCAAAGAATGTTTTTTTTTTTTTTCAAATCTTATTGGTGTGCATGAATTTCAAGCATCATTTCAGGATTTAATTTTATTCTCTTCTTAAAGTACAATCTTCATTTTAAAAAAAAATTATAATATGAAACCAGTTAAATTTTATATACCTTTTTAAAAAAAATTTTTTTTTGAACATACACGAATAAATTTTACATTTTAAAAGAATTTGTTTTTGTTTTTCGTCTCCTTTAACGAAAAATCACCACAAAATTTCAGAATTTTGAACAAAAAAAATGTATACCCTTGTACACGTATATAAATAATTCTCGACTTTTATATAAATTGGAAGATGTGTAAACCAAAAAGGAAGAAAGAAAAAGAGTGTAGAGAGTAAACAGTGGTATAAAAAAAAATATAAAAATTCTATTTGAAAAGAATATTTGTTGCTGCTATATTATACTGTTAAACAAAACTTAAACGAATAATTTGTTGTTATTTTTTTCTACCTTTTCCTTTTTCCATTTCGTCTCCCCAAAAAAAAAAACAAGAAAATTAAAACCTCAACATAAGCCATGACACCCGCTTGCCCCTTTCTAAACCAAAAATGAGCTCATAAAAAAATTCTTAAATTTCTTATTTTTCATCCTTGTTCTTTAAGATTTAAGATTTTTTTAAATTCTCGACAACGTAGAAAACGACGTCGATTCGACCTTTCCTTTTGAAATATTATATACATATAATATATATATATATATATATATATATTGGGGATAAGTGAGCAGGGGGAAACTTAAAACATTAAAATTGGTTTTGCCTGTTTCGTAATTCTTTCTTTTTCATTTTTCTTCTTCTTTGGCATACCACATTATTATTTTTGTTAACAATTTACCATCACATTTCATTCTTTTGGGCTTTTTGAAGAAGACAAAAAAAACATATACATATTTTAAAACGAAGAAAGAGAAATAATAATAATAGATAAAGCCTTATGCTACAACGCATTGGAGTCCAACAGGTTTTTTGAAGACTTTTCTTTCAAATATAAGTATTTTTTTTATTAATCTTGAATACCTGACAAGGTAATATCTGAACATATTTTAACGAGAATATGTAGTATATAAAAGATGCGTTGGTATATAAAACCAACAAAATGAAAAAAAAACCTATTATTATTATTAAAGAAATATTCGATTAAAATATTGGAATTTTTTATTTTTGGTAACAAATTTTTTTTTTAAAAAAAAAGAACAGGTGCGCAATAAATTTAATTTTTTCCATTTTTTTCTTACTTCTTTTTGGTTTTTGTCGAAATGAAGATTAGATATGATGTAGAAAATTAGAAGAAGAAAATATTTTTTTATGTATAAAATTCCAAAAATTATATTTTTAGACATAATCTTTTTATATATAAATATGAGCTATAAATAACATCTGGCTTTACTAGTTTAGTTATTAATCGTTATTTACCCACTGTTAAAATGATTTATTTCAAATTTTTTTTATTTAAATTTTAAGTCGAATGGAATTTAAAAAAAAAAATAGTTTTAAGTTTATTGGACAATGTTGTTGTAAGGATTATGAGAAAAACTAGCTTAACATTCTTCAGTTTGAAAATATGTATACAACAACAAATTCTGAGAAAAAAATTGGTAAATATATTTATAAAAATTGTCTTTAAAAATATTGACAATTCTTTGGTATGTCGGTTAAAACAACGAATAATTTATAGATTAGATTATTCAATTAGTTTCAGAATTCAGATCATATTACAAATATTCGAATAACACGGACTACCTAAAATCGAATATATTAGTAGTAATCAAGGTAATTTAGTATTTATTCTTTAAATTTAAAACATATGAAATTCCATAGAATTTCACTTTGTCGGTGTTGAAATAATTTTAAAAAAATTTAAAATTTATACTTACCACCTACAAAAAAAAATATCTTAATTTCAATATTTATTTTTTACATTTTTCCTCAATAACATAATTTTTTTTAATCATTAAATAAATTTATTTATTTATTTAATTGTGCAGAAATATCGTCAAAAGTAATTATGCCGGCACAATTAATTAAATATCAAACTATATGTAAATATAAAATGTATTCAACTATTTAATAAAATATTAGATCGAATTTTCAATTATTTAAATAATTAAATATTTGATTTCAAAAATATTTCTTGAAAGTTTTCAGCAAAAATATGTGTCAATAGTAACGCATTTTACTTAAAAAAATTGATGTATATCTGTAATTGACAATACTCTAATAGGTCTAGGTTATATTAATCATTTATTTAATAATACTTAATTTATTTAACAATTTATTTTATCCGTTTTTAATTATTTCAAAAATTCCAATGTTTTCAATATTTATTCAAGTGAAATTTACATTTTATTAAGGTGTTAAAATTAAAATTTTAAAATTTGATTATTTATAGTTGAGAATTTTTGAATTTACGTTTTAAATAGTTAAGAATATTTACTTTTAGTTTTTAGTAATAAATTTATAAATTTCAAAATATTTTTGAAATTTTTTAAATTGAATTTTTAGAAATTTTTGTATTAATTTATTATATTTTTTGTTTCAGGAAATATTTTAAGCGGACAACTGCAGTTGGTAACGATGCAGTATGCGAGCTTTTTGTACCGTAAGCGCGCCCTTCGAGGTATGCGCGCCACCAACAAGACCTCTATCACCAGGCTCACGATTTCTGGCACTAAGGTAATAAATAAGTTATATATTTAATTAAGTAATTTCAATTACAACAAATAAATATTGCCAAAATTAATTTTTACACTATAAAAATTTAATTAAGAAAATATTTTATGTATTTATGTAAACTTTTCATTAATAAGTGAAATTATTTGTTAATTTCCCCATTTAATTTTTCATAATCTTTAAATAAAATAAAGCTATAATAAAATTTTATAAATATATTTATCATTTTATCAACTATACATTTTTTTATATGAAAATATTAATGGTTTTAAATTATTTCTTAATAATTTTCTAGATTACTAGGAACACCACAACCACAAACACTTTACTTTCTAGTAGAAGCAAAAAGTCGAGTCAGAGAAGTTTATGCTCAAACATGTTTACATTTTGCAAAACAAGGAATGTTAGACACCGAACTATTCGGTTTAGCTGTACTAATAGGTAAGTTTCTCATATATATAAAAATTCAAATATTTTCAATTTAATTACGCTTTCCCTGCCCAATCTTGATTTGATTTTAATAAATTAATTAATAATTAACTAATTTAATATATT
Organism: Empis stercorea; assembly: GCA_949752835.1. Lineage (NCBI taxonomy): Eukaryota > Metazoa > Arthropoda > Insecta > Diptera > Empididae > Empis > Empis stercorea. Next base: position 39,257,323 of record OX457089.1, read on the forward strand.
ACTGAAGTATTTTATATAAAAATTTAACCTAATTATACACAATATTAAAAGTACAGTCTATCTTTTCGATATTATCTAAAAACAAAGTTTGTCGCTTAATTTTTTTGTTTTTCCATAAAAAATTTTTTTTTTTTTTAATGTGCTAATAATTATTTTAATTTTTAACTGTGATTTTCTGTATAAAATTTGAATTCCGTTATGGATAAACTTGTATTTAGGATAATTTTTTTTTGTTGTTGTTTCACAACCAGCATCAGCAGATGAAATTATTGGAACATGCTGTGTTGTTTGCCAGGCTAAAAAAGGAATTTTTCGTATTTTTTTTTTTTGTGTGAGAAATAAAAACGTGCGTTTTATGTTAATGTTTATTTTTTAAGCAGGTGAAATATTATTTAATATGCGTTCACAAGAATCTAAAAAAAAACTTATATTTTAAGATATAATCAAAATGGAGAAAATGTGCAAAAGAAAAATATTATTATAAGATCGTAATTTAAATGTTTTATTTGATAACAGTTAAAGAATTTGTCCCTCTATAAAAGAAGTTGAATTTATTTAAATAGTTATATTAAAATTTTTAAATATTAAATTAATAATTTAATATTATCTAATTCCATATTAAAATTATATTAGAACCACATATGAGATAGCACTGAGATAGCAACAAAAAGATGCAAAGCGTTTTAGAAATATACTTTACAAATCTTAAAGCAAAAAAAAAAAAAACAAAAACAAATTCTGATTTTTATAAAAAATTATATAAAAAAAAAATCAATAAATAAATTTTAACATAGTAAAAACTAAATTTTACTACAAGAAACATAAAATCATATTAAAATTTAAACTAATACAAAATTATTTCTTATTCAACATTAAAACCAGTTTATCGTGACTTTCCAAATTAAAATAAATTCCTTAAAAACACTTTATAAAAAAAAAAACATAATTTTTTTATATTTTGAATAATTTAAAATATATTTTTTTTTTTTCAATAAACATAAAAAACTCTACTATTCTCGAGAAAGAAAAAAAAAACTGTTTGAAAATTCTTTAAGTTTCTTTTTAAAATAATATTTTCTTTTTTTTTTTCACTTATATACAAAAAAATTCCTCTTCACTTTATATATATATTTTTTTTACCTGAAAAAATCAAAAACTAAAAAAAAAACCTAGGATACAACAACAACAACGACGACGATAAACCCAAAAGATTTGATCCCCATAAAAAAAAGGGTTTCAAATTTTTATATAAAAAAAAATGTCTTGGAAATATGTACACAAAAAAAAAACGATCTTATATACCTTGACTAACCTGAAGCATAAATGTGACCTCAAGATTATTGGTTCGGTTAGGAATGGTGGGGTTTGGAATCCTTAATGGTGTTTTTTTTCTTCATATACAGCAAAAAAGAATCTTTACAGATCACTACAGCAAAAAAAAAATGTATTTTTCTTTTTTTTTTTTTTTTGAATACAACACAACAAAAAATTTCAACATAAAAAAACATAATTTTTTTTTTTTTGTATTAAAGAAATTCCTTAAGTTATATCCATAGTAGCTACCTGAATTACTGAACACGCGTCTTATGTCTTTCAATACCCTCCATGGCCGTTAATATAATATATATATATATATATATGTATATATATATAAAAAATTCTTTATATTTTTCGTTCGTTTTTCTTTTTTGGTTTTGGTTTTTTTTTTGTAGATACAAAAATCAGTATTATTATAATTTTTTTCTCCCTGCTGCGTTTTTGTTCAGGAAAAAAAAATTATGTATATTTGTATATGTATGTATATAATAAAGATACTGACAAAAGCATTAATTTCTAACTATGCGAACATTATTTATATTAATATATACACATATGTATAACCACCTTAAACTAAACTATAATACAAGAATGGAGGATGAAAAGAGAATCATCATCAGCATCATCGTCAACAACTACATCGAGAATTTTTTTTTTTTTTTTTTTTTTATATTTTTTCATGATGGTGGCTGGAGGTTTTATTTTTAATTTTTTTGTTTAAAATCTGAAATTTCAAAAAATGAAAAACAAAAAAAAAAATTTAAAATAATACAAACCTTTTTAAGGAGTTTGTTATAAGTATAGCAAAAAAAAATTACAGCAAAAAAATAATGTTTTTATATATTTAATATTTTAGAAATTGTTATTTAATCACTTTTAGAAATACTACAAATTCAAATTGTAATAGGGCTATCGGTCCAAAAAGATTTTTTTTCTAACTAATTCTAAATTCAAAATTGCGATAGTTTTTCAAAATAACGATATTTGGACCGATAGCCTGTAAAATAATTGAGAATCTAAAATAATTTAAACGGTCGATTTATTTAACATAGTAAAATTAGAAGAAAAAAAAATTACTAATATAATATAAAAAAGATTAATTTAATAATAATATTTCTTTAAATTATATAAATATATAATAAAATTATAAACGAAAGATAAAAAACGACTTATATTTTGGGATCCTCAAAAATGTTCTACTTGTCTTAAGTGTCTTCTTATTTTAATTCTAGTATAAAGAATATTTTGTATTTTTCTTATGCTCGCTTTGCTGGCATTATTTTTCGCGGGCAAAATTTCGATGTAAGTTTTCTTTTTTGCACAGTTTCATCTTCTTCTTCAACATCTTCTTCTTCCTAGCCTGTATTTTAAAACCTAAATATAACTTTAAAAATTTATGATCAGATGAACACACAAAAACGAAAATTGAATATTTTAAACATTGAAATTATTTAAAAAAAAAAAAAAAAAAAAAGTCCATGGTTAAAGTCATCATCATCGTTGTCATTTTTTTTCCTTGGTCTGTGGTATCGTTAAGTTTTAGTTACAATCAAATAAGAAGTGGATGATGAAAAAAAATCTTATATTTTTAGCACAAGCTAAAAAATAATAAAGTTTTTTTTTAGCTTGCAGGAGGGGACAGAATAAAAGTTATTGAATTTATCCTTGTAGTAAAATATAAGATTTGTTATATTGAATTGAAAAACAAAAATGTTGAAGATACCAGAAATTTGAGCGGGAAAAACTGGAATATTAAGTTTTTTTATTTGTCATTCAAGAATAATTGTTAAATAAGAGTAGTTTTAATAAAACCGAACTCGAAATAATAGTTAAATAATTATTTTCACGATTCACTTTCGTCCTTTTTACAATTGCTTGTGTTTCATTTTTTATTTTAGATACTACTTAAATTCTATTATGAATAAAAAAACAGACACCCAAGAAAAATTCCTGAAACTACTTATGAGGATATTGAAAAATATCTTAAAACCTGTTATCTACATAAATATATTGTATACCAAATTTTAACTATATATTTTTTTATATAGAATTTAAATTTTTGGTATGTTTTTTTAGTTTGTAGAAAAGATTGGATAATTTAATTTTTTTAAATTAAATTTTTTAATTGGTAAAATTTATTATAAACAAAATTTTTGAAATAAACAAAATTGAAGAAAAAATTAATGACCAATTTTCTTTAAAGGCCTCTTAACTTTTACAAAGTTATTTGTTCAAGTAAACATCATAGGAAAAAACAACCTCTTCAAATTTTCTACTACAATATTTTCTACATAAAAATTTCATCACCCATCTACTAAGAAAAACATAATTATTATTCAATTTGAAATTCCCATGTTTCATGATTTATGATCAGTTAAATTTTTGTAATCAAAAAGGAATTTCCAAGTTATTTTTTATTTTTACAAAAACAAAATATTATGTAGTAACGATGGTCGTAAAAGGTGTGGCACCAATTCTTAAATTCTAATGCTATTCTGTACTATTCTAGTTTCTAAGTTAAAATCAATTCTATAATTTAAGTATATGATGTATATAATTAATATTACATATACTATAAAAAGTATATATTAAATATTGGAAATTTAGATAGAATTTTTTTGTCATAAATTTTTGGGTGTTTGTTAAAGACTTTTTGCTGTGCCTAGGTAATTGAGCTTCCTCTATTTATTCTTCAAAATTAAGCTTAATTCCATTAATTTTAAAGCTAAAATTTCCTTTAAGTTGTCCTTAATAAAAGGTTAGTCAATAAAAAATTCCAAAATATACCAAACATTCTTTTGTCTGCAATAATTGTCTACATGATCGATTAACACTACATATATGAAAAAACCAACGCCGATAACCCGCTAAGAATATGTCAATTAATTTTCAAACATTTCATAAAAAAAAATTATACAAAATTCCAGTAAAATTTTTAACAAGTGCTGGTTAGGCTGTCAAATAACAAAATAATAGTTAAAGATATCCAAAAGGAGAAAAAAAAACAATTTTTCTAATTTAATTTTTCTTGAAGAGCTTTAAAAAAAATCCATCAAGTCCAAATTATAAAAATTATGATTTTTTTAAAGAATAAAATACCCTAAAGGCTTTAAGATATTTTTTTTGGTTATTGAAAAAGAACATTTTTTCAGGTTTTATTGAAAATAAAACAGAAAAAAATTTTTAGACTGATTTTTTGATTTTTGCCTTGAGTTTATAAGAAATTTGTGTATGTTTTTATAACATATTGAAGATATGAAAAACTGTTGATGATGGCATCAAAATATTAAATGAGAGGCAAAAAAAATATTTAGAGACATGAATTTTTGTTATTTTGGTTGGTGATAATATAACAAAAAAAGAAACAAAATCTAGAATTTATGTTAAAAAAAATAATAATTATCAAATTAAAGAATATAAAAATCGGACAGAAGAACATAATTTACCAACGATGCAAATTAAATAATTATTGTATGAAACTGTCATATAGATAGACTATCCTGACAGATAGATTAATGGACTCATACATGTAAATGTAACCAATAAAAATTTTAATTAAATTACCAATGACATTCAATTATTATTTATAAATTTCATGTAAATCTCTTAACAATTAATTCTTCCTTGTTCTCAAAAATACGAAAATCAATTTTTATTAACCAATAAAAAATTAGGGTTAATAAAAAAATTCCTAAATTTTTAGATTATCACACCGATAATAATTTCCACAACCAAAATGGAATTTTAAAATTAAATTAATTTTAAAAATATTTTGTGTATTTGGGTTAACGCATACCAAAAAAAATATATATATAAATGTATTTAATATAAGTATGTATATAAAAATAATTTTATTCCTTTTTAGTTTCTTTATCTCTGGAATGCAATAATGTTGACTTTATGTTATAAGAAAAATTACCATGGTTTTATCTTTAAATTTTCTTATTTTTTTTTGGTTCCCAAATATTTTATGTTTACATTTTTGTAAACAACTTTTTTTTTTATTTTTAGTATTCTGTTTATCTGGAAATTTTGAAGTTTGACCTTTCACAATATAATACGATTTGTTTATTTTTGAGTTGAAATATCTAAGCAATTTCTTTAACCAAATTGGAAAAAATAATAAACTTCTATAATCTATATAGTCTTCGAAACTGGTTTATATTTTTTTATATTTAGTTTCATATTTCCAGTATCTGTAATTTTATATATAATTAGAAATATTCTATATTTAATTTAATTATTTTTACTATTCCCTTTTTAGATGGCGAATACATGTTTGCCGATCCCGAAAGCAAACTATCAAAATATGGCCCCAAGAGTTGGAGATCATCTCATACTCACGTAAGTTATAAATTATTTTTAAATACATATATTGAAAGTAATTAATTTAAACTTTTTTTCTTTCAGGGCCTCGATGCAAACGGTCGTCCTCTCTTAGAACTACATTTTCGTGTTCAGTTCTATATAGAGAGCCCATTTATGCTACGAGATGAAGCATCACGTCACAATTATTATTTACAATTAAAATCAAATGCAATTAGTCGGGATGTTCCCAAAGAATATTCTGAACAGTCAATGATATTATTAGGTGGTTTAGCATTACAAGCTGATTTAGGTAATTGTCCAGATGATGATTTAATTGAAGAAAATGGTCAAATTTTGACATCATCATCATCGTCATCATCAGTTGGTGTTGGTATTATATCTAATGGTGATGGTAGTAAATCAATTAATAGAAATAATCCAACAACTGTACGAAAAATTCATCTTAATAGTAAATGCAATAGTGTAAGCAGTGTTAATAGTATGAATATAAATCGTGAACAAATTGATAATAGTATACCATCTATAATGACATCATCATTGGCAACAACAAATAGTTCGACATCAGCAACGTCATCATCTGTCATAACAACTGCAACATCATCATCATCAGTTGTTACAGATGTTAGTAATAGTAGTAATTCAGCATTACATCAAAATACAGATTATTTTCGTATTGATGAATATTTACCAGCTGGTTTACATTCAGCATGGAGTGCTAGCGCATTACGATCATGTCACCGTGAAAATCGTGGTATGTCACAAGCTGAAGCTAAATTGAATTATATACGACAAGCATGCTCTCTACATGAAGCAATTAATGCTCATGTTTACCGAATGAAATTATCAAAACATGAATGTGGCCAAGGTTCTGTATGGTTTGTTGTTTATGCAAAAGGTATTCGAATTTATGGTGATAATACACAACCAATTACATTTTTATGGCCCAACATTGTTAAATTGAGTTTTGAACGTAAAAGATTTGAAATACGTTCTGGTGAAAATAAAATTACATTGTATTCGGTAAGTGATGAGAAAAATAAAATGATGTTGACATTATGTAAAGAAACACATCAGTTTAGTATGAAAATCGCAACACGACTGAAGGAAGCCATAAGACGTGAAGAAGAAGAAAATAATTGTTTAGATTACATTTATTCACGTAGTCTGCATTTGCCATATAAAAATAAAAATGATCAAAGAATATCAGTAATCTCAAGTACTAGTTCAAATACAACATCTGGTATTGTTAGTGATCGTGTTCATTCTGAAGATGAACTAGAAATAATGATAAATACACCACCAGCTGTACCAATTGCAGCACCATCAACTGAAAGTTTAGCATTAGCACATTTACTTGATAGTAGACCAAGTGTTAGTCGCCAAACTTCATCAGCTGGCCAAGTTTCATTAAAAGATCTTGAAGATCATTTGGCTGCATTATCTGTCCGTTCAAAAACCAGAACAATTAGCAGTGAATCCACAACTGGTAATGTTGGTGAACGAATTACTGAAAGACAAAATTCGGAAAGATCAAGAGGTGGTACTGGTGGTGGTAATGAATCAACAGAGACAGATTCACCAAATTCACATCACAATATTGGTTCACAGTGTTCGTCAACATGTAGTACTGTTGTTGTTTCAACTGATACAATAACATTATCATCACTAGCAGCCCATACTACTGCAACAAATCGTCGTCCATCTACATCAAGTAGTTTAGAGCTTGGTTTTAGTCATACAGCACAAAATTCTGCATTGAGTGAGGGTGCTAGTACTTGTGTTGATCATGAGTATATAACAACAAATGATGGTGATAATGATGAAAATGCCTCTGGTGTTTATACATTAGAACATGGTGCACCACCAACAGAAACTTCTGGTGTATATACAATGAATAGTAGTGAAATGACAGGTCATTCATCAGAAATTGCTGAGTCAGAGAGCCATGATAGTTCACATTATGGAATTTTTCAACCGAAAAATGACATGGGTGACATTGATGAGGGTGTTATTGAAAATAGTGACTCAGTTGATGGTGGTAATAATTATAATCGCAATCGTATGAAAACTGACGATATGAGTGAATTTCGTATGAGATCTGATTCAAATGTTAGTACAAGTGGATCATTCCGTGGTGATGGTAGTGATCCAACAGATAATAAGCACACTTTACTTACTGCTGAAGAATTAACAGATTTGATTGTTGGTCGTGGTACGTATCCATCAAGGAAAAGTGTTAGTAATACCTTAGATTCAGATTGCGATTACGTTACATTACCTCTAACATTAGAAGGTGATAGTTATATTCAAGGTCATGAAGATACTGCTCCTACAGATGATAATATCGATATGATGGATGAAATTCTACCAACAGATCCACCAGTTCCACCAAAAAGAATCGAAAGTAATATGCATCATTCATTATCCAGTTTAGTTGATATTCGAATGCGATCACCACCTCCATATAATGCTAGACATGAAACAACTGGACTTTGTGGACCACCAATTCGTAAGAGCATTCCAAATATAGCTCCTAATCTCCCTATCATCCCTAATCCCCCCGTTTCAATACATACTGGCACAACTATAGAATCACATCCAATAAGAGATCCCCCACCTTATCCACAACAACCAGTCAAAATACAAGTTACACCAGCACATATAACAGCAGCCCTTTCAACTAGAATATCAAAATTACAAAAACATTCTAAAGTCAAGGAACAAAAACAATCTGCAATTGAGGCAGTTAAAGCTGAAGAAGCAACTGCTAGATTTATAACAACGCGACCACATATAAATATTCTTAAAGCCCATACATCGGTCATAAATGATAATGCAAAACCTAGTTATGCAGCTCCAACAATTCCTAATATGTTATCATCGTCTGCAACTACATCAATAGCAACATCACAATTGCAACATCAAAATGTTCCACCACCACCTCCTCCTTCAATAATCCCCCAACAACCGCAGCAACATCATCATCATCACCATCACCACCATACACAAAATCCAATTCAAGTTGCGTCACAAATGCAAACAGTATCAAGCACAATTGGTATACCAATAGTTCCTTACAGTATACATAACGCACATAAAAGTATGTCATCAATACCACCACCACCACCTCCTACATATCATCATGATGTTGTTAAAACACCAGCACCAAGAACATGTGTTCTATTGCCAGTTATTAAACCCCGACAATATTTGCCACCACCTCCACCAACGCTACCACGACAACCACCACCTCCACCACCACACCAGCTTGCTACAGTTTATACCGGCCAATTAGCACGTTCACAAATTGAATTATACCAGCAACAATTGTACAGTGATGTTGATTATGTTATTTATCCGCTCCAAGATCCTGCAGTCAGCCAGCAAGAATATTTGGATGCAAAACAAGGATCAATATTAGCTGCAATGGCACAAAGTCCACCACCACCGCCATACCTCGCATATCATGCAGCTAATCCCCATACAAATACATGGGATGCATGTAAAGGTCATGCTATTTACCGTAGTACACCATATTTACCAATGGCATTATCTCATCATTCCCGATATGCATCAACACAAAATTTATCAGATACATATGTACAATTGCCGGGTGCATATTCACCATTATATAGTCCGTCAGTAGCTAGTTTATGTTCATCATATGAACCACCTCCACCACCTCCTTTACGTGCGACAACATTGTCAACAGGACAAACATTATTTGCTCGATCACGTTCAGATGATAATATATTAAATTCGATTGAGACAATGCCAAAAATGAAACGACTCCCCCCTCCTCCACCACCACCATATGTTAATCGTAGAGTTAAAAAACCACCAATGCCAGTTCCAACAGAAAAACCTCCACCGAGTAAGTATAAATATTTGACACTTAATTATTTATTTAAAATTATTGATTTGAATTATAATTTTCTAGTTCCCATGAAAACCTTACCACATCACCAACATATTGGCAATACGAAAACCAGTAGCAGTAGTAGTAGTAGTAGTAGTACCCTTCCTTATCAATCTACGCATATAAAACGACATTTTCCATCAACACTATCAAAATTACATCAGTTTACTCCATCAGCAGCAGCATTGTCAAATTATCCAACAAATCTAGATCAACAAACAACAACAATACCTTCATCTTCATCTGTTTATTTTGATAATCCAGTTGTTCCTGCTTGCACAATACAATCTGGACTATCAACATCTTCAGTGGCTGCTACAATTACTACACCTGGTACACCATCATCGTCATCAATTGATATACAAATTTTATTAGAAAAAAGTCGTAATATGGATTTACCATTAATATCAGCATTATGTAATGATCGTTCATTATTGAAACAAACAAAAGCATTTGTAATGCCAAAACATCCACGTAATTCATTACAACAACAACAACAACAATTAGCATTATTATCATCACCTGGTAAATCATCATCTAGTAAATATCCTGTATCAGGATTAAGTACAACACAATTAACAAAACCACGTAAAACATCAATTAGTCATCGCCACCCAAATGATAAATTACCACCACTTCCAATGCAACAAACAGCTGAAGCAAATAATTATGTCATGGATCCAACACCATCAGCAATTAAACATAAAAGTTATAATTCCCAGCCAAGTATATAATTTTTTACAAGACTGTTTTTCATACAAGATCGTAACTGCGATTTATATTTTAAATTTTTCGACACAGCCATTGTAATGTTCTGATTGGTTGAAAATTTGTATCTTAAATTATGTTTATTCTGTTGGAAGAAAATTATACTCAAAAATATTTTGATTAATATTTTTTAAAGATAAGAATCGGTCTGACTACAAACAAAAAATGTATTTAAAAAAAAAAAAAATAAGAAAGTTATTAACAAATTTTGTGCCTTTGACTTGCCCCACCGATCTATGTAATTTTTTTTTTATAATTAAAATTCAATTTTCTTTTCTTTTTGGAAAAACTTTTGTTGAATTTTTGGAATCGTTTAAAAGGTTTTTCTTTATGAATATGTAAATTAAAATATATTTTTTTAATAAAATATAATTTTAAATTTAAATATTTACGTACATAAAATATTGCAAAATAAAAAAAAAATTAACTAATTTATCGTATACGAATATTTAAAAAATAAAATTTATTAACGAATAAAAAACTTAATTAAATTATAGTAAAAGTAATTTATAAAAAAAAGGGATACAAGTACTTATGTCCATTTTTATCAAATTTATGTAAATAGATTTTTGGTAATATTTCAATTTCATAATTTTGCCAAATGATACGCCTTGAAATTAACAAATACAAAATTACATAATTGAAAAATGACTGAACGGATTTTTGTTCCTTCGGGTTTCGGGTTTTATCAGATTAGCACAGATCACAATTAAATGAAATATTTTCATTTCGGGTCCTAGCAAAATATAATTCAGTTGAGCAACAGATAATTAAGAATATTGAAAAGATTTTCGAATAATATTAAAACATTTGTTTGGTCATAAGTACTAAAATCCTACAAAAAAAATAATAACTAAACAATTATGTATATCTAATATATAAAAAATATTAAGTCATAAAAATATGAAAATTTGAAAAAAAAAATTGCATTCAATTGTGCCTTCTAATTAATTTTATGTTTTAAGAATTTTTAAATTAAAATATTATATTTTTTAAATTTTTATTTTATATAATTATAATTCATTCCATAAAAATTCGTTCTATTTTTTATTTAATTGCAAATTCAAAAATATTAATTTCTTTTTACAATATCAATTTAATCATTCCTTTAATTAACGTTAATATAATTAAAAAAATTTAAATATTAAACAATAAAAAATAACGAATTAAAATATAAAAACAAAATTTATATAAAAAAAAAATGAAAATGAAAAAAAAAAACAAATAATTTATTTTTAAATTTTATAAATATTAGAAAATAGTCCTTTAAAACATTAAAAGGATTGATGATCCTTTTGACAAATTTCATAAATAAAAATATTTTTTTAAAAAGTATTTTAATTTTTTATTTAATTTTTTTTTGTTTTATTAAATTAATTGGGTAAATAGAGAATTATAATTTTTAATATTTTTATTTTATATTTAGATGCAATTTTTTTAAGTTTTTAATTTTTTTTTTAATTTTTTAATTTTATGTTTTTTTTTTAATTTAATAAATTTTTTTTTAAAAATAGGTTTCATGTTTTGCATTAAAAGGATTATCAATTCCCATAAATAAATATAATGAAAGAAATCATTTTATAAATGTGTTTTTTTTTTTTGAAATTTTCTTTCTAGGTTAGTGAATTTATTTTTTTTAATTTTTTATCAATTTATTATTACATATTATTATTTTAATTATATTATAAATAATTTTTGTATTAATTTTATTTCTTATTAAAAATATTTTTTTTTTGTTTTAACTTTTTATAAATATTATTATTTTTTAATTAATGTATTTTTTCCTTTTTAGAATTAAAATTTTTAAGATAATTTTTTTTTTTGGATTTTGTAATTATATAAGAGAAATCATTAAAAAAACAAAATAATTAAAAGTTTAAATGATATTTTTGTAATAAATAATAATTTTTTTATAAAAAATAAATAAATTTTTTTTTTAATTATTCTTATGGTAGAGAATTGTAAAATGCCAGAGAGTCAGTAAATGCCACGTAAATATATAAATTTTAATTTTCAGTCGAGGATTATGAGTTTTGCCTCTCCTAGGCAAAATAAGTACTAAAATCCTACAAAAAAGCTGCGATTTTTTTTATACAGAGTCAATTATTTTTAATATGCTATCACCAAAGAATAAATAATAATAAAGAATTAGCATGTGAATTTTGCAACCACTTTTTTGAATTTTTTTCCATGGCGGCTATGAAAAGGAAGTAAAAAACATTCTCAAACTGAACGAAAAATTCTCTTTTTATTCTCAGTATTTATTCTCAATTCATTTTTTTCATTTGAGGCCATGAATTTCCGCCTCAGCAATTAAGGCAAAATAGCGATTACATCACTTAATTTGTTTAAATATGCAAGGTGTTAATTCTCGACCCAATATTGCCTAAATATGCAAGGTGTTAATTCTCGACCCAATATTTTGAGTCACACAATTTTTTTAAAGAGATTTCAGAATAATATGTACAGCATATAATGAGAGAGCGGGTTCCAATGTTATGACCCGCAAAGGAATATTGAAAAATTCGCATTTTTTCTACATGCGACTTCTTTATTATTATATATTCTTTGCTATCACTCTATCAGTATTTTTGATCGGTTGAAAATATATATTACTTACTTATTCTTCATTTATTAATTTTATCATATTTTCAATATATCCTTATTGTAAATCAATCATATTTGGTAAATATACTAGATTCTTTTCCATTTATATATCATTGAAATATTAGTAATTACATCTACTAATATTGAAAGAAAATTAGGCATTCATGTTGCCTATAGAAATAATTTTATTACTAACTAAGACCAATTAATATATGCTCGTATAATATAACTATAGTATGTATATATGGCTTTGGTACTATAAAATGACGTCAGCAAAATTATATCTTTAAATCTCTATATATTTACTCAAACAAATTTTAGAGAAAATAGTAACTTTATTAATAAAAAACATTAAAATATTAAGTATACAAATTAACAAAATTTGATTAAGTTTTCTTTTTTTTTCAAATAAACCCAGAATGAAAAATATAAAATTTCATTTTGCCATCTCACCATCAGACTTCAAAATAATGAATATTTTACTTATCCAATCGGACAACAATTGTTTCCATTGGTGCAATTTCAAATTCAGCAAAATATACTTTACCACTACGTGTTTTACCAATCATTGCCTGGCCACTATAATAAAATGATGTCAAATCCATACCAACATTTTTTGAACCAAAATTTGATATTGATACAAAACTATTACGTCTTGGATAAATTCTTTCTACAACTAATATATCATCTTGGCTATTACGTATATTTGTATTTGATAAAATTGTATCATCACGAGCAATAGCATTTTTATATATTGATGGTGAACGATCACGTAATTTAATCATTTTAGAAACATGATCATAATTATAAAATGTTGCTTGTATACCGTGTGGTAACCATGGTAATGTATCGCGATTTGTGAATTGTACACCACTTTGCCATTGCATTGATGCTAAATGATGTAAATGTTTTGTATCTAAATGATCATTATTTGGATCATGTGATTCACCTAATGATATTTCATCACCATAAAATATATTTGGTGAACCAGGTAACATTAATTGCATTATTGTTGCTGCTAATGTTGTATTTGATGTTTGACCATGTGATAAACGTTTTTTTGTTAAACCACCTAATGACCATTGTATCCATATACCATTTTCTTTTGGTGCAAAAACACCAGTTAATATATCACGAATTTGTTTTGCTAAACTTTGTGTACCATTATGTATATTTAAATGTACTTCAACTAAATCAATATGATCAACAATTGATCTAGCTATAGTTGTTTCTAAATTCTCAAAGAAATTTTCACTTAATATTAATACGCGATCTTCGCCCAATATTGATTTCCATTCAATAATATTATCAATTAAATTTGGATCATCTTGAAAATATTCTAAACCTTTTACATAAAAACCATCAATACCATATCTTAACCAATGTCGCATTGCCTGCGTTATTGGATTTTGCATTGTTGATATAATTGTTGTTGTTGATGTTGTTGAATTATCATCATTTATTGAATTTAAATTATCTGCCATTTCTAAATGTTTTAAATATGGATAAATTGGTAAATCTAATATTAAAGACATATTCCGTGCATGTAATGAATATGCTAATTGTTCTAAATGTTCAACATTTCCAACAATTTTATCAATTTCCATCAAACTTATAATATTCTCATATTGATCTGGATAATGTTTTGATGAGAATATAGAATTAAGTCGAACAGCACCAATACCTAAATTTTCCAGATATTCAATTCGTGTAATAATACCACGTAAATCACCAACACCATCATTATTTGAATCTTGAAAACTGGCAGGAAATATTTCATAGAAAACACTACCACGATACCAAGCAGTTCTGAAAGATACATAATTTTAAAATTATATAATTAATAGGTATATATTATGTATATTTTAGAGATTAAAATCTTACTTTGGATTACAAGTTTTTGGTATTGTCATTATCATAGCAACAATTACAGCACACATTGCTAATAAACTGGACATAAATAAAAAGAATGTACATTTACGTATTAATGGCCAATTCCATGATACAAAACATGGTGCATCATTAGTTAATTTTATATTACCATTTTGTTTATGTCCATTTTCCTGAAATTTTAGAATATAAAAATTGATTATTATTGAATGCCAAAAAGATTAAATATTTTACAAATCAACATATAAGTAATATCAATAATAATTCGTTTTGTAGATATAAATTAATTAATATGTAGTTGAAATTTTGTAAATATTTAAATATTTTTTTATTACAAATAATGAATGTCAATGCAATTGTATTTGATGTATATGCTAGTAAAATTATGCTACAAAAATATTTACTAAAAGTTTATGACAGAATTTTAATTTGCAAATAATAAACAAAACTAGGCTATTTACCCAAAAATGTGTCACAACAAACATAAATAATAAAAAAAATGTTATTTACGATTTTATACAAACTAACACTTTCAAAATTCACAATTTTATGAATTAGAATAGTCAAAATTTAGTCTCTCTATATAACCTAAAATACTAATATTGACGAGTCTATCATAAATTCATTACGATTTAATAGACACAGATAAAAAAAATAATATTAGTAATTAATTCCACTTTCTATATCCCAATTTCATTACTTTTCAATTAATATAACTTACAGCATTTCGATTCTTATACGACGAATGAATGAATGTATTTATGTTTGAAAAATCTTAAACTGACCTTCAAGTGCCTTTAAAATACTATATAAGAATTTTTATCCTACATTTTACCAAATATATAACCTCAAACTTTTACTTTCAGTACTTTTCTAATTATCCAAATTATATCACACAAATATAACTATATAATTTATTATTTCATTAGCAAATTATGGGTTTTTCCCATTTACCTGAAAACCATTTTCATTTGTTTTCCTTAAATGTTGATATGCATTTTTATTAAATAATGTTGTTGCTGCATCATTATCATTTACATCCATACCAATACCAGAACTACTACCAGATGAACTTGTTTCAGCCTTAGTATCTTCACAATTAACTGAATTTTGACTAGCATTATCGCCGGCACTTGGTGTTAGTGGATGTGAAAATGCTAATGGTGGTGATGGTGTTGTTGATAATAGGGGACATATTGAAGCATCCTCTTCTGGTAAAAATGTCGATACAGATGGTGATAATGACATACCACCAGATGATGGTAATTCAACACCTAATAATGACGGATCAGTAGATATACCCATATTGTTCATTGTTTTTTCACGATTTAATTAATATTAATTTTTAATTTTAGATTTCTTATTACTCAACTTTTTTTTTCATTATTTTTTCAATACTATAAAGTTTTTGTAAACTGCAGAAACTAAAAAAAAAATTAAATTAAGTTTGATTGTGACGCAATTTAATTTTAACTTTGAAATTGTTAATGGTAGAAATATTTATGTTATAAATTAATTTGCGTTCTATATCAATTTAATTCATTCCCTTTAAATTGATTTATGAAAAAAAAATTGTACATAAACAATTTTTAAATGAATCTTAAAAATTTTAAAATCCAAATATTTAGCACTAAAATTGTGATGAAAAAATCTGGTGGGTTTATTGCCTTTTGTAGTGTAAATTATTTTTATTAAAATTGAATTTTCGAAAATTTTCTACTTGTCAAATTTATCTTATACATATAGAAAAAACTTTTCCTAAAGATATTATAATTAAGTAGTATATATAAATTTTTCATTTTCCATGGGGGAGAGAAAAATTCTATTTTCATTTTACTACTATATAGTGTAGAAATAAAATTGACGGTTAAATTTGAGTCGGCGCACTTTAAATATTCGAAAAGACTTTGTTGTTGTTTGCATCTCTTCTATAGTAAAGTTTATTTTACGAAAAGGGGTTGCCACCGCAAAGAAAGACTTATACATACTTTATAGTGAATTAAGCAAAATATAAATAAAAATAAATTTATTTATTTCGATTATGTATTTTGAAATTAATAAATTTTTGAATTGTACTAAATCGGTTTTGTGTTGTCCATCAATTCACCTGACAACCATTTTGGTTTTCAATTCTGGTGACTGAAATTAAAATGATTGAAAAAAATTTGAATTTATATTTATTTAACTGACTCTTGAAATTCTACTCTTTAAAATCCCCTTTCAAGAATCATTCTTAGAAAATTAACTTTATTTCTTGTTCAAAACTATTTGCTTTGATTTAAAATCTTAACCATTTTTTTATACTTAAATAAATTAAAATTAAACAAATTTTAAATTTTAAATTATCGTATATAATAAATATAAAATAATAAATTATATTGTAAAATTATATAAAATGGTAAAAAATATAAGGAACTGAAACAAATTTGCTTAATTTACAATCTTAAATAAAAAAAAAGAACTCGAACGCATTACAAAATTTTCTTATAATTTAAAATCTTAAAATGTAATTCATTATATTCAAAATTATATAACAATATTATCTGATATTCTCAGTGTATCATCTGTTACTATACATTTCAGATTGATTATTATCTAATTTTGTATAATAAATTTCTAAATTTTCATTTTCTTGATCATCTTTATGATCACTACATAAATCATTTGCCAATTCAATAATTTCTGATTGACAAATAGCTTCATTAAATGCACCCAAAAATACTAAACTTTTAATCATATGTGATTTTCTATATTTTCTTTCATTATTTTCTACTAAATGATAATGATGATTTGGATAATAAATTGGTGAACTAAGTGAACCAATAATACCTAATGATTCATTTTTTGTTTGTGGTAGTTCTAAATTAATATTCAATTTGTCTGAAAATTTCATAATCCATGAAACAACCAAAAAACATGCAGCATTCATTGGAAATGCACGTAATAATGTCGATGTTAATCCACGACAATAAAAACTATAACCTTCAGATTGAAATCCTTTTCGCATACAATCAAAAATTCCATTATATTTTGATCGGCCACTCATACCATCAGCTTGAAGACTTGATTTAATTACATCAATTGGAAATGTTAATAACCATGAAATTGTACCAGCTAAACCACCAGCCATTAATGTATGAAATGCTGTTGGATTTGGTATTTGATTCATCATCATTTCATAAGAAACAAAATAGCTAGCGAAACCTTTTTAATAAAATTATAAAATTATTAGTTTTATCATAACGTTGTGAAATAGATTTTATTTTACCTGGCACATCTCGAACTGCTGTTATACCTAAACCCCGATATATACCATGAAAACCTTCTGTCCTTCGAATATGACTCAAGCATTGTAATGGTCCACTATGTTTTATTGATTCTTTACAGTTTTCCTGTAGTTGTAATCGGGTTTTTGCCAATTCCATTGGTGAACATACTAAACTTTGTATTAGTCCTGCCATTGAACCAGCATAAAAATGTGATTTTAATGAACCTGGTTCATTCGTATTCCTTTGTACATTACCATATACACCAAATACAATTGCATTGACAAATGCTACACCAGTCATTGGACTCGACATACCACGATATAACCCTTTTATTGAATCTTTTGCTATAATTTTCTTAAAGCAATCAAATGTATTTGTGTATAGCGGTCGTTTGGAACATTGTGTTTGTAAATGAACTTTAACAGTATCAAATGGATGACCCACCAATACACCAGCACAACCTGAAATTTATGTGAAACTACATTAAGATATTTAATAGTAGATTTTTCGGTCATTAATGTGACGCAAATTGTAGTTATATAAAATTTGAAAATTATTAATTTATAATTATAGTGGGAAAAATACCTCCCAGACAACCAGCGACGAAATCAAGAGCCATTTTGATAGTATGATACAAAAAAAAGGTTTTTTTTTAATATTACTTTAAATTAGCGACCACTTTATTGAACCAACTCTTATTTAGTTTCCTGAAATAAAGAAAAATATTATTTTTAGCAATTAAATAATGAAAACTTTTAAAGAAATTTTAATGAATCCCCTCAAAAAAAACATTTAAAAATATTAAATTATAAAAATAATTATTTAATATTTTGAGTAAAACGAAAAATACATAATTTCTGATGTGTTTATAATAGTCGGAGGATTTGTACCATATTAGAACCTACATGTATAACCATTTAATAATAATAATCTTGTACTACAGAAGAAATTATGATTAGGAATTCATAAGTAACAGGTCGCAACAACAGCAAAGGTAAAAAAGGTAATTAATTGTAACTTCCTCGTTGTGTTTATTGACCAAAAAAAAATATAAATTACAATAGCGAATAAAGCTGCTGATTTAAACGTAAATATTCAAAATATCATATCATAATTTTTCTAAATCAAAATCTTATCAATAAATAATTAAATTTTATTATTTTTTCTGTAATGAAAAAAAATGCGTAGAAACTTTTAATGAAGTTCAATGTAAACAAAATAAATAAATATTTTTATAAAGAATAATTATAATTATAAAAAAAATAATAATAATTATAATAAAATATTTCCATTCATAAATTGTAAGATTAAATTGGAAAAACACATATGTATGTATATGTACGAGTAATTTGATTATCAATTTACATAAATTGTAAGTTTATTTTCCGGGATTTATAAATAATAAAATTAATTTAACATTAAAGAAGAATTCTTACTTGACCAAATTTTTGAATTGGCACCCACCATCGGGGCTTGATACACCCAATGGTGGGTGCCATCTTACATAATATCTTACAAAATTCTTAACAATATTATAACTACAAATTAGAGTTTGTTCACCTTATAAATTTTTATAAAATATACTTAGATAATGGAAATATGAGTCTATTTCTAATTGTATAAGTAATCTTGAAATATGCTTTCATTAACATTTTTATTTATTCCCCAATCTTTTCACAATTCAATAAAATCTTAAATTTCCAATACTCAAATTATTTTAATATGTAAATCTACAGAATTTTTCAATTTAATCTTAAAAAAAATAAGTAATATTTAATATTAAATTCGAATTTTTTCTATAAAAATTATTTATTAAATATATAATTTTTAAATAAATGTTTATTAAAATTACTAATTTAATTATATTATATCTGTAAATATAATAAAAATTGTTGACATTTCTGACCTAAAATCATTATATAAAAACAACAAATTTCTGTAATTAATAATACTTAATGTAAAATTTGATAATTTCTATAATTAAAATAATGATTTTGTAAAAAAAAAATTTATTAAATAAAATATATATTTAAAAACATGTGATAATCCAGTGATAATTTTGATTATGCAATTAATCAAATTTGATTACAAAGATTTGGAATTTCTAGATTAAATTATGTTCACATATTCCAAAAATATCAGTTATTTTATTATCCAAAATGATAAAGACATGATTTGATTCGATCCGAAAAAGTGTATTTTGAAAAAATTACGAAAATGATTTGAGGTTTCAATTTGAAAATTACATACTCCGCCATGGGCTTCTTATTAATTGTCGAATAAATGATATCTACATAATCTACATAATGACATCGAAAATATTTTCTGATGATTAGCACTTCAAAAATTAGTCATAATAAAAGTAAAACCTCAACATAATGAATTAAAAATTTAATAACTTTAATTTACTTATTCGTAAGTAATACATATACATAGAAAGAGCTCGGCTTCCACTTGTGTCTGCTAGTATTACTCATAACATGCAATGAGACTTCGTATGTATAAATTTAGGGAATACTGCCCAAATGCAACAATGCGTGTAACAACATACTTTATACATCGCAACATGTTGGATTTTGGTGTATACATTATACACTACTGTGGTACTATAAGGTTTTAGATATTTTTTTAATATCTAAAAATATATTCAGAAAATTAATATTTTAAACTTGAAATTTTTAGAACGAATAATGATAATTTATTTAATAATATTTTTTCAGAAATATTTTATAAAAATCAATTTATTAATTCTTCTTCTAAAATAGATTTCCCAATAATTTTCTGGATTAAGAATTGCAATTGATTCAGTAATTTCAAAATTAAATGTATACTACAACTACAATTAATTAATTTATTTTATGTATATTATTTATTTACCTTATAATATATTAGTCCTTTTTCAAATTTTCATTAACAATTTTTATTTATAAATTTTAATTTTAATTTTTAATCCGAATTTTTAAATTTCATTTCGTTATAAATAATTTAAATATATCTTATTAAAAAAAATTCAAATTAATCTTTTCTTTTAAATACATCCTTTGAGTATATAAAACAAAAATAATTAATTTTCATAGTAAAAATTTATCGAAAAAAAAATTATTTATTTTAAACACTTTAAAATTAATTTTTATTTAATTAAATAAATACATAATTAAAAACTTTTAAATTTGTTTGTTAAATAATTTGATTTCAATCCTGAAAATCTAATCTGTTTGAAGATTCAATTTCAACTAAATTTTGTGATGAAAAACAGATTTAATAAATTTTGCAAATAAGAAATTAAAAACAATAATTATAAATATTGATAATTTTTGCGATTGAAATGAATAAATAGAATTACTATACCGTATAATATAAAAAATATGAAATTTTATTATAAGGGAAGGTTATCTGCCCTTATCATAATAAAAACATTGGAAATTGTACTTTTTACTCTATAATATTAGCAAACAAATAGTTAATCATATTATTTTTATTTAAACATTAATTTATTATGGAAAGTTATTGTAATGAGGAAATAAATTTTATTTTTTAAATTATATTCATTAAAAGATACTTATCGTATCCCTGATAAAAATAAGATTTATACATTATGATATTTATAATTATAAATGATCATGAAAAAAGGATATTTCATAGATCGAAAATACAAAGAGATCGAAAGTGCAATTAATGCAAAAATTTAGAAATTAAGACCACAATACGAATTAAATTTTTTGTCCACACAATACGAATTAAATTTTAGATAATTCTATTTGTTTATGTATATGTACGTGTATGATGTTATCTCGCTTCGCTTGACTACTTATTTTGAGTATCTTAAATTGCGCATATGAAATTATTTCTTATAATAATGTATAATTTAATTACTTATGATATATTTAAATGAAATTTTACGTCATCAAAAAGCATATTGAATAATATTGAAAAAATTGGAAAAATAAAAAAAAAATAACGTCAAATATAAATTTTTAAAACGTATTTAATTATAACTTGATTAATTAGAGTTAATTAGAGGGTAAATCAAAATAATTAAATTCTGTGTATGGTAGTTCCATAGCTACATGGAATTCCAAGTAGGGTAGTTAATTCCATAGCCATAGCTATGTTGAAAAATGAAATGGCAGTGTTATTACATCGCAAAATTATTTTATAAGTGAAGAAGATGAAGTAAAAATCATCTACACTAAAAAATATGATTAATTGATACATGTATATACTTGAAGTGAACAGCGCAACCTACAAAAAAATGCAGCCGAACTACTGATCAGTTGTGTTATAATTATGGGCCTTTTTTTAAATGCAACTACTCTAAATGCATAATTGGAGTATATGATGCACCCTCTAGCCGGAGAAATTAAAATTATAACTGATTTTATACTACTACTTACTAAATTTCAGATGCGACATTAAACCTATATTAGGAGCTTATTCTACTCTTAAATACCTTTCCAACAAGTGGTCAAACATCATTTTTGGTGCACATTTAGTATATAAAATTACACTTTTATTCGACAAAAGATGTTTTGGAAAAAACTAAAAAGCACCGCCTACCGGCAGAATTTAAAAATTATATCAATTACACCTGGTTCTTAATAAATCAAGCTTTCCATCGGTGGGTCTATCATATACCTGAGTGTACATTAACCAAGTGAAATAACTGGTTTTTATTGTTTACATCGGACGGACAGACGGATAAAAGCGTTAGCATAAGGGATGCAAAGGCACAACCAAAATGTTGCAATTGTAGCATAAGTAATGTTGCAATTGTAAATGTTGCAATTGTAACATAAGCTTAGACAATAATCACAGATCTGAACTGGCCTTCTTATTTAAAGAAATCTAAAACTGGCCTAAAATGGCCTTCTTATTTAAAGAAATTGTATATAATACGCTCAAAAATAGATTACGAGGAAGAGCCATTAAAATTTAAAAAATTAAATTGTAATAATTGCTTTTAGTATGATAAATTATAAATATGGATAACATAAATAAGATTCTAAATATTGCATATTTACATATAGTATTAGAAATAAATTACTTGAATTAATTATGTTGATTACCAAATATAATGTAATGTTTTAGATATTATTGTAGCAGTTGATACTTAGATATATGAAACAGAAACTGCAACCTCCAACCTACAGTATTACATTTCGGTATTTAGCTGCAGACTGCAGGTAAGGGATCGGCGATATTTGTATATAATAAGTAGTATGGAATTTCGAGCAATGATAAAATATATATATTACTGCAAAAATGGATATTACAAATTTAGAAAAAAAAATAAGAATACAAACTTTTACAAACTACAAATCACCGAACGAAAAATCTAATGAGTATATTGAACATCTAGAAAAAAAAAGAAAAAAAAATTAGGAAGGCAACGGGAAACCACATCATTATCCCTATCCCTAGTTAAACATCATTGATTAACATCAACAACAAATTAAAATACAACAGTAATAACAACAATATGAAAAGTAATAGAATCAACAACAACAAAAGTAATAACAATATAAATATCAGTACATCGGACGTGAGGAGCCTACTTCAAGCAGGAAAATTGCAAATCTAGAACTAGAAAAGTCCAGTCTAATAAATCTAGATATTGTTCGTATTAGTGAAACACTTTGGAAAGGCAGTGGCGAAATTAGTACAAGAATGAATTATTTTATATATACTGTGTCTGATGATGAAAGATGAGCACAGAAAAGGTGTTGATTTCCTAATATCTACCAAAATTAAAAAATGCATTACATTGTACGAAAATCAGACTATTCATTTAACTTGATACAGGTTTACGCATCGCACCGACAGCAGAATGTGGCGAAAGTATGAACAGAACAAAAAAGAATATGTGACCATGATCCTCGGAGATTTCAACGCAAAAGTTGGGAATGGCGCAGTAGAAAATATTGTAGGCAAGTTTGGACTTCGAGAGAGGAACAACAGAGAAAACAAATTAATAGATTTTTGCATTAATAATGATTTAATCGTGTCCAATACTAGGTTCAAGCTCAGAAACATAATAGAATCAGGAAAAACGTATCCAAGCGCAAACATGCAGTTAGATCATGTTCGAATAGTTGCCAAAATAAGAGTAATTATGAAAAACCTTGGCAAAAAAATATAATGAATAGAACTAAATACTCTATTTTAGATTCGACAGAAACTAGTGAGGTTTAGAGCTCAACCTAAACACCGGCGTACGGCGTATGGCGTCTGTCAAAATCGATATTGGTACATACATTTTGTATTGGAGCACCCGAAATACGCGACGTACGTACGCCGAGAATTGGAATTTCCAATTTTGACGGGCGTATAAAAATTTTTAATTTGATTTTTGAAATTTAGCAAAAAGAAACATTGATCAAAAAAATTTTAATGTATATAAATGTGGCATTTTATTTCGGGATACGCTGGCGTATCAGCGTATCGACGTATATACGCCATACGCCGTACGCCGGTGTTTAGGTAGAGCTCTTACGATAAAAAATTAAAAAACTGCGAAAAAACTGCGAGTGAACAATAAGAATTGTAGAAAAAGTTACGGTGCTCTGAGAGATAGAAACGGTCATATTATTCTCGATGCAACTGATTAAAAAGATGGAAAGAATATGTTATTGAACTTTTCGACGAGTTAAATAGCACCGGAGATAGATAACTTTGACGGTCCACCGATTTTAGAAGAGGAAGTAAGATCGGCTATTTTCAAAGCTAAGAAACGTTTGGCAACAGGTCCTGATATCTATCATTCCAAAAATGAATTATGCTATACTTCTTTTTTCTTCATGTGATAAAGGGACTCATGTTAGGCCAACTCTTCGGTTGTGCATATGAACTATTTATAGATGTTCGCTCTTCGATTTTCTTCCATATATAAATGATCGATTCGATTTTGTGTTCCTTGCCTATCAGTTGCACTATAATACATAATTTAAATTTATCCTAGCATATACAAATATATAAACAAACAAAAACATTTAATTTATGTTAAATAATATTCCATTTATTCCTTTTTCGTTCTTTTAATCTAGTGCGTTTGAAATATTCTGGCGTCATCAATATTTCGTTCCTCCTACGGATTGAATAAAAGAAAGCACTCAATATCTCCTCTCGGTGTTTTGGAATACACCGCACAGTTGGTTGTAGAAGCAGCCCTTTTCGTCTTCAGAAGCCGCTACAGTAGGTGCACACTGGATTTCCAACTCTAGTCGTAGTCCTAAATCTTGCTGTTATCACTCTCTCTGATATGCGCAGCCATGATGTTAAACTACTTCGAGCAGCAAGATTAAGCATAAGTCCTACTCTGCGTTCGTGTGTAGAACCGAGTTGTTTACCAGAATAGAGGAGCGCAATGTTTGCTGTCGGGAATGTGTATTCAGCAAAGCCCAGTCGTTTCGCTGAGTCCTGAGATGTTAATATTATATCGCATGAACTCACACTCCATTTGGAGGAATCTGAAGTTAATGTAGTGTTTTTCACCGTTGCCGAGGAGCACACTCACATTGCAGGATCCAATCGTTGTTCGGATATTATAGGCAAAGGTCGTAATATTGAAATAAATCTCTATCCGAAGCGTGGCTTCCGTTTCGGTAGCATATTATAATTTCGGATGAACATGTTGCTAGCCCTTTTTTAGGTAGTTGGTTGTAAATCGTTTTATCCGAACTAGCTCGAATAGACCTTGCTATTTCAGCCAAATTTCTTGAAGGGTATTAAAAGATATGTTGGTAAGTGGTGACTCGTGGACGTAAAGCAAGCACTTGGCAGGAATTGAACAACTTATCCAAACAACATCCAGTGTTGTCTGGATCAGTGATCGATCTATGTCTACCCCGTCCATCCTATGTGTAGCAATTATTTGAGAAACAACGTTGAAATAATAATGAAAATGGCGCTTAAAATATTATACAACCTAGATTGGTATACTCCTTCGTTAAATATCTTCAATATAACTTCACAAATGAATCTTAAAAAATCTTCTATTTTGAAAAGTCAAAATTTGCATATAAAAACAAACAATAATTAAACAAATTAACGGCCAGAGTGCTTCATCATATAAAGGTCTTCATCATATAAAGGTTACCGGGAGACATACAAGGCAAGAGTTCGACTTATATGAATAAGGTAGATCACGGACGGAACTACGTAGACGAAGACGAATAATACCAACATCAATAAAAAATTATAGTAAAATAACAACATCGATAAAAAAAGCCGAAATATTGGAAGTTTTCCCTTTTCCGAAAAGTTGCAAAATGAAGTTATTTTCTTTGCCGATATGTTTACTCTTTTCCGAAAAATTGCAAAAAGAAATTGATCATTATGATCTTATTACATTTATATGATCTTTATTGCACGGCACCAAACAGAATAAATTAAATTAAAATTAGCTAATGTTTTAGTGCGGAGTTTGGTTTTTGTGTGAACAAATAATAAGATTTTTTTACTTGTGGATAATGGAGGGGGCGTGCTTTTTAATACATTTTATTACATTAAATGCCGGTAGAGTCTTGCAAAATTTGGTGTTTTTTCATTTAATTTTTGGTCTTTTTATTACTTTCCCTTTTATGAATTCACACTTCCAGTATATAGGTATGTACAACGAACTATATAATATAGAAGCCTAAAGAGGTTATGTTTTCATATAAATGATTGGTCCCAACATCTGACAGTGACGCTGGGGTAAAATGACAGTTGGCGGATATAAATTTAATAATTAAGTCATGTACTATTTGGTGTAATAATGGAAGTCGTGACGTCATTCAGGCTTGTCAAATTTTTTATTGCTTTCTAACAACAAATTAAATATTATTTAAATTATAATTAATTATAAATTATAAATAAATTATGCAATAAAAATGATAAATTATACAATAAAAATTTGAGAATAAAGAGTGACGTCACGACTTTCATTATTACACCAAATAGTACATGGCTTAATTATTAAATTTATATCCGCCAACTGTCATTTTACCCCAGCGTCACTGTCAGATGTTGGAACACGAATTCTAACCTCTTAAGCCTTCTATATTATATAGTTCGTTGGGTATATATATATATATATATATATATATATCCTCACCTGGCCATAACTCTTAAACGGCTCAAATTGAGCTCAAATTTGTATTTGAGCTCAAATTTGGAAGTTGAGCTCGTGTCATCAAATGCTTGGTACCATATAAATTTGGGGCCTTTTTGATGAGAGGGAAGGGGGAGCTCGGAGGGCCGTTTAATTTTTGAATGTACCAAAAAAACCATGTGGGGTATCAAATGAAAGGTCTTGACGAGTACATCTCATTGGACTGTAGTACGGGGGGCGCCGTGGGTCATGTCGGGCTCAAATCGGGACAATGTGGGGCTCCATAATAAGAAAAATCATGTGGGGTATCAAATGAAAGGTCTTGAAGAGGACATCTTGTTGAGTACTCCGAGAGGTACTCTGGGTCTTGTGGGACCCATAATGCAAAAAGACATGAGAGGTATCGAATAAAAGGTACAGTCCGTTGGGGTTCGTAATTCATGTTAGGGCCCAAAACCATGTCATGTGGGGGCCCATCATAAAAAAATCATGTGGGGCATCAAATGCAAGGTCCCGAAGAGTAGTCCGAGCAGTACCCTGGGTCATGTGGAGCCAATTATACAAAAAAAACATGTGGGGCACCGGGGGCCATGGAAGGCCCAAAACATCGGCCACATGTGGAATTCCAAATCGTGAGCCATGAGGAGCTCAAACAAATCATTCCCCAGTTGTCAAAGTATTTAAATATTTTTTGTCGGTCAAATTAATAAATATTTGACCGACTAAAAAGTGTGAAATAAAAAATATAAATAAAAAAGTTTTTTAAAAATACTTTCCCTTAAAGAAATATTCAACTAAAAAGTAATAAACAAGCAAATAATACCACATCAATGTACTTTCCCGTTGAGTTTTAGCCACTGTCAGCAGTAGTAAGGGAAAGTAGACCTTATCAGAATTAATGCCATTTATAAGGAGGTCTGCTTACCCTTACTATTCTGACAGTGGCTAAAACTCAACGGGAATTTTCTTTTAATTATAATTTGAAATTTAAAAAGACTATTATGAGTCGACAATGCTTTATAAGAGTGTAGTGCGGGTGAAGGTTCACCACCTATAGCTGGGGAGTGCAAATTGTAAATTCTGAAATAAAAGTTACTTTAATGATACTTCTATTTTCTCAAAAGGTAGTTTTATTGTTAATTCCATAATTTCAATATGAGAAAATTGGAAAATAATCAATAATAACTTCCCCATAATTAGTACAAATGATAATATGCAAAGTAGTCTTGGAAACAAACAACTCATATTTTCTATAAATTCGAAAAATATGAAAATATAAATATTGATCTAACTACTATAATATTACTAGCATAAAAATACTATATCCTGATTGCATTCTAATTTTAAAATAACAATTTAATTAAAATATTAATTTTAACTGAATAACTACTATTAATAATGATGGAGGAACCACTAACTCCAGAACGAGATTTCTGTCCAAATATTGATGAAAATGAACATCAAGGTGGTGATGCATATCGAAAACATGATTGGAAATTTCCAAAAAATCAAATTGATGATAAAGAACAACCAATATTAGAACCAGATCATCCATTATTACAAAAATTTCAAAAATCATTAAAAGAACATTTATTACGTGTTAAAAATCAATTATCAAATGATATTGCTGATTTAGATTATAATATTAAAAATAAAGAAAAAGAACGTGAAAATATTGGTTCTAAATTATATGATATGCAACAAGAAATTAAAAAACAAAATCAACTTCTTGAAGACTATACACAACAAATTGAAGCTTCAAATATACAACGTATTGAAAGTGAAAAAATTTCATCAGATTTGAAAAAAGAATATGATGATAAATATAGTACAGTTAAAAATATTAAACATACACATAATGAACGTATTATGGAATTAGCAAGATTACAAACATTAGAAGCAAATATATTAAATTGGACCCGAGAAATTGAAGATGAATTAACAACAGCCAAATTGACTGTTAGTAAAGATTATCAAGATCAAAAAACATTATCAGAAAGTAAAAAACAAACAGATTTATTATTACATAATATGGAAACTGAAGTACGAACTAGAGAACATGAATTACAATCAATTAACGATCAAATTAATGAACAAAAAAGTATTATTGATGTATTAAATTGTAGTATTTCTGATGCTACTGCTGATTTAGAAGCATTACAAAAAGAACATAAAAAATTAACAATATCATGGAATGATGTTATTATAGCAATTCAGCATCGTGATAAAATATTATTTCAAACAAAAACTGAAATTAAGTATGATTAGACTATTAAGTATTAATTTTTTTTATTATTCCAATTAATTTACATTTGAATTGCAAATACACTAATTTGTCCTAAAAATACTAATAGTTGGACAACAACAAAATATTAATTTCTAAATTATAATTTTTTAGAAATACTAAGGAAAATCGTAAGTTAGCATGTGCAAGTATTGAAGGTGCGAAAAAAGCATCTTCTAAAGCAATGGAAGAAAATGAAAAATTGGAAATATTTAAAAGAAGAATTAATGAAGATTTACAAGGAATATTAAAACAAAGTAATTATATTCTATATAAAATTTTCGAAAAAGATTACCATATATCATGGTATTATTTTCGATGTAAAAATGTTTTTCTACACATATACACATTTAGTATCACAATTACTAATTCTAATACAATTACTAATTTTCTTTTGATTTTTATTTTAAATTTCAATAGGTGAGAAAGAAACTGAAAAACTGGATAAAATTGAAAATGAACTTGATGAAACAATTAATTTTATTGAACATACTGACAAAGATTTAAATCAAGCAAAACAAGAAGGAAATGCAATTCAAGTACAAACTCGACGTATTCAAAATCAATTAGATAAACAGGCATTACGTAAATTTAAAGTTGAAGAAGAAATATTATTATTAGCACAAGATCAATTAACTAGTGATAAAGCAAGTGATTATCGTATGAGAATTTTACGACAATCCCAAGAACAAAGACGTGCATTGGAATTAACATTAGTTAAATGTGAAAAAAATATATCACAAACATTATTAGATTTAGAAAAATGGAAAGGAATTGTACTTAAATTAAAAGAGGAAAAAGAAAAATATGAAAAAATTTTTGATGATTTAAATAAAGAAGCAGCTACACTTGCATATACTATTAAACAATTAGAATTATCACGTGTATCAAAATCTAAACAAATTGATTTGTTAACAAAAAAATTGGAAACAGTATTACAGGAGAGAGAAGGCAAAGAAATGAATCCATTAGAAACTAGAGTAAATAATTTCTATTATAATAAAATGTTCACTTTATATTTGAATTACAATTATTTTTTATTTATTTTTTTAACTTACAAGATTATGGAATTAGACAGAGAAATTGAAGAATGTGATTTGGAAATTCGTAATCAACAACATTTTTGGTTAATTATGCAAGGACACGTTGTACACTTAACTGAAAAAAGGTCATCACAAATGAATGAATTACAAATTGCCACAAAACGTATATTTCAAAACATTTTTAATATAAGTGTAAATTCTAGCTTTAATGGAATGTATAGACTGATTTTCAATCGAGGTTCAGAAATTACCACTTATCAAGACTAAACGTGGTACTTTTGATGTTCCACTAAATCTTAGCCTTAAGCTTTTTCAAAATAGCTCATTAAAGCTAGATTTTCAAATAAATAATATTTCTCTACATTTCTCCTAATAAATTTTTTATTCATATTACACTATATTTTTTTATAGAATTGATGATACTTGCACAAAAATCATTACGTGTTGATCATGAATTAGAACATACTGAAAAATCTGGTATTGAAATTATGAAAAATATTAAATCATTATCAATTAAATTTGAGTTATTAAGTCGTCAATTTTTTCAAAAGAAAAAACATCACCAAACTGATGAACACGATTGTGAAATGATGCATTCCGATTTAGTAGACAAATTAAAAGTATTAATTATTACATATATTTAAAACCTCGGAAGAATTCTAAGAAATAAATAATGTTTTTTTAGGGAGCTGAAATGTCTGTACTTGAACTAGAACAAGAAATATGTAATTTAACAAATGAAGTTGACTTTTGTAAAGAATTAGTATTAGAAAAACATCGGGAAGCATTATCATGGGAAACTAAATATAAATTAATTGAAGATACTGTACGTTGGTATCGTGGTGAACGTGCATTAGAAAGTGAAATTGGTAATATGAAAGCAGAAATTCATCGTATGGAAATACGATATCAACAATTAAAACGTGCCCAAGAAAAATTAGTACAAGATATGGAAAATTGTGTATTACATCGTACACAAATATTTGATTCAGCAATAACAAAACAAAAAATGGATGGTAATCAATCTCGTACACGTTTAACCATACAATATAAATTAAATGATTTGAAAAATAAAATTAAATCAATACATCAAGATATACAAGATAATGAAAAACAAATTAATGATATATCATTACAATGTCAACATGTTATAAATCAAATTTGTTCGAAACAAGAAGAATGTGAAAATGAACGTAAACGTGATATATTAATAATGAATGAAATTGAACATGGTATGTTATTAAAACATCAAAATTTAGAAAATATTATTAGAAAACAACATCGTGCTAAACATTATCGTTGTTTATCATGTATGCGTATGCAACCAAAAAATATTAAACCAATAACAATTTTAGATCAATGTATACAAAAACAAAAAGATATACATGATAATTTACTTGAAATATTACATGGTTTAATACCAGATTATCCTGATAAGAAATTCTTTTTATTAAGAATTTTACAAAGTTTGACGGATAATTAAAAAATTATTTAAATTTTTATCAACTTCAAGGAAATTTTTTATATATGCATTATAATAATATATTTTTTTTAATGAAAATTTCATTTATTTTTTTAATCATTTTTTTTAGAACTAAACAAAAAAACTTTCAATAAAATTATTATATTTCAAATAAATAAATTGATATAAATTTACTTTTTCTTTTGAGATAATTTGATTTGATATATTTTTCAATGTTGCATTTGTTCATCAAGTGTTTTTGCCATCCATTCAGGTTCAGCAGCAGCAATTTTTTCAATAATAGCATTAACTTGATAGCATAATGATTGGATTTGTTTATCCCAAAGTGGCAAAACTTCACGATCTTTAATTATAAGAAAGAAATACATTTTTTTAATATGTATATATGTATATAAAAAATAAATAATTCAAAATTATTAATTTTTTCTTACTTTCAAAATGTACAATTCCATCAATTTGATCAATTGAACCATTCATTCGACCTTCTGTTATCATTTGACTAGCAATTCTTTCAGCTTTACTTGGCGGTATTTCTAATAATGCACCTAATTCATCAAATGTAATGTTATTATATAATTTACTTGCCGATAAAAGATTATGTTCAAATACAGCGCGATCCAAAATTGATGAACCATCTTTTAGAAATACAAAAAAATTATAATAAATGAAAAAAAACTCTTATAGTTAACGTATTATTATGTACCTAAAGTACTTGCTTTCTGATGTAATTGTAATAATGCTTCAAATTCTTGTAATTCTGATCTACGTATAATACGATCTAAATACATTTTTTCTAAAATTGAATATGCTGGTAAATGTTGACATCTTTCATCTTTAAACAGTGTTGCTAACATACGGGAACGTTGTTGACCAGCTGATGCTAAAACAGTACAAATTAATGCTTTTTTTAATGCAGTCATACGTTCATCTTCATCAACAATTGTCCGATATGATAATTCATTATAACGTTGAGCAGCTTCAATGAATTTTCTTTATTTGGGAAGAAAAAATTAAATTATTTTATTTAATAATAACTAGTCCACGATTCTTACCTTCTATAATCCAAAACCCTAGCATAACAAACTTTATAAAGTACTTGTAATTCTTCACTTTGTGTTTCAGCTTGTAATAATGATGCACGGTTAATATATGCTTCTGCTTGTATTGGATCATCATCTTCTAAATAAAGTCGAGCTATTTTTAAATATGTTTCCAATTTGTAATCAACAGAATATTGTCTGAAATATAAATAAAATTAAATTAAAATAATTTTTTTCTAAAATAAAAAATTCATACTTTTGTCCAGTTTCTAATGGTATTCCAACTAATACATTGGCAGCTTCTTTCCAATTTTGATTTCTTTCATAAATTTGTGCTAAATGTTGTCTTATACCAGCTACTTGTTCCTCAAATGATATAACACGTGGTTGAACTTTATCCAATGTAAAATGTGATACAACTTTTGAGACATCATCATTTAATTTTGTTAATTGTACACCAACATCGGTTAATATTTGTCGTGATATAACTAAACTAACATGCTCATTGACAACTTTGAACATTTTAAAAAGATTAATTAAAATAATTTGACAATTTGTATTATAATAAATGTAGTATATTTACTTGCTTCTACAAATAACTTTAAAGTATCAATTAATTCTGGTCCATGATTTTGAAGTAATGATTCTAAAAGTAGCCGATACCTAATTAAAATAATATAAATAATCGAAGTTGTATATATAACAAATTACATTAATTATTTAAATTATACTTATCAGCTTGTTCCTTATGAGTACCAGAAAAGTTAGTTAGCGATGCTAACTGAGAACGTAAATTACTAGCGGTTAAAACCATTTTTAATTATAATAAATCAATGTATTTATTTATTATTATAAATAATTATCTCCAAAACTGATTATTTCTCTGATTTTATAATCAAGAAAAACGAAATAACAAATTCGTATTTATTTTGTCGCCCAATAAAATAAACGTCAAAATAAAATATGATATGATACACTAAATTTCCTCTTTAGCGATGCCAGCGCAAAAGTTGTACTATAATATTTTCTCCTTAACGAGTGCTAGGCGTAAGCACAGGTACAAGCACTGCCAGCGTAAGGCATTATGTTTTTGGAAGCATGACACCTAGCGGAATTTTGGAGAACTTTAATAACTAGATAAAAATTGTTTACATCAGTCATGTAAATTGGAATGGTGCTTTAAAATTAAAAAATTTAATTAAAAATATTAAAAAAGTTATAAATAATATAATTAATAAATTAATATAATTCAAAAATATATAATTAAGAAAATCGTCAGGAAATATTTATAAAAATGCATAATGTAATTTATTTATAAAAATCTTTTAGCACTGCCAGTTGCAGAAATGACATCCGATAAAGCTATTTTTAATTATTAAATTAGTAAAAACAAAACAAAGAATTATAAAACATACATAAACATAGATTAATATTTTATATATATTAAATCAAGTTAATAAAATGTTAATTAAATATTGTTAATTTTTTCATATTAATTTATTATGATTTTTTTTAAATTATCACGTTAAATAAATATTATAAAATACTATATTATACTTAAGAAATGTAACTTAAAAAAACGTTATGTTTGTACTTAGAAATTTTATTTTTATAAAGCTAATAAAAATTAGCACACAAATTTATTTAATTAATTTTTGAATATAGATTCCTCATTTTATATAATTAATAGTATACTAATAAATTAATTAAAAATTAAACTTATCCAAAAACTATATTTTCAAATCTCATAAAAATTTTGTACAAATACTTTCTATAATAATATAACAGAGTGCTAAATTTTCCCGCCGCAGCGCTAAAAACACTTTCCCACATATTAATTAAAGATTTAGCTAACACAGTGAGACAGTGAGTAGTGAGTGAGTTTGTAGTTATTATTTAAAAATGGTAAAATTTAAAAATATTTTTTATTTATTTTGCTTATTTTTTCTGGACAATAATCAAATTATTTGTGCGAATAAATTTATTATTGTGCTTGTTCTATTTCCTTAATAAGTTTAAAGAAATTAATAAAAACATTTTTTATTTTAGTCAACCAAAAACTTCTTTTATTAGAATTAATTAAAGACAATATGGAGAGAAAATTTCCAAGTGGAACATTTTACATATTTCTAGCTAGCTGTTTGCAGAATTCATTAGGAATAAATATATTATTTAAGGAACACTTTAAAAAATTATATTTATTTCGTTTAAATTCCGGCATTACATATATATTTCAATAGTGCTACTATTCTTTATTATGTTCATTTATTTGTAATTTTCCATATTTAGTTAAGCGAGTAATTTATTTTCAAAAGTGTATTTTTGGATGCGTAATTAAAATCGCCGATCATGTTTATATTCGTATGTATTCCATTCGTCAAATACGCTTAACTGGTTAACATGCACTGCTCGAAACAATTCATATTAGATTCTACATATTGCAATCTTGATATACGTTGTTTACATGATATTGTTTTAAGTTTTTACTACCATTTTGAATTTTCATATTTTTTTTTCATCCGGCGTATATATACGTCAAACTCACCATAGAAACACTTCTACATATGACGTATATATACGTCAAACGCGCTGGTTAATAAAATTAATTTGTATTTCATAAATCAATGTTTATATATTTCTCCGTAATTTCAGGAAATGAAAGTAAAAAAAAAAATGTATTCGCAATTTGAAGAAAAACAAAAGATGAAATTTGGTCAAACAATGTATTTTATGTTTCTTCTGTATGTGATGTCGGTGGTAAGAAAAAACTAAAAAAAACATGATTTTTTTTTTAAATTATACTTCAAAAATGATTTCGAAATTTTTTTCGAAGTTAGTCGACTCACTTTTTTAGCTAAATCGCTTTTTTTTTGCAAGTGAGTAGTATCAGTGAGTAAAGTGAAATCAACTCACCAACTCACTTTATTAGTTAAATCTCGGTACAGTTCGCGATTAGTATTTAGTGATTCTATGAAATGGTGCGCTTCAACGAATTAAAAAATCCACCGACAAGGGGCAAATCACAATACTATATAAATGTAGAGTGAAACAAAGTTGTATCAGCAATTTGACCTGTAAATATCGTAGCTAGTATAGGGAAGTAATAAAACAAAATTAACAAATATTTTTACTTTTTCATCCAATTTTTATTATTTTTATTCATATTTTTATTTTCACTTTTTTTTTAATTTTAACAAAATTTGACAAATAGAATTTCAAAAAAGCTGGGCCTTATTTAAATGTTTTTTTTTTTCATTCATTTTTAACAAATTCCATATTTTATTTCATAAAAAAATTATAATCCTTAATACCAATTTTATTTTTACTCGAGATCAAAATTCAATATTAGAAAACTCACTGCTTTTGCAAAAAAAAATTACTTTAATAAAATTGTTCTCCCTGGTTTAATTAATTTTATATTTTTTAATTGGCAGTTAGGTTTTCTTCTTATTTTAATTTATTTCGTAAATATAAGAGTTTTTAAATAAAATTGTTATTTATTCTTTTGTAAATAAAAAAAAATATTATAAAAATACTGTAAATTAACTAAAAATTATTTTATGTTTATTTTTTTTTCTTAAACTTGGCATCTTAAATAAAATTGGATGAATTTTCTTTTCTTTTTTTGTGGATGGTTTCTTTTTTTCATATTGTTTTCTTTTTCTTTATTTTGTTGAAATTATAAAATTTATTTAAATTGCAGCAATTTTTTTATAATTAATCCATGAATGATATCATACTATTATTAATTTCATAGATGATTTTATTTTTGTAAAGGGATTTTTTGTTTTTTTTTATATTATAACGAATTTTTCGTGTTCAATTTTTGTTGACAGTTTATTGAACTTGTTTATTTGAAATATATAATTCGTAATTTTTGAACAATGATAAGGATTTAGATTAGAGATTGTTCTTTTATCCAAAAAATCATTGTTTCTAATTTAAAAATTTGTATGTTGAAAATCACAACAATTCTAGAAACAAACTAATTTGATATTCTCCTTTTAAAAAAACTAGAATTGCGAATAACATTTATCTAAAATCAAAATTGCACAATTGCCGCAAAAAAGACTAGTCCAAATTTTAAAAATACAAATTCTTTACTTTGAAAATGTTTTATATAATAAACTATAATTTGTTATCATATTTGATTTTGACGAATTTTTGATTTTGGAAAAAATGAAATTTTAATTTTATTTTTGCAATTTTGATTTTAGTGATTTTCGAAATTAGATGGTTTATTTTTTTTATATATCCATCAAATTTAAAATTATAATTTTATGTGTGCGCGGTTTTTTTTTTGTGTAAGCGAAGTTAATTTAACTAATAAAACATGATTTTTTTTGTTAAAATTTTTTTTTCTAATTTGTTCTTTGAAAAACAAAAATGTGGAATATAAAAATTTTCAATGTGAAAATTCTTGATGGATATATAAAAAAAACTTGATTTTATAATTATTCTGAATTTTCCACAAACACACACACACACATAATTTTTCTTTATATAATAAATTTTTACTAATAACTTCAGATGTTAAAAAATCTTAATTTTTTTATGGTGTTTTTTTTTTTTAGTAATTTTAAATTGTTTTTTTAAGTTGTTGTAAAAACAGGTACATTTTGTTTATCAAAAAAATATTATTTTTCTTTTACGTTTTAATTTAAGTTTTTTAGCGATTTTGTAATTTTTTTTTGGAAATTTGCTTTTTTAATTTAAGATAATTTTACAAAAATATTAAAGACAGAACCATAATTTATAGATTTTTTGTTTAAAATTAAATTTGCATTGAAATAACAACGAAGTACTTAAAAGAGATATGTATCTTCCGAATATATTAAATTAATGAACTTTATTGAAGTTGAATGATTTCTGATAAACTCTCTTTTTTCAATCGAGGAAAAATATTTCAGACGCTCAAATTATAAAACTCCACAAAAATAAAACTAATTATGATTCTGCCTCTTTCAACAACAAAAAGGAAAAAAATTGTATTAATTTTATGATGGTTTTAATTTCTAATTTGATTTCATTTTTAAAATATTTATCTATTAATTTTTCAAATATCTATAATAAATTTTCATTTAATTATTGGTATGCTTCACATTTTTAAATAGATTTAAATAGATACTCTTTTCTTTTCGTCTAAGATTACTATTTTTACATTTTTTTCATCTTTAATTTTATTTAAACAGAAATATTTAAATTATTTAATATTTTCTGTTTTCTACTAGTTTTTTGAATTGTTAATCAGATTTGAAAAGTTGGAAACAGTTATACTTAAATATTGTTTGTTTTACAAGATAATAAAAATTTGGAAAAATAAAATTCGAAAATAAAAAAAAAATTTAAATTATCAATCAGCACACAATTTGCATAAGAATGTTGTGCATGTTTTTCAAAACAATTCACGTTATATTAATCCATAATTAGGATTTAATTGAATATTATTTTGGGTGTTGTATAAGAAAAATAAGATTTTATAACAAAATAAATCAAATGGTTCGATATACTTAAAAAAGAAACTGTCGGAATGAACAACAGCCTTTTATACTGTACTGTTTCATATTCTTTTTCTATATTTTGAATAATATTTTGAAATTATTATTTCTTATCCATTCTAAAATGGATTATGATATAAATTTTATATTGAAATTTAGGTTAAAATAAAAAATATTAACATGGGAAATTGTATTGTTGTTTCCTTTTTTCAATTTATTTTAAGTTTTTCTTTAATAAAATCTATATAATTATTTCGGTCGTCGCAAAAAAAAAAAAGAAGTTATTGATGTTTTTAAAAAATATTTAGAATTTTGGATACCTAAAAAAACTCTTCTTATATGTTTTTTCTATATTATATAAAAGTCTCACAAAAAGAGACAAATAAATTTTTAATTTATCATTTTTTGTTTTTTAAATATTTACAATAATTTTGATTTATATAATTTTATTCTTTAGAAAAAATGAAAACAAAAAATTCTTTTAGGATTTTTTTACTTATTTTTAAATATTTTTTGTTAATAATATTTACAATTTTCGTATTTAGTAGTTAAAGGAGCGAATTGTATTATTAATATTAAGAAATTAATGCAATGCTTTTTTTCAATTTTATTTTCCAAAATTTCGAAGATATCTTTTGTACAATTTCGAACCATTAAAAAATTAAATAAACTCACGAAATTTATAAAAAGAGAAATTAAAATTTTTAGAAATATAATTTTAAATAATATCTTATTTTTGTTGGTCTTATTTTTTTGCTTTTTTTGGGTGAAAAAAATTTAATTTTTATTATTTTTCTTAATATTAATACTACTCGCCAACGACACTACAACGACGACTTCAGATATAAAATTGCAAAAAAATGAAATAATTTTATGAAAGAAAAACTTAGTAAAGGGTAAAAAAAAATAAACAAGGACAATATTTAAAAATATTTACAAACATAAAATTACAAATTATACTTTTTTTTTTACATTGGAAACAAAATAATAAATTTCATTATTTTTCCAGAGGGATCGAGGTGATTTCTATTTTTATTTGTTTCTCATTTTTTAAAATCATTTATTTACATTTTTTTGATATATATATATATTTTTTTTTAAATTCGAATAATTTCGTTGGTTTTTTTATAATACATATTTTAAAAATTGATTTGTCGACGAGTCCCTCTTTTTTCCTCTTCATTTCTCTTTTTCTTTTTAAATAATAATAAATTTTGATTTCTTGTTTTTAAAGTTGTTTAAAAAATTTAAAAAAAAAATGTTTAACTAAATTTTAAGATTCCACAAAAATATTCCTAATATTTCTTATTTATTTTTTACTTTACATGCTCTTCCTTTTTGTATTTTTTTTAATTAAACTTTTTCCTAGTTTTTTACTATTTCAATTATTTCATTTTCAGAAAAAAATTAATATTACGACAATTAAATCAATTAGTTTTTCAAATTGTTTAGTAATTTTTTCTAAAAATTTCGATATTTTTTTTTTATTAATTTTTTGTTCAATAAAACAATATTTTTTTTTAATTTCTTTGGGAATATGGAAAAAAATACAATAATTTTTTTAATTTATAAAAAAAAATAAGTTAACAAAAACCAAAAAAAAATTTCGGCTGATTTTCCATTTTTTTAAATGTAATTTTTTAATTTATTTAACAAAATTTTCTAGAAATTTAAAAATAAAAAAAGAAAAGTACATCTTATAATTGTAATTTTAAAAAAAAATTATCAAAAAAGAAATGAAATCTAATAATTTATTATTTCGCACAATTTTCGGGATTGTATTTTTCTACTGTAAAAAAAAAACTAAATTAGAAATAAAAATAAAAATTGCAGCCAAAAATATGTTCTTCTTTTTTTCTCTGTACTCCTTTTATTTTTGTTGATTGTTGTTATGTGTCAATGTTTTCTTCACGTCCCATTTTAAAGTACACCATAATTTTTCATGCAAAAACATTTTCTCATGTTTTGGAAATACATAATTAATACAATTTTTTTATACTTTACACAAATTGTTTTCTTCTTCTTTTACTTTTTTCTATTGCTTTTGCATTTTTTTTTTTTAATTTTATAAATTATTTTTTAAAATCACTTTTTTTATTATTTTAATTATTAATTATTATATTTTGTATCATAATTTTTCTATTTTTTATATTTTACTGAATTTTTATTATTTGTTGTAATTTTTTTATATTATTACACATAAAAAAGATCCCAAAATATTTTTATGTTTAAAGTTTCAAGAGTTTTTTTTCACTTCATTATTATTTTATTTCAAATTCTTCTCTGTTGTAAAATTTACTTCTTTATTTATTTATTTATTAAAATTTGTAAATTCAGATTTGTTTTTTTTTTTTTTTTTTAGAAAGAAGTAAAAAGATTTGCATCATGTTTTTTAAATATTGATCTTAACAGTCCCCTGTCCCTCTACCCCGCAACAAATTCTTGTCTATCGAATTTTTATTTCCTAAAAAATGAAAATTAGTTTTATAAAAAAAGCACTGTTTAATTTTTCATTCACTATTCTTGAGTTTTTTGTTTGACAGCCAACTTTACTATTTAGCAAAAAAAAAAACCCCCACCCACAATTCCCTTTGTAAACACCCCCCACACAAAGTAATAGTAAATTAATATTTTTTTAAAATATCTTCAAAATTTAAGTATATTTTTCATAATTTTCTGAAAAACTGCACCAAATTTGTAGTCGCGCGCACAGTTGGACTGTCAAAAAAACTCGTGTTTTTTTTACTTTCAATTAAAAAAAGTAGAAATTTATAAATTAAGTTTTTTTTTTGATAGTACATTTGAGTGTTTCTTCATTAGATCACTTATTTTTATATTTTAATTGTTTTTTTAGGAATTTTCTTTAAAAAATTAGATTTTTTTATTTATTTATTTTGTTATCACCACAAAAATCGAGATTATTATATAATACAGTGCGCGTATATATATATTTTTTAAAATTAATTATAATTTTAAAATTTCATAATTTTATTGTTTTTATTTTTTAAATCAGTTCAGCGCATGATTTTCTATTTTCTTCTGATTTTTTGTTTGTTTATATATATATATATTTTTTAATTTGAAACATTCATTCAGATTTTTAAAATTAATTTGTTGATTTATTTTTATTTATACCCGCCCCATGAAAAAAACATTCACCTATTTAAGATTCAAGCAGCATACAAACAGACGCACGCAGCAAACACGCAAAAAAATATATATTTTTCTCACTCACTTTATTTTTCTTTTATATTTTTAAGATATTGTTGTTTTGGTTCTTCCCCGGTTTTTTATATGATTTTTTTTCACTTGTATTTTACTATAAATTATTTTTTATATTGTTTTTTTTTTTTTATTTTATTTTATTTATTTTAATTTTTATATTTTGCTTTTAATTTTGTTCTACTATATTTTAAAGTTTATTTATTATTTGATTTCATTTTCTTAAAATTTGTTTTTTGAAATGTTTTAAAATTAGGTTTTTTTTTTAATATTATTTTTATTCATATATATTTGTTTTTTGTTTTTTTTTACTTGAAATTATTTATATTTTTTATTGTTTATTTGCATTATAATAATAATAAATCGGTGTTAGTTTCGTTTCACTTGCTCACATTACCTTCTTCGTTGGTTGAATTATTTAATAAATCATTATTACCATTACCAGATACTGTACTACCGTCTTGTGCAGATGCAGCAGCAGCAGCAGCATTTGATGCTGCAATATTAGCAACATAAAGGGCTGGATCAATAACTTTTGGAATTGGT
The DNA here is from genome assembly GCA_949752835.1 of Empis stercorea. Lineage (NCBI taxonomy): Eukaryota > Metazoa > Arthropoda > Insecta > Diptera > Empididae > Empis > Empis stercorea. The sequence continues at coordinate 39,299,629 of OX457089.1, forward strand.
TTAATTTCAGTACCCAATTCTTTTTCAATTCGATGCAAATCAAAACGATCATCATAAGTAATTAAATTGATGGCAATACCTAAGGAAAATAATTTTGTTTTTATTTTAGAATTATTTATTACAACATATTTCTATAGTATCAGAATGTTAAAGATAAGAATATGAAGATTGCTCATAATAAATTTAAACTAAACCCTGTTAGCTTGATAAACTTCCTATATATTTTACTTTATCATTCGTGAAATATATTTATACAAAAGAACATAAGAAATTGTAGAAAACTTACCTAAATGACCAAAACGACCAGAACGTCCAATACGATGTAAATATGTTTCAGCCATACGTGGAAAATCAAAATTAATAACAACATTCACAGCCTGTACATCTATACCACGTGTAAATAAATCTGAGCAGACTAAATTTCTGCATAAACCTTGACGAAAATCATGGAAAACTCGATTTCTGTGCGCTTGTGCCATTTTTGCATGTATATAATAACAACAATAACCCAATTCTGTTATTTTTTTAGCTAATAGCTCAACACGTTGCGTTGAATTACAAAATATAATTGATTGATTTATTTGTAATTTTGAAAATAATGTATTTAAACAATGAACTTTTTGCCGTTCTTGTACGAATGCATAATATTGTGTAACACCTTTTAATGTTAATTCTTCCATTAAATTAATTTCATATGGTTCACGTAAATGTTTTTTCATAAAATTTTGAACACTAAGAGGGAATGTTGCCGAAAATAATAATATTTGAGGATCTTTCGGCAGTTTCATAATAACATGATCCAGCATGCCCTTAAAATCTTGTGATAATAATTTATCAGCTTCATCTAATACAAGAATTTTACAATGTGACATATCAGCAACTTTTTTATCCATTAAATCTAAGATACGTCCAGGTGTTGCAATTATTAATTGTACTGTAAAATAATTAAATTATTTATTTTTTGAGAACATTGAAGAGAACTGAATGAAATACATAATTTAATATAATTGATAATTTTGCAATCAGATCGGTTTTTGTCATTTATTTTAATCAAATGATGGGGAATCCGAAATAGTCTCATCATTAAAATTATCAAAAAAGTGTTGGATTCTTATAAAAATTAAATATACAACTTACCCTTTTGGTAAATTCTCATAATATCATCTTTTAAATTGGTACCACCAGTTGTAACCATAACTCGTATATCTAAATGTTTTGCTAATTCAATGCAAATTTGTGATGTTTGTAATGCCAATTCACGTGTTGGTACAATTACTAATGCTTGAATAATATCTTTAGATGGATCTATTTGTTCCAATACTGGAATACAATAGGCACCAGTTTTTCCAGTACCATTTTTAGCTCTAGCTAAAATATCTTTACCACTTAATGCAATTGGTATGGCAGCTTCTTGAATGGGTGATGGTTTTTCCCAACCTTTTTCAAATATACCCATTAATAATTCACGCTTTAAACAAAACTCTTCAAATTCATTTCCGCGGGTATCAGTTACATCCTGTTTTGTTTTTGTGGAAAATTAAATTAAGATTTTATAAATAATATTTCAACATTTATCATAATTATATTCCCAAGTTTAATTATGATTAATTACTTACACTAGTCTTAGGTCTATTATCCTTTGGCGGAATTTTAAGTTTTGCCTTCCAGCCCAAATCATCGGGTGTAAGAGCTGTTGTGGCAACAGTCTTATCATTATTCCCCAAACTATAATTTTATAAAATTATACAAAGAATGAATACAACAAATACCTATTATATATTTTTTTACCTTTTTGGGGTGCCATGATTATTCAAAATATTGGCATTCATATTTTCGGTCATCATTTTTATATGATTGCTATTTTATATATATTTTTTTCTCAAATTTGTTTTCAGAACAGTTTTAAAATGAAATTAATTTATTAACCGAATCAAAGATGATATATTTAAAAAAATTCGTTTTTTTTTATAATTTTAAAAGATATTAATAAAATGTTAATTGTTTTTTTTTTATTTTTCTTGTTTTTAATATTAATATAAATTCACAAATAAATACATTTATTAAAATTATTTTTTTTTTTAAACTCACTTATTATTATTTTTTAAATTTCGATAAAATTCACCTTTTTCTTTTTAATATAAAAAAAAAATGATTGAACTAGGGAAATTTAATAAAATAAAATTTATATTTATTTAAACGAAATTTTTGTGTTTGAAATTTTATTTTTTGATCTGCACACTTTTATTAATAATTGAAAATTTCACAAAATTATCACAAAGTGAAAAAAAAATAATAAAATATTTTTTTTCTACTATTTTTCTCTTTATTTATTTTTTTGTAGTAAAAAAGAGAAATTTTAAATATATTTTGAAAAAATTTTCCTTAATAATTAAATAATAATTTTAAATTAATTTGTTTAAAAAGTTTGTTGTTTTTTAATTTTTTATTTAATACTTAAAAACTAATTTTAAATTTATAATTGTTTTTTTTTTTTTTTATTTTGAATTCACTTTTGTTTTTTAAGTTCTTTGCATCCTTTTTTTTATTTTTTAAAAGAAAATCACATAAATAATTTTTAATTTTGCACTTAATTTAAAAAATATTTTTTTTTTAATTTTTTGTGTTTATTTTTTTTTTAATTCAGGGAATTTAAAATTTTTTAAAACGAAATTTTATAAGATGTTAAAATTTTTTTTTTTTTTTTTGTTTTTTAATTTCTTTCAGTAAATTCACACATTTTTTTAAAATAAAAATTTAAATTTATGATAAATAAAATATTTTTAATGTGATTTTATTTTTACTTTTGAACTTACTGGATATGAATAATTGCATAAATATATTTTTGTTTGTTTATAGGTATGTATCCTCGTTTTAATTTTCTAGAGAAAGAACGGAAAAAGAAATATGTATATTAAATAAAAATATTAATTTAATATTGAAAATGAGACAATCTATATTTTGATAGTCGGTCAAATTTAAGTCTTTATAGTGTCTTTTTATAATACATTGATTAAACAATCCATAAAAATGATTTTTCCTTAAAATAGAACAAATTCAAATGATAATTTGAACAGATTAAATTAGAAATATCTAAAAAAATTAAACAAATTTATGAATGAAAGTTAGAAAAATATATAGCAATGATGATTTCATTGTAACAAAATTTTAAAGTCTACAATAAAAACTTCCAAGTAACATTTCCAAATAGTATTGAGAAATAAATTCATTTTATTTTAAAAATAATTACAATACATTTTTGAAAAACAAAAAATTATTTTTATAATATTGTAATGCCTTCTTCATCAATTGTAAATAATTTATCAAAAAATCGTCCACAATGATTCATTTGAACTTTAAATATTTGCGTTAATTCATTATCATTATTTAATTTTGATAATTCAAATTTATAATCAGCCAAAGAAGACCATCCTTGCTGTTTACTTGAATAATAAATTGGTTGTGTATACATAACTGATATTCCATATTCATTACATATATTTTTTAAATTCATTATTAACTTTTTATAATGTGATTTCATTTTAATTTGTTTCTCTTCACAATCTAACCAATAAAAAGCACTAATTGAATCTATAGCAATTAATGAAATATTTTCATTTTCATATAATATTTTATCGAATTTAATTAAAATTAATTCATATTCTTCAGATGAATAACATGTAAAAATTTCCATTCGTTTTAAACTATTTTCAATAATATTTTTAATTATTTCTTCTGTGTTATTATTCGATTTAAATTTTAAATTTTTTTCAAGTACTTTTAAAAATTGTAACATTGAAAATTTATTATCTAAATTAATAAATATTATTGATGCACATTTTCCACCATATTCTATTGGTAAAATACATCTTGAAATTATTTCATAAAGTAATAATGTTTTTCCCGTACATCCATCACCAGATATTTCAATTAATTTACGTATTGCTGGTCCATTATCAGGAAATATATCATCGCCAATTCTATCAATAGGTGGACGTAATTTTGATTTCATACGTACAATTAATTGGGCAAAAGTTTCAATTTGAATTTTTTCCATTTTTAGTATTTTTTTTTATATTTAAATCAAACTGTAATAATGGAAATTTATGCAAAATAATATTCCTTTTTAAATTGAAAATTTATTGGTTTGATTAATAACTAAAAAAAGTTAAAGAGGCGTAGAAAAGAAAAATATATAGAAAGAATTTTGTCAGTTTTGTGGAAATGTTACAAAAAACCGTCATTGGTCTTGTTATTTTTGAAAAAGAAATTTTATTGTCAGATTTAAAGAAGAATCTTATTCTAATATTTCATAATAAATTTAAAATTGATATTTAAAAATAATTTACTAATTCTAATAACAATGATAAAAACTTTACTTACTTGGATATGAAAATGTTGTGCGAAATTATCCACGAAACTAAAATGTAAAAACACAAATATTTGTATTGAAAATTGTATTGATAATCGATAGAATAGTTAAATTTAATTTAATTGAAAAAGATTACAAAATTCAAACGAAAAAAATAAATTCAGTTAATGTTTTTAAGTGAGTGTCTCGTATCAAAATTATTTACAATTAGTATGCAAATATTATGTAAACAACTCTGTAAAAAATATTTTAGATTTAGATTATTATTGAAGAAATATTTTTTTTGTATTACTTATATTATGAATTTTGTAAGCTTCTTTTTCGATTACTGTGGTGAGATCAGTAGATTGTTATAATTTTTTTGTCATTAAAATATGTTCTTACATGGTTTTTAATTTATTGTGTAATTTGTATAACTGTCTCCCTAACCATTTAAATTACATTGCAAACAAATATAAACAATTGCTACTAGCAGTACAAAACATACGAGTTAAGTATTGCAGAGAACAATTGCCATGGGTACTTTCTATGAGAAAGATTTATGAAACTATGTTGACAAGCATAATTTCGGGGGCGAAAACTATGTTGAAAAGCATAATTTTCAAGTGTCCTATAAGAAAATTTATTTTATATATAAAATATATATAAATTTATCCTACAAGAATATATATTAATATATATATATATAAAAAATTATCCTGTCAGACTTTTTTTTTATTTTTTTTTTTCTTGCATATAATCTTATAAGACTATTATTATTATTATTATTATTATTTTTGTTGTTGTTTGTTGTTGTTTTGTATAATTCAAATTTAAGAGAAGCATTCAGAGATTGGTAAGTCCCCAGCATAAACAGTTTTACACCAAACTACCCAACAAACTAAATAAAACCATGTAAAATATAATTTTTAATATAATAATAATATAAGATTTCATCATTTAATATGAAAGCAGCTACACTTTTTGATTTATAAAAATTTTAAATATTACAAACTTACAAATGAATAATCAAGTCACTTCTCTTCCGTTTTTGTGTTTTATTTTATTAGAATTTATTATATATTGCTGTTGTTTTTCAAAAAATTATTCATTAAATAAAATCTGAAAATATATATATAAGATAAAAATATAATTACATTATAAATTTAATTTAAATAATATATTCATATTTTTTTTTATTCAGATCGGAAATTATCATTTATTGTATGCAAATGCTGGGGAATCCGAAAATATCTCATCATTATAAGGAATAATTTTTTGGTGTAAAATAATTTATATGAATATTTATTTAATTTGATAAATTATTAAAAATCATTTTTATATGCTAATTATTATTTCCAATTTTAAACATATTTTTTATATGCACAATAAAAAATTTAATAATTTATTTTTTTATGACTAAGTTGATTATTTTTGGAGACTTTTTTAATTTAATTTTTTGCTGAATCATTAATATTTAAAAAAAAAATGATATTAAAAAAAAAATGATATTAAAAAAAAAAAATAATCTGTACAAATGTATAACCATTTTTTTTTAATTAAATTTTAAGGCTGCAGTGATGAGTGCGTGGAACTGAAAATTTATTTTGTCCGTCACGTGTTGCAGATTATAATATATTTTAAGTAGGTATATTTTTTAAGTGTAATTTTAAACATAAAGAAATAAAATATTGCAGTTATTATTTAATAAAAAAAAAACGTATAAATAAATAAAAGAAATAAAAAAGGAAGTTTGGGTAAAATATTGAATTGTTTAAATTTAATTTATGGTGTGCCACAACTAATTGAATTTTATATTAAAATTTAGTTTTAAATATTAAGTTTAAAATTTTTTTTTTCATCAAACCTAGCTTATCTCAATAAAGCAAGAAATTAAAAGCAAAATTTATTATCATAAAACTATTAGGTCAATAACCTTAATTTTTTTTTTTTTTAAGTTGATAACTGTTTTATTGAATATTTTTTATAGAATTCAATTTAAAATAAAAAGACTAATAATTAAAAGAATGTTTTCCTCAATAGTTTTCTTATTATATCCAAAAATTTGGTAGGTATATAGAAAATGTCCGGTCTTTCGGCAGATTTAATATTAAGTTTAAATAAATAGGTATTATAACAAATTAATTATATTTTCTTTTAAATTATTAATTTAATTAATGAGATCTAAAGAACAATTCAACTATATAGGTACTTTTCCAGAATAGTAGAAAATTATCAAGAATTCAATTTTAGCTTGTTGCTAACCGACAATCTCCTTAACTAAATCCATTAAAAATTGTTGATTTATTCGAAAGAGAAAAAATTTAAAAAAAAAACATTTTACAAATTTTAAAATAATTTATTACCTTTTTACAATTTAATAATTAAATTTATTAAAATTTCACTTTTACTTTTATTAATAAAAATTTATTTTTTTAAATTTGTCTTAAAAACAGCGAAAAGCTTTGTTTAACTACGCACAAAATTTCATCAACTGTTTGAATGCCTCGTAAATTTTAATAAAAACTTAAAATTCCTTGCGAAAACCCCGTAAAATAAAATTTACCGCCAATTATTATATATTCATTTAACAGTTACAAAAATAAGCCGATTATTTAATACAATACAAAATATTTAAAATGTACAAAAAAAAAAACCTACTATAAAATTCTTTTTTTTTTTTTCAATTATCCAAAATAAAAATCATGATAAAAATTAAACCAACCAACCAACACAACTACAAGATTTTTCGGCTAATAAGAATTTTTGTAGTTGTGTTCAATTTCAAATTCGTATATGTACATAAAAATTTTCTAAATGTGTGAGTTTGCATTTAAAAGGAACTTTTAAAAAAAGGGGCTGCTTGTGCGGTACTCCAAAGAAAATCCCAACGCGTATATATTTATGTACAATTTCTAATTTACAAGGAATTTTAAACATTTGAATACATTTTTATGTCTATTATTTTTTTTTTTTACCAAAATTTGTAAAACATTATTTTAATTCACGGAAGACAAAAGCTTTGATTGGGAAAAAAATTGTGCAAAAATAAAATAATACTTCACGAAAATGAGAACAAAAATGGCTGCACATAAAAATTGTATGGAAATATTTTTCTCTAAGCACATTTGAACAATTTACATTTTTTCCAAACTTTATTTTTTACACCAATAATTAAATTAATTCAAAAAATTTAAATACCAAATAAAAATTATATTAATTTATATATAATTTACCTCGTTTTTCACAATTTATCTTTTTTTAAAAAATTTCTCTCCTGGCTTTCTTTCCTTTTTTTTTGCTTTTTTACGTTGCCGTCGTAGAATAAATGGAGGAGGGTGGCATTTCAGTTTGACACCATAAAAAAAATTTCTAGCACATAGTGTTGCCATTTGTATTCATATTTGTTTCCAGTAAAATGGGTGTCAGATATTTCGTGGATAGATTTTTGTACATTATTTATCGATATTTTAGAATTATCATTTACAGTAAATTAAAATAGTAATTCAAAATTAAATAATAGATCAAAATGAGCATGAGTAGTTTAGAAATAGTAAAATTACGAATTTAACAGACAGCAAATATATTTAAAAATATTAAGCAAAAGAAGAGAAGGGCAAAATTCTGAATTGTTTTTATATGATTAATTTTCGATACTATTGGGGATTTAGATATTATCAATCATATGTTAATTTTTATAATTAGTTGTTATTTTTATGATTGAACTTTTTAATGCATATTAATGTAAATTAATGCATGTATATATTAAAACTTTCTAATGTAATTTCTTAATTCGATATATATACATACCTCCCACTCCCACTAATGAAAATATTATATATCGATTTTGATTTTGTTACAAAAGAACTAAAGAACTATAAAAATATCCCCAGCAACCAAATATGAAATAATTGTGACAACAATGTCACAAAAAAATGTGATTTGTCACAATACGGTGGAAATATTGTTACTGGTTTACCCGAATTGCGACATTTTTATGACATTTCGGTCGGAAAAAGTCTGACATTTTTGTGAACAAATTTTTGAGATTTTTGTGAACCAATTTGTCACAGTTTTGTGAACAAATTTGTCACATTTATTTGGACGAATTTGTGACGGTTTTGTGTACAAATTTTTCAAATTATTATGGTCAATTAAATAATTAAAAAAAAGTTTTTAAGGATTTGTTTATTTTTTATTTTCAATATCAATTCAATGTAATAAAAATAAGATATTTACTACAAAAAAATACAATAATAAATAAATTTAAAATTTAATTTTTCTTATTGCTACAAATTCAAAATAATTTAAAAAAAACACAACAATTGATTTTTGGGACAGTAGGGATTTTTTAGATAAATATTTAATTACTTATTTTTTCATTAAAACGCAACATGACTTTTGATAATTGTTCAACAATCTGTAAAGTTTTAGCTGCCTCATCCGTATTTTTGTTTTCTACAGGAGACTGAAAATAACACAACTCTAATTTTATTAATACCGTTTTTAATATAATCAAAATAATAATAATTAAATTTAAAAAATACCTTTAAAAGTTTCAGCACAAATCTTTTTTTTATTATCACAAAGGAATAACATTGATTTTATTCTATAACAAAATTTTATGCGTCATAATTATTATATCAATCACAATCATTTGAAATTTAAAAAAAATTATGTGACAAAAGATTCACAATAATTTGACAAAAAAATGTCGAAAAATATTTGTAAATTCTTTGTCACATTTCATTGTGACAAAAAATATTCACAAAATTGTGCACAAAAATTCCACAAAAAAATTTTGTCACAGTTTCTGGCTGCTGGGGATGATACCAATCACAGAATTTCAATCTATAATTCTTTCCATATCTCGTAATTTGACATTTCATGAAAAAGAACGCATTTTGACATTTTGGTTATTTGTGCGGTTTCGATTTTACGTTCATTGCTGAAAAATTGCAATGAAAAATAAAATTTATAAAAAATTTCTTTTAAATTTCATACTATTAAAAAGTAACGAACTTTTATCGAAATCTTTGAAGACAAAAATAAATAAATAAAATGAGTTCTATTCGAACCCGGAAAACCAAAGCCAGATTTGTATTCAATGTGAGTAGAAATCCTTATCAAAATTATCAAAATCATTGTATATGTTATATTAATTTTATATCCAATGTTTGTTTATAGCTTTTTTCTAAATTAGATGTTGAATATAATTCTCAGCCAAAAATGTGTTGTAAATTTTGTAGTTGGACGGTTACCAAAAATGCAACAAGAATGGCTAATCATTTAATGAGTGCATGTAAATCATGTCCAGCTGAAATTAAAAAAAATGTTTATATGATACAAACAAAGGACATTAAGGTAATTAAATTTTAGAAAAAATGAAAAAAGAAAGAAATATTTAATATAATAATTTTTTAGCATCCATATATATCTATTAAAGGCGAAACAGAACTAAATAATATTAAAAATGATGATGAATTAACAAGAATAAGTGCAACAACAAGTAATAATGATTCTTCCATAAATCATATTGAATATAATGATATCTCTTCAAATATGGCTGATGATATTGTTGTAAATGAAGAAGTTGTAGAATTTGGTGGTAGCAATAATCCAGATAGTCACACTCAAACTCATAATTATTCAAAACCAGATCGTGGTGATAAATCATCAGATTTAGAAAATAATAAATATAAATTTACAGTAATATCATCAAATAATGATAAAAATTCTAATAAATTTAAAAATAATAATAATGATTCAACATTATCAACAAATGAAATAATAAATGATTTCAAATATAATGAATATAAAAAAGAATCTAGAGCATTTGGTAATTGGGTAACAAGTGAAATAGATGAAATTAGTGATTTAGAAATATTAAATCAAATGAAACATGATATTTCAATAATTTTATATAAGTCAAAAAAAGAATATTTACAAAAATTCAAACAATCTCGATGGTCATCTTGTCAGAAAATTACAAATACATGAAATTCTTCTTTAATTTTCATAATAAATTAAAATAATTACAATAAATTTCTTTTTTTTTTTTTTTATTATTTTATAATTAACAAACTTTTATAATTTCTAAATTTTAATTAAATATAATAAAAATTAATGACCTAATTTTTTAAATTTTAATTAAATATAATAAAAATTAATGACCTAATTTTTTTTAAACTCAAAATCAACAGAATGCACTCAATAAAAACTAACTAAAAAATAATTTTAATTTTTTTTTTTATTTTAAAAAGACTAGTCAAAATTTATTTCACTAATTTAAATTTCTACTTTGTAAATTATCTTTTCTTGGCTCAATAGACTCATATTGTCGTAAGGAAATTTCTGAAAGATATCTCCTACTTTTTATGTTGCATTCAAAACCTTTCAGGTATTATTTGAAGTTGTATTTTTAAAATTTCGATAGTATAACTAGTTTCAATCAAATATCAAGTCAAAATTATGTTCATGCATATACATTTATGTATAAAGTTTTTTCATATACTTTTCATTTCATATTTTTAATACGAATTGACTACATTTTTTATGATCATTTTGATACCACTTACATGTAGATACATATATATGTATATAATAATAATTTAATAGATAATAATATTTATTAAAATCGATAAGGCTATTTCAAAATAAGCAATAAATATATACCTACATACTTATATTATATGCCATAATAAAAATACTAAATGAATGAAACACTTACATCACTTTTTATGTGCCCGCATTTAAAAATTTATTATTATTCCCCAACAATTTTGCTCTGCCACTAAACTCCAAAAAGCTTTTTATTAAACAAAAATAATATGCGACTATTTTATATTCGAGTACTTAATATAGCTTTTTTTTTTGCTAGACAAGATTTTTTTCTTTTAAATTGTTTTTTTTTCTCATTTAGTAAAGTTTAGAGTAAAGTGTATAAACGACGTTGTTCAATACACTTTAATTTGTTGTTTTTTACATTGTAAAAAATATCTATTTCAAAACTATTAAATTATAATTAAAATTATATTTAAAATATACGAAATAAAATCTGAATAGTGGAATTATAAAATAAAATTATTTAAGGACATTTTATTTTTAAAGAAATTTACAATAAAACAATTTCCATATTAAAAATATTATCCTCCTGACTCACGAAAGAAAAGCTTTTATAATATAAATTTATTATATTTTGTATGGATGAAAATGGAAAACTCTTTTTCGCTTGTTAAAGGTAAAATGTAAACAAAATACTAAAAATAGTATATAATCGTATATAAATTATATATATATATATATATATATATATGCATAGGTTATATAGTATATGAAAAAAAAAAATATTTACATGCACATAATGGGGTTTGTTTGTATTTTTAAATAGATTTTTTATTATTTCTTTTATTTTATACTATACAAATTTTATGGTAAATAATCAATCATATAGTTTTTAAATAAGATTAACTTTATACTTCAATTGGAACGAAAATGTCAAGAAAATACTTTAGAACTAATTTTATCCTCTTCTAAATATTCAATATCTTTGGGAAAAATACTAATTTGAATCCTACTAATTTGATCTGAAAATGCTATAATTTATACACACAATATACTTGATATATATAAATATCTAAGATGATAAAATATCTAAAGGAGATCTAACTAAAATTAATATTCTTACCTATTATTTTTTGAACAAAATATGTTACAAAATATAACAAGAAATTAACATTTGTTAATTTTTTTCACATATCTTATTTTTGTTATTTTTCATTTTTTTTTTTTTCATAATATTAATTGTTCTGGTTTTTTTAGATAAAATCATGTTTCGAAATCAGTCATCATCAATAACAACAACAACATCACAAATACCATCATCATCATCGATTAATATTATCGACATTAATGATGATTGTTTATTTATAATATTTAAATATTTATCATTATATGATCAAATAAAATTATCAAAAATATCAAAACGTTTTCAAAATATATTATATATGAATTTTAAATTTAATTATAATAATAAATTATTAATAATTAATTTTGATAATCCTGAATGGAATTTAAATTCAATTTGTTTATTATTTAAAGAAATTGGTAAATTATTTATTGAAATACAAATAATTGAATGTTATATGAGTGTTAATATTATAATTGATTATATACAAAAATTTTGTCCAAATATTAAATTAATATCATTTAATGATATATTACGTATAAATAATAATTTTTATTGTTTTGAAAAAATATCAAAAAATTTAGAAAAAAATACAACTACATTAAAATTACAAGAAAATTTACAAAATTTAGAAATAATAAATTGTTCATTACGTGATAACGATATTAATATATTATTAAATATAATAAATTTAAAACATTTAAATTTATCATCAAATAAAGAATTAACTGGTATACAAATAAAAAAATTTATAAAATTAAAAACTTTAATATTAAATAATTGTAATTTAATAACAACAGAAAATTTATTATCTATATTTGATAATTTAAAATATTTAGAACATTTAGAATTATTAAATATAAATTGTAATGATTCGGTTATATTAAAAATATGTAAAAATTGTAAAGAATTAAAAATATTAAAAATTTTAGCATTTTATTATGGTAAAATGGATAATTTTCGTAAAATATCAGAATTAAATAAATTAAATACATTAACAATTATGGATAATCAAATACGTAATGATCGTATACGTATTGATATTGATAGTTTAAAGAAATTTCGTTTGATTATAAATAATGTATTAAATGATTTATCTGAACAATTAATTGAATTAGGTATATATTTTAATTGTTTAGATTATAATTTATCAATTTATCCAAATCGTTTTGATATTATATCAAAAATGTTAAATTTAAAAATATTAAATATATATGGTTATTTAATAATTGATTGGCAAAAATTAAAAATTTTAGATAATTATGGTAAATTAAATATTATAAATTTAATATATTATGATCCATGGCAAAATTTTTATTCAATAGAATTTTTTCAATTTACTGAAAATTGTCAAAATGTTAAAGAATTAAATATATATTATAATGAAAAAATGACACAAAAACAATTCATATTTGATTATATTGAAAATTTAAATTTACCAATAAGACAATTAAAAAAATGTAATAAAAATAATCATCAATGTTTAGTAAATATTGAATTTAAAACATATTGGAAAATTAAAGAAGAAATATTAAATGTAAGTATAATAAGTTTCTTCATTCTTGTGTAAATAAAAGTATTAATTAAAAATTTTGTTTTTGTTTCAGAATTCTGAATATATTACCGCTAAAAATAAAAATTTATTTCGTCTGAAAATGGAAGTTGTTTGTCCATTAGATTCAGTTATGGCATGGTTTGATAATTCAGAACCACCACCAAAAGGAAAATTACAAATTTTATTAAATTTAAATTATTTGGATAAATAATTCGTTTTTTTTAAAGGTCGAAGACAAGAAAATTTCCATGTGCCAAAATATTTATAATATAATAGCTTTTAGTTTAAATTATATTTATAAAAGAAAAATGCATTTTTTTAAATCATTGTGTTAATATTGAATATTTTTAATAATAAACTTTAAAATGAAAATAAACATATATAATTGTTGGGTAATTTGAATATTAATTAATTTCATTGTATTAGACTTGTATAAGTACTCATCATAATATCGAAGTTCCTTCACTTAAGAGGCCTTTGCCCAAAAAGTAAAATTATATCTGGTATACTTCGTTTTGTTATACTATACATGGTGTGTATAACAATTTACAAAGCGTACACACACAATTTTAGTTATTGCATATAAAATATAATATTTGGTATAACACTTTTCTCAAATTGTGTATTTAAAATTTCTCACTTTTTTTCAAATAAGCGTGTGCCTTTTTTGTGAGAATGAGAATTATGTACAATAAAAAAATAATTTTGAATTTTAGAAAATTTTGTATTTTTTTGTAAAACAAATGTGAAGTTTGAATTTTAGCGAATTTTTATTTATTATAAGAAAAATGTATGGATTTGATTTTTGTATGAATTTTATGTTTGCTACATAATATATACATATGAATAATTTATTTTATTTATATACTCTTTTAATAATAATTTTAATAAACAAATCATTCATAATTTGATTATCTTTTTTTCCCAAAAATATCCTTTTTTCCCAAAAATAGGGAAAGATAAATAATTCTTAAATTTTCAAATTGAAATAAAAATATGCATGAAATTTATCTATAAGAAAATACCAAAAAGTATACTTTTTATATTTTTCTATTTTTAGGAAAAAAAAATCATAGTTCAATTTATACTGAACTGATGCATTTGATTATTATAATAAATATTATTATTTATTAAAAATTGTTATTTATTATAATTTAAATAACATTCCCGTTTAAATATGCTATTGAGTTGTCTTATTTATCCTTTTTTTAAACTTACTCGACAGACTTTTAGCACATTCAACAAAAAAACTATTAAACCCCTAAAAAATTATAAATATTCTGAATATAGAAAACGAAAAAATTCTAAAATATTGATATATAAAATTTAAATGAAAATATTTGCATATAACTAAAACCTGTTTAAGAAAATGCAAAAAAAAAGTATGTATACCCAAAATAAGAAAGGATATAGAGAACAACGAGAGAGATATAGTTACAAAAAATAATAGCGAATATAACAATTTACAACTGACGATCCTATTAGGAATTAGTGGAACTATTTTCTGTATAACAATTTCAAATTAGTATTTTTTTAGAAAATTTTGGAAAAAGTTACTTCCTTAATTTGGCTCCTACAAACTTATTTTCTATTATTTTTGAAAATTTTAATTAAGAAAATGTTGGGAAAAGAGTAAATTTAAAAAATGACTTCATTTTATGAATTTATTTTCTTTAGTTTAGTTTTTATTCCATATCAAAGTTTGAAAATATAATTGCTGTTAAATCAAAATTAGAGTCAAAAATCAAAATTCCGGCTGCCTAGTGTAGATTAATTTTATAAAGACTACTTGTCTTCAAAATTTCACCCAAATTGGATGCAAATTGTGGAAAAATTCTAGGTCGCAACGTTTTTTTTGTATGGAAATGACAAATCATTTTAAATTTCCAGACAACCTAGGTCGAAAATGAAAAAAAGGGCTGCCTAGTGTAGATTAATTTTATAAAGACTACTTGTCTTCAAAATTTCACCCAAATTGGATGAAAACTGTGGAAAAAATCTAGGTCGCAACGTTTTTTTTGTATGAAAATGAATTTTTTTTTTAAATTTCCAGACAACCTAGGTCAAAAAGTTAACAAAAAATCTACATAGTGTAAAAGGTCGCCAACCATTTGCAAAAAACCAGATCAAAATCCGATAATTACAGCTCAAGTTATCTGCTCCAGCGCAAAACCTTATCCTACTTTTTGGGCAAAGGCCTCTTAATTAATTAAATATGGCATTAAATTAATTATTTGAAAATACCGAGACATTAAAATATAATATTTATCGACATAGCACTGCTCCTATAAATTAAGACTGAGATTTAAAATAAATTAATTTTATGTTATAAATAAATTAAGACTGAGAGTTCGTATATGAATGAAGATGGAGAGTGAATACCGCCACCAAAACGCAAAATTATTTTATAACAAGATTTATACATCGTTAGTGGATTAAGTATAATTGTATCGACAAATAGAAGAGTACAGGGGGGCTACTATGAAACTATTCGATCGCCGCGCATATCGAATATTATGCGCAAAATAAGAATTCGATCCGCGTCGAATTACCCTACTATGAAAATTAGATATCGAACAACTTTTTTGACGCTTTATCCGAGACACATTTACAAAAAACATTGGCGCTTTACCATTTTTTATAGGCGCATTGCCATTTTTTTGGGGTATTTAGAATAAAATGATCAGCTGATTGTTTAAAAACATAATTTTTGACATTTATAAATATAAACAAGAAGTTTATTTTGGTAAACTTAAAGTTATTAATTTAATTTTGAACTAAAGAAAGTAAAAAAAAGTATAAAATGGATTTATTGCATTTTGCTTTATATCGAGGAGCATTTAAAAATTTTTTTAGCGATGTCGTCATTTTTTATTAAATAAATACTCCACTAATAACAAATTGTTTTGAATTTGTTGAAACCCGAAAATAAAAAATTGAAAAAATTTCTTACTTTTATTTAAACTACATTTATTGTTTTTTTTTATTTAATATAATTTATTTACACATTAAATAAATATATTTTTTAATTTAGAAATGCTTACATTTTAAAATAACTACCGGAAATAAATATCCGTCATCAATTTTGCTATCGAATATAAATATCCGTCATCAATTTTGCTATCGAATATAAATATTCGATCGCGCATAAAATGCGCAGGCGCGGCAATTTAACGTTCATGGTAAGGCGGATCATTCGACAGACGTCGAATATTTTTATTTCATAGTAGCAAAATTCGATATTCGATAGGCGCGGCGCGCGCATTTTTTTCATAGTAGCCCCCCTGTCCATAGCAGCCCATACGCAACTTTACATTTGTGTATAATTTATGAATATGAGGGAGCTGGGTGGTTGGTCGCTAAATGTAATATCGCATTACTTTGTCCGAATGTTACAAGACATTAATAAATAAATTTTGTAGATATTTTAATTCACTTTCGAGGCTGGAAGAGTACGAGAAACTACAAAAAAAAATAACAGAATTTGAAATTATAAACTACAATGTCATCATAAATCCTGGAAAAAAAACAAATTAAAAGTAAACAAATTTTTTTTTGCATTTTTTTAAATAATTTTTATAGTTTTTATTTACGTTTTTTTTGTTTTGTTTTAAATTTATGTTTATAATTGTGTTTCTCTTTTTCTTGTATTTTTAAATTTTTCTTAATTAATTTAGCATTTTCAATATAATTTATACTTTTTTATTTAAATGTTTATATATATATATTCAAAGTAAAATTTACCAGTATTTTTGTTGTTTAATTATTATATATTTTAAATTTAAATACAATATGTTAATTATTAAATTTTATATAATATTAAAATTAATTTTTAATATTTTTATTTTATTACATTTTCTTTTCACTCCACAACACAGTCTTCTTTTTTCAATGAAATTTTATTTAAAAAAAAAATCAAGAAATTAAATCAGCAACACAACAACAGCAAAAGTGCTGATGAAATTTCTTTTTTTTTGCTGAATTCCACTTATACAAATCGCAACAACCACAAACATATTAAATGTTTCTATAAATATTTAGTGAAATTCCAAGTATTTTTTTATTAATCTAAAAAAAAAATTTAAATAAAATTTCATTGTCTAAAAGAAAATTAAATTAATTTTATTTTTATTAAATTTCCTACGAGAATTTCTAAGCAGTTTTTTTTCTTTTATTTTTATAAATAATTAATTATATTAACTAATTTAGTAGCAGTAATTATTTAAATTGGGATAATTATTTGTAAATATTTATACCATAAAAAAGTGTCATATTCACATTAAACTTAAATATTACCGGAAAATTTATAATAATTGGGTATGCTTTCCTATAAATTTATGACGAATTTAAATAAAAAAAAATTCTTTTTGATTTACATAATTTTTCTAAATTTTAAACGTCGAAAAATGAGAGAGAAGTATAATTATTTATCTGATAATCATAAATACAGCCTGGTAAGGAGTTTGTGTAAAATAAAATTTTAATGGGATCTTGCATAGGACATAATATGAAAAATTATTGTGTTTTGTTGTTTTCAATAGAAAGGAAACTATATTATCCCTATTATAGTCCAACAACTCTTGTATAACTAGAGAACGAAATCAGAAACATACTTTTACACTTACTATATTAACTATTCTTTCTACGAAATAGTACACTTCACTCAAACTCCAATACTACGCGCGACCTAAACAAATAATATGTAAATGAAAAGTGTAAATTTTGTAGGGTAGTTATTAATCATTAATCTTGTAATTTTTTTGAAAGCTAGCTAATTATATAAGCGATGTGGTTTTTACTGGAAAATCAATAAAAAAAAATATTCAAAAATTTCGTTATTTAAAATAAAATTTAGTTTAAATAATGTATTATTATTATTATTAAATTTATTTTCTTTTAAATCTTAAGTTTTTTATTATCTTATATGAAAAAACGTAAATTTTTTAATATAAATACAATTTACAATTTCGAATGAAATTTTCTTTATATTTTTTATTATGAGTATATATATTTATAATTTGACCCCAAAAATTTGAATAAAATATAAAAAAAAAAATATTTTTTTTAAATACAATAAGATTTTTTCGTTAGTTTTTTTCTTTTAGTTCACTGTAAAATGTTTCGTTAAAATTTTTCATAGCTAAACACACATACATACAAAATAATTTTCCCAGATTTATTATTTTCCTTTTTTTTCAATAATTATTCCAATTTAGTTTTTTTTTTTTTTTAGTTATTTTTAGTTAAATTTGATTGCCTAATTTTATAAATTTCTATATAGTTTTGTTTTTGAGTCACGACCACGCTTAAATATTTTAAGAGATATATAAATAAATTATTTATTTTTCTTTTATTTAAATTTTAAGTTTTATTTTGTTTATGCAATTAGGTTTTATAAATTCCTAAAAAAACAGAAATTTTTTGTTTTTTATAATAATTTTATCTCATTACATAATAATTTTTTTTTTTAATTAATTTAAAAAAAAATTATTATTATTATTTTAATTTAGAAATATTTAAAAAAAAATTTTTAATGAATAATTAAATTCGTCCTTAAAAATATTTACACGACAAAATTAAAAAAAAAATGAAACAATTATTATAATAAAAAAAATTAAAATTTTATTAATTGGTTTTTATTAAAAAATAAAATAAACTAATAACTTTTTATAAGTCTAATAAAAATTTGAATATTAATTTATTTTTATTAGATTTTTTTTTTAAATTTTTTTTTTAATGTTTTTAAAAAAATAAATTATATTTTTTTATAAGCGCGTTTAATTGGGTTTTTGTTTTTATATTAGTAAAATTAAAATGTATTTTAATTTTTTTTTAATTCTTAAATTTAAAAAAAAAAAAACAAAAAAAAATTGAAATAATAATAATACGATTAATTTTTAATATTTATGTTTAATAAAAATTATAGATATATAATTTTTTTTTTAATTTTTCGCTTAATTAGATTATTTAATTTTTAATTTTTTTTACAATGATTTTTTAATTATTTAAAATTTTATGTATATTTTTAAATTACATATAAGTTGCGCAACACATGATCTTTTTTTTTTAAGTTAAAAAAATTGTTGATGAATTAATTTTTTATTGGTTAAATATCAAAATTTTTTTCCATCTTAATTCCCACAAATCAAATTAAAAGAAAAGTGGATGGATACAATTAAAAATAATATATATTATATTTTGAAGTTTTATATAATGAAATAATATTATAATATCGTAATTTTTTTTTAAAATGATTAAATTTCATAAATTTGAGTTATTTATTTATTGTTTTTATTTTATAAACCCCCGAAATTATATTATGCTTCACGAAATTCCATTTTATTTTTTACTTACAATACTTCTTGTTTATTGATCTTCACCATGTGATGAACTACTAGTTGATAAATTTAATGTTTCTGCTAAACCACGTTCACTTTGTCGGGTTGATCGTGTTGATCTTAATTCACGACGTTTTTCTGGTGGTGGTGGATCCATATTATCACCGCTAGATCTAGGTCTTTTTAAACGACCAGATGATCGACGATTATTTTCCTCAACATTTCCTGATGTAATATCAAGATGATGATCATGATGATGTGAACTACTACTACTACGTCCAGAACCAGATGATTGTAAATCTATAGCAGCTGATAATGATGCTGGTGAATGATGTATTGATGATTTTTTAGATGAATTTGTTGCTTGTACTGTTAATTCTTCATAATCATTATCAGATTGTTGTAATTGTTTACCACTACCAGTTTCAGTAATTGTTAAACTATTACGTCCATCACTACGATCACTACTTGAACTAGCACCAGAACCAATTGGTGGAGCAATTGTGATTGTTGTTTGTGATGGTAAATTAGCAGCAATACTTGCTGCTGCAGCAACTGGTGTCATTGTTACTTTATCCATGTCATTATTTAAATTATTATTGCTGCTACGATGATGACCACTGCTATGATGATGTGAATGATGACGATCACCTAAATTTAATGGAATTCCAGATAAATCATCCTTACTACTACTGCTTGTATGACTATCATTACGTGATCGTTTAGATTTGTGATCATCATTACCACCCATACTAGAAGATGAAGTTGGTATTAATGATATACCTGAACCTAAACCTAAAGTTCGAGTATATAAATCCATTTGTTGTTTACTGAATTGTTCAAAAGCATCTTTCATTTCTTGATCACGATTACGTTTACTGCTACTTGATGAACCGCCACCACTATTACTGCTACCGGCAGCGGCGGCCATTGCTTGTGCAGCCATTTCAGCAAGAAAAGCTTGACTAATATCAGCTGGCAGTGATGGCAGTTGCATTTGAGCAGCAGCAGCCGCAGCAGCTGCGGCAGCGGCAGCTTGTTGAGAATTTTTATTGCTCTTACTCGATGATGATGACGATGAACCCATAGACGGCATTTTGCCTTGAGAGAAAGCTTGCAGAGATGCTAAATCCGGTGGCAAACCACCACGTGCTAAATTCTCCATCCATTTTTGACGTTCTTTTTCTAAGGCATCTTGTTGACGACTTGCTGATGATGATGATGAACGTTTATTATCGGAAGAATTTTGTTGGCTACCACCACCAGTCATACTCGACATTAAACGTGATGCCTGAGCATTATCCATACCAGCCATACGGCTAAGTGATTCTAGTAAATGTGGATCTGTTGGCATTAATAAGCTAGATAACTGAGAAGCCTCAGCAGCTGCACGACTTGATGCTGAACTACGGCCACGACTATTGTTTGATGATGATGTTCCACCGCCTCCCATATTCGATTGACTCATACTTGATCTAGAATTATTTTGTGATTTTTGGCGTGAACTGCCACCACCACCACCAGAATTTGATGTTGATGTTCCTGACCCACTACCACTTCCACTTTGCCCACCATTTAATAAATTATATTGCTGCGCTAATTGATCATAAGCAGACATACCAGCAGATCCCATTGAATATGGATTCAATCCGCCTAAACTGAGTGGTGAATAACCCAATAAACTTGGATTTGGGAATAAAAATGGGAACGCCGAATTATTTGCAGCTGATGAAGACGAAGCACTCGATGTTGGTATTTTATTACTTTGATTTTGAGATGAACTACCACCTTGTTGATTTGAATCATTGTTTGATTTACTTTTTTTACTAGATGATTGAGAACTACTACCACCACTACCAGATTTTGAACCTGACGATCCAGAATTCCCGATTAAACTACCTAAACCACTTGATCCAGCTGCTGCCATTAAAGCAGCTAAACTTTGAGCATCGATACCAGCTAAATTACCCAATCCACCCAAACCTGCTAAATTAGCGAAAAGGTTCATATTGTTTAGATTGCCCAAACCTGCCATCGATCCCAAACCAGGCATGCCACCAAATGGCATTAAGAGTGGATTTTTTGGATCAAAAGCACCTAAACCAGGTAAACTAGACAATAAATTAGGGTTAAGTCCAGCTAAACTAGCAAATTGCATAGCATTTGCTTGATCAATAGCAGATGCACTAGGACGACCCTTTTTCGATGATGAAGATTGTTGTTGCTGTTGTTGTTGTTGCTGGGAAGAACTAAGTCCACCTGAAGATGTATTACTTGATGTTGAAGATGGTCTACCACCATGACTTTTACTTGAACCACTACCTGAATCCATTTGTGATGGTTTTGGTGATGGTGCTGACATTGGATTTTGCATATGTTCTAACCATTTTGGATCAACTTCATAGGCAGGATTCTCAGTTAACCTAAAAGATAGTAAAATATTAATAGATTAAAATTGGTTTAAAATAAGATTTTCTTTTAGTTTACCATTGCATTAAACGTTTCAATTGTGGTGCTTTACTACCACTCAAACGTTTACCAGTTTGTTTATGAATAACTGGTACAGATTCTTCACCAGTTAAATTTTGTGGGCCCATTGCAGCAGCTTGTTGTGCCTGTTGTTGTTGCTGCTGCTGTTGTTGCTGTTGAATACGTTGTTGTTCCTGTTGTTGTTGGCGTTCTTGTTGGCGTTGTTGTTGCTCTTGCTGGCGTTGTTGTTGGTGAACTTGCTGTTGCAATTGTTCTTGTTGTTTTTGAGCCTGGCTTTGGCTACTACTACTACTGCTGTTTCCGCCACTATGACGTGTTGAACGCCGATAATCCATATTTAATTGTTCACTTAAAGCTGCATTTTGTTCTGCAAGCCATTTATTTACTTTAGCATCATGAGGATTATATTTAGCACTAAAAAGATTTACAATTAAAATTTACTATATTATAAATAAATATAGAAAAATTACCTTAATTCCATAGCTTGTTTCATTTCAGCTAACATGGCTTCATATGCTTTACGTTGTGTTGCTGGTAATGATTGTACCATTTTTTGTTGTTGTTTAAAGAAAGTTTGTGGATCGTTAGACATTGTTTGTGCTAACAATGCATTTAAACTATCTTTGGGTGCCATTGCCATATTTTGTAATGCAGCTAAATTAGATGCTGATGATGATTGGCCAGATGATTTTGATGATCCTATAAATATATAAATTTTGATTAATATAATTTTTTTTTTCAATTATTTCAAAATTAATATGTTCAACATACGTCCTGGTACACTAGTAACAGTTATTGAAAATGGTTTTTGATTGCTTAGATTTGCTGCTGATGATGGTGATTGAACATTAGCTGGTGTAACAGTAACACTTGGCGTTATTTGCGGTTTCTTTGATGATGGTAAAGATGGATCTGGAAAAGTTTTTTGTTCTTTCGCAGCTGATAATCCCAGAACTATTTCATCTAATTTTTTACGTTTCTTTTCTTTACCCACAACTGGTTCCTCAATTGTCTATTAATATTAAATTATTATATTGTTAAAAATCTAACGTATATTTTATTATTCCAATTAAAAACTCTTACGCAATTATTCTTTTTCATTAATTTAGATAATGTATCATCTAATTTTCCTTTGCCTGCGGCACCACCATAACCGCCTAAACTTAAATTTCCTGTTGATTTTTTAGATCCCATTGAGAAATCTTGCACTTCACTTAAATCAATTGGATTTTTTAACATATCAGTCATATTTATTTTTGGTAAACCATAAGCAGGTAAACTAAAATGAAAAATAATTATAATTAATTGCTTCTCATTGTTAAGTTTATAAATTTTTACTACCTTGCTGACAAATCCATAGCTCCCATTGTAGTTGGTTGTTGTTTCATTGCTGCTGGTTTATTAAATGGTACAGAAGGTTGTCTACTTATTGGTTGATGTTGATGAGCTGGTGGTGGTTGTAATGGAATTGATGATGGTGTACTACGACGTGATGATGATGTTGATTCACTAGGTTGATCATCATCCCATGAACTCTTTTGACCAGTAACTAAAAATATTAAATATTTGGAGTTGTGTTTAAATGTTATACAAAAACATTTGAAAATTTAGTGTTTTAACTTACTTGTTACTTGTGAGCTATTGAGCAAAGCATGTAATTTAGCTCGATCAGTTTCAACATCTATGGCAATATGACGTTTTCGCTTTTTACCACCAGATGAATTGTTATTTCCACCTAAATTACCAGACGCCGCTGATGAACCAACATTTGTCGTATTCATAACTGGTGAAAGGGAAATTGGATTATTTATTCCAGAAGTTACTGCTACAGAGACTCCTGAATTGTTATTACTACCGGTACCCATTCCACCACTGTTATTTCCGTTAACAGAATTACCACCAGCTGGACTTGGTGTATTAGATTGCAACTGTGCTTGTAAATGTTTCGGAACACCTTGATCGGTTGTAATTGTAATTACATCTGGAGTTTCGGAACGACGATCAACTAAATTTATATGTGTTACAGTCTCATTTAGAGGTATATCTAAGTCAACACCTTGGCAACCAGTGTATGCTGAATAATTTTTACCAATAGGCCATTGATTTTTTTCTGTACATGAAACAATATGTGAGATACGTTTCTCAAGAGCGAAATCTTTAAACCAACGTACACTCATCATATTTTCAATTTTTGGTCTATCTTTTTCTAATTTTAATTTCGACTGTGGTTGTATAACTTCTAAATCAGGAAAACGAGCTTTTAATTCAGCAGCTTGTTTTTTACATTCTTCCTCTACAGCTTTTTCCTTTTCTTTCATGACTTCATCGTCATCGGGATCATTTGAACCAGCTACTAAATCAAGGATTTCGGGTTCTTTGTTTTCAACAATTGCCACATTTGATGGTAGATTTACACTGGCAGTGACTGGAGTTGTTGGAACATCAGAAATAATATCACTATTTTTCGATTCTTTCGAATCTACGGCAGTGTCTTTTGATTCGTCCTTTGTCATATCGTCAGTTAAAAGTGTAACATTTTCCTCTTTATCTTGTACTGATTCTGAATTTGGAGAATTTTGTTTGCTATCACTTACATCTGTGTTCTCTAACTCAATGCTTTTTTCTTTGACCACATTAGTATATATCTCTTCTTTATTTTTCACAATACTGTCATCATTGACCTCTTCGGTTTCCATTGATTCGTCTTCTTTTTCAGGATTTTCTTTCTCTTTCTGATCTTCTTCAGATTTTTCTGGTTTCTCTTCATCATCTTCATCTTCTTTTTCATCAGTAATATCTTTTTCTTCGTTATCATTATTATCCTCTTCTGAGTTGTTCTTCTCTTCATCTTGATCTTTGTCTTTATCACCTTCTGATTTATCGGCATCATTATCTTTATCCTCTGTTGACTTTTCAGGGATATCGTCATTGTTTGTTTCCATTTTTTCATCGCCATCATTTTCAGTAGTAGTATTTTCTTTATTCTCACCACCATTGGCTTCAATTTCTTTATCGTCTTCAGGAATAGTTTTTCCATCTTCTTTATCAGCCGAATCAGATATCGGTTCTGCATCGATAGGCTTTTCATTAATTGATTCATTTTCTGCACTATTCTCACAATTCTCTTCGATCATTTCTTTTTCTTCTTCTACTTTATTTTCCTTATCTACTTTATTTTCTTCAGGATTTACTATAACAAGATCAGTATTTTCTTTCTCAACATTGTCTTTATTGATTTTCATTTCTAAATCGTCCATATTATCATTATCACAATCAGAAATAATCTTATCATCTGTTAAATCAGTTATATCTTTAGTATCATCTTTATCTTTATCAACATCAGATATTTGATCAACTTCTTCTTCTTGTTTAATTTTTTCATTATTTTCATCAATTTTTTCAATTTTCAATTCTGGTTTAATTTCTTCTTGTTTTACCATAATTACTTCTTCTAATTCAACTTCTGGGGGTGTTATAACTGGTAATTCTATTTTAATAGAACGTTCAATTTGTATTTGTAATTCTCTAACATAACGACGTTCTGAATCCGAAAAACTAAATGTCGGATCATTAAATATAAAACAATCCGATCTATATAAACCATGTTTTAATACAGCAGCAACTAATTCTTTATCATGTCGTCCTGATTCCCACCAATCTGGTGTATCAAAATTATTCATACATAATTTTAAACGTTCATCTAAAGCTGGATGTCGTGATATTTCACGTAATTTTGATAATAATTCTAAACGATCTAATACTAATTTAGCATGATCTTCACTAATATCATCTATAATACCATCTAAACCTTTTTCACCATCAGTTAATTTAACACCAGCTTGTCGTTTACACATTGCTATAAAAACTTTATAATAATCACTTAATGTTTCATCTGATTTACGTTGTAAATTTGCCATTGTTTTAAATTTAGACCAATCTGGTGCTAAAACAACTGAAGAATGTTGTTGTAAATCAATACCATAACCAGTTAGAACACGTAAAAATTCATATTCTTCACGACGATTCCATTTTTTTGGTATACTTTCAAGACGTTGACGTTCACGTTCTTTTGCTTGTTGTTCAATTTTACCTTGTCGTTCCATTTTCTGTACCACAAAATTTATTTTTATTTATGAAACGTTTGAGTGGTGTTTATAAATATTTAGAGTGGAAATAAAAAAAAATTTATATTAATTAGATTTTTTTTACTTAAAGAATTTATTTCGAAAATAGGAAAAAAGATTTTATAGCAGAGAAATAAATGTGAAAATAAAACTAGGTACCAAAACCAATTTAAAATTAAAATAAATCATGCAAACAAAAAAAATCAACAAACGAAACAAACAAAATTTAATAAATAGAACAAAAATTACATAATTCACAAACGAAACAAACAAAATAATTTAGAAAGATTGTAAAATAAGAAAAGATGGATAGAGTATTAGAAATTTGTTTAGTTTGAATTTCATCTTATTTATTAAATTTCCCCAATTAGTAAAAATTTTTATAGAAAAAAACAAGTTTTAAAAATTGATTTTCTATATTTTTATTTTTGAATGTTCACACAAAAATTTTGAATTAATGATAATTTTCCGTCCAAGACTAAATTTTCATATAATATTTCCCCCTATTAATTTTTTTCACACCATCCACATAATTTATGAACAATCCGAATAAATAAATATATTTAAAAATAAATGTAAATTTAAAAAAATAAAATGTTTCGTAAAAATGCATTGAACAAGTTAAAGGCATAAAAATATTTTTTTTTTTAATTTTAAATACTAACCAAATACATGGCCAATTTATTTAAATCCAAATTGGCCAATTGGTTTGCATCAATTGGATTCAATAGACTCAACATTAAACCAATTTCTGCAGCAGTTGGCATTTGTGATGCTGCAACAGCAGCTGCAGCAGCAGCAGCTTGTTGTTGTGTTGTTTGTTGTTGTTGTTGCTGCTGCTGCTGTTGTTGAGATTGTTGTTGATTTTGTTGCATAATTGATAATTGTCCACCATTTCCACTACCTCCACTATTACCTAAATTCATTAATCCACTATTATTATTTGAATTTCCACTATTACTAGGTCCAGCAATTGCTTGTTGCTGTTGTTGCTGCTGTTGTGATGATGTTGATGAAACATTACCAACAGATATTGTTGTACCACTTGGCCCAGCAATATTTAAATTAATTTGCATATTTTGTTGTGAATTCATTTGTTGCTGTTGTTGCATTTGTTGCTGTTGTTGTTGTTGTTGTTGCTGCTGCTGTTGTTGTTGTTGTTGTTGCTGCTGCTGCTGAGTTATTGATTGTGGTCCTTGCATCATTTGTAAACCACCCATTTGATTTGATGGTGTTGTCACCAATGCTTGTAACTGTGTACATCAGAATTAAGATTTTGTTTTTTTGGTGTTTTTGGGATTTTTTTTTTTTTTTTGATTTTACAAAAAGGCATTTTTTTTTTTATTTAATTATAAAAATATTATTTATTGTTAATGATTTTGAAAATGTAATTATGGTGAGAGGGTAATAAAAAAGAAAGAGTATTAATTCTTTATAGAGATTATTTTAATATAATTTCGAAAGAGTCCAAAAAACATTTAAAGAAGAATATAAAAATTAATAAAAAAAATACTTTAATTATTTTTATACGTGCAAGAGTAACACTACAGTTCTTTTTTATTTAAATTAATTTTTTTTAAAACTATTTTGTGATTATCATCTACCTTATAGAAAAATTCACTTTTTACTGAGTAAACTAAATTAAAGCATATAATTTGGTTGGATTAACAATTACTCTTATTACGATTTCCAAGAATTTCCTGGCTTGTAATTACGAAAATTATTATATTATTTAAAATGAACGCTTTTGTGAAAATGTGATTTTTTTTACTTGAAATTACAACGAAAAACTACACTTTGTTTGTAATTCGAACATTAACCCGTAATTGTGAATCCGTTCCAACTTACTTATATTGCTTTTGTCAAAAGTAAATTTTTCAAAATAATCAAAACCAATTTAAAAAATTTAATTATTGGTGCAAAACTTTCATATAATTTTTAAAATACCCCGCACAAAATTTTATTTATATTTAACAAAAAAAAAAAAATCTACACAAAAATAAAAACAATTATAAATAAAAATATAAATTTAAATAAAATATTACGCCAAAATCCAACTCTACCCAATTTTGAATATAAAACCAATATTTAAAATAGAAATTTTGCTGACTATTACAATGTGCCGTCGAGCACGTATAGAAATGATTTCATTTTTTGATAGTTTTGTAAGTAGAATTTTTAAAGAATAGTATTTTTGGTTTGAAAATGTGTTTTTTATATGAAATGATTTCATGATTATGTTAAATATAATTTGTACACAAAACGAAAGACTTACCTTAGCCTTTTGCTGTTGTTTCATTTCTTCTTTTTTATAATTTCTTTGGTATGATGTTATTACACGTCTTAAACGTGTATTTAAATCTTGCATTGATGGCCATGTATTATCATCACATGGTGCATTAGTTGGTGGATAACTACCAGTACCACTTTCTTCTTCATCAAGTCCTAAAAAAATTAACCAAATAAATAAAATTAATTTTTCAATTTTACCAACTATATGAAATTTTATATAAACAAAAATTTTACATAAAAATAGGAAAATTTCGAAATTGTTAAATTAACTCAGAAATTTTGAGATAGTTTGAATTCAGCGAAAACCTAAAGTTTTCTCAATATTAGCATGGTTTATTCATCATTGTAACGAAATTACTTTATTTTTATTATAAAATAGTAATATTTATATTTAATTCAACTTACCAGATGAACTTGGTCTATCAACTTCTAATTCTTTAATATCATTTGATGGCTTTGAATCAGAATCTTTAGTAGCATTACCATCATCGTCAACATCATCAACATCTTCATGTTTTGAATTTGCATCATCATCAACACTGATTAAAATAAAATTTAAATTAATCAATACATTTTATAACCATATATTTTTTTAAAAGTAATGTTTATAAATTTTATAAATAAATAAATAAAAACATAAAAAATAAATGTAAATGTTTAATTAATGAATTTTTCGCATTAATAATGAATAAAAAAAAACAATGTTAAACTTGAATTGAATTAAATTGGAATGATACCATGCAAAGTAAATACTACCATTAACAAAAAAAATTAATAAATAAAATAAAGATTAGATAAAAAAGCAATTAATGTAAAAAAATTATTTATTCCAATTTTAAATTTGTGAAAAAAGGCATATATTTAAAAAAAAAAACAATTCGTGAAAACGTTAACACTATTTGAATTCAATAAAAAAAAAACAATATTATTAAAGTTTTCTAATATTTCCGGCATTTAAAAAAAAAATGTGGAGAGAAAAGGGACACAACAAAAAATTACTTTCTACAAAATAAAATAAGAAAAATTAGAATAAAATGCGTAGAGATGTTATTAAGAAACACTCACACACATTCTATTATATTTTATTTTAAACTAATTTCTAAAAGTTTTTACAATTATTATTTTTTGTAGTGAATTTTTTTTTATCTCTCAGTTGACTTTTATTATATTTTAATTGTTTTTTTTTTTTAATTTATTAAACTTACATAATATTTGCTACAGGAGCATCATCACCAGGACCAATATGACTACAGAAACATAAAGTTGGATCGGCCCGTATTTGTCGATACATTTCACATCCATGTTTATAGGTTCCAACCAATAAACTCTTGTCACAACAATTTTGATTCCACCATGTACTTGGAGTCTGATCAGGTGTTGTTGGTGGGCGAATAGGGATCTCACTACGTAATTTTTATTTTTTTTTTGGTTTTTGTTTATATGTGTTTTTTTTATATAATTTATATAAGTTTTGGTTAAGATAAATAAGAAGGTAAAAAAACAATAGTTTGTTGTATTTTTATAATATAACGACCTCCCTTGGTACATGTTTGTGACGTCCATCGCTAGAGAACATAATTTTCGAAAAAAAATCACAACAAAGTCTTTTCTATTATAGAAACTGATATACATTATTTTAAAATCCCCTTTACATTATTTTAAGGTCATATATGATATATAAAGATTTCGTTAAATCTGATTATGTGGAAGTGTCTAGTTAGGTTGAAAATACTTTGTCCAATTTATGCTTAAGCTGAAAATACCAGAATATTTCAATATTTTATCCCTCAATTAATTCGAATACTAATCATTTCCTTATGACATCAAATTCAAACAAACTATTGTAATTTTACCTTTAAAAATTAAAATTAAATTTTATTATATATATTACAACTTTTTTTTATATATATATTTTACAACAGAGACACATACATATTTAAATAAAATAAAATTGATAATAATTTTCAAATCATTACCGAATCGTACAAGAAAAATTTCTAAATATTATTGAATTTTCTTTTTATAGAATTGATTTTGGTTATATTTCATTGAAGTAATTTTAGTTCAAAAAAGGATTTTTTTTATATATATTGAAAAACAAAAAAAAAAACAAAAAGAATTTCTAAAAAAAATAAAATAAGAATTTTCTACGATTCGGCATAATTAATTAATATAAAAAATAAAAATTTTTCCTTTATAAAAATGCCAATTTGATTGATTGTACGTGTTTACACCCTATTCGCCGGGATTTTAAATAATATTTTATTAATATAAAATTTACAGCGTTTCTTAATTTGAATTAATCCCTAAGGTTTGCTTGCGATATTTTTTAATTTATAAAACTTCTATTAATTAACTTTATGAAATATTAAAACTAAACCTTCATTACTATATAATATTATATCTCACTAACATTCTTCAAAGTAGACGAAATTATGTTTTCGAAAACAATTATCGATTAATAATACTAATATGTATTATTAATTTTTTTTTATGAAATGATTTTAATAAATTTTTTTTTTAATATTCAACTGAATTAAAATTATTGACATAAACACCAGATTGATATTACTTTTTATACCCCTAACACATTATTTTTTGAATATAATTATAAATGCATAAATAAAGAAAATAATAATAATATGAAAATTTATTTATAATTTAAAAAGAAAAACACAGACACCAAGAAATTCCAGAGAGAAAAAATTAGGAAAAATAAATAAGAAAATTGTTAACAGCTGAACCTAAATCAATCTTCATCACTCGCTTTTGTATAATTTTTGTATATTTTAATTAAATACAAATTGAAAAAAAAAACAAAGATTCTGATATTAATTTGATTTTGGTAACAGATATCGCGCGAACGTTTTGATTTAGGCTAAACAGTTAAAATTTAATATTCATTAATTTGTAAAGGTAATTTTTTTTTGTCTGATGATATTAAATATATTATTTTACACAATTTTATTTATTTATTTTTGAAATATTGGTTTTTATTTTTAATGAATGAAAATAATTTTGATAATAATTCATATATATATTTTTTTGAAGCAAGCAAACAGTGATAAAAACTTTTAAAAAAACAGAAATAAAAAAGATCTTTTAAAGTAATAAACAAAAAAATTAAATTTGAATTTTTTAGAAGACGTTGAGAAAAAAAAACATTGCTGACAAAGTAATCTGTTGATGAAATTGCTGTTGAAATTTTAAAGAATGTTTTTTAAACAAATATATTTTATATAAATATTGCAAGAAAAATTATCACACCAAAAAAAAAGTGTAATTTACGCAATTCTTTTTTATGTTTATTTTATTTCAACAACAAATCAATAAAATTAACTCTTTTTTATATAAACATTCCTCAAATAAAATTACACAGATTATAAAAATATTGAAAGAACAAAAAAAAAATTATTTAAACTGCTTATATAAAAAAATCCATTTTTGAACTGAGCGAAAAACAAACCATTTTAATTTTTTTTTTGTAATTTATAAAAACAAAATTTTTTTTTATAATTCATGAAAAAATGTGAATTTATCGAGAAAATTTTGAAATTAAATGTTATATATAATATAAAAAAAATAAATTTAAGTAATAATAATTAAAAATGATTGAAATGATTTAATTTAAATATGTATGTATGTAATGAAAAAAAGGTATATTTATGTGTAAGTTAAGGGAGGATATAGAATTTAATAAATAAAATTTATAATATTCTTAAAAAAAATTAATTTTTTTTATCGTAATCTTCTATTAAAATATATAACATTTTGGAAATTTATCTATCATTACACAAAATAAATTAATTGTGTATTTAAATAAAATATTCTAATCTTAATAAATATAAAATTTACGATAAAAAAACATTAATTTTAAAAATATTTAACCATTAATTTTGAAGATTTGTAATATATAAGCCACTTAGTAAAAAAAATTATTATAATGGAAATTATTATTACAGATTAAGAGTAGTTAAATTTTTATTATAAATAATTTAATTATCAAAATATTCGACTACGAAAATTGCAAATAAGTTATTACTTTATTAACCAAACGAATTTTCGTTAAAAGTGACTTTATATATAATATTCAAAATAAACGATTATATATTATTTATATAAAAACAAAGTTTATTATTTATATTATTATTATAAATAATGTAAATCATTTTACCTGACATTTATACCATCAGTTATTTGTTGAACTAAATCACCAATGACTTCATGTTGAATATAATATAACATACGAACTCTTAGTAAAACTCTATAAATTATGCAATGAAGGATATAAAAAGAAACAAAAAAACAGAAATTGAAAAAAATTAGTCAAATATTAAAAATATTAAAAAAAATTGTAATTGTTTCGATTCCACACACGACTCACTTATTCGCATGACGGCCCAAATGTTTTTTATATGGACCTTCTAAATATAAATCAGCATCATATTTTTCTTGTTTACTCCAATGATTTGGATCTAAAAATTCTTGACCGCTTAAACAACTTTGTTGCAATTGTTGTTCACGTTCAATTTGTTTTTGTTCTTTTTGTGTTTTACCACCATTTCGACCTACAAACAAAATTTTAATTTTGTTTATTTTAAAAAAAAATTGCTAATTTTACAATATTAATGATTGATTTTTTTTAATTACCTTTAGCATTTCTACCTCTTGGTACTAAATTATGTAAACCACTATGATCCCTGCTAATTTTTTGTATCTCACCATCTTCAGTTGGTGTTATTAAATCCCAAATGAAATTTTTAATTTTTTCATCACCTTTATAGACTTGTAAACAATAAAGAAGCTACAAAATAATTTAAATTATTATTTTGTAAAACAGACAAATAAAATCTTTAATATCTAACAACTTACAATTATTCTGGCACAATCTTCAACGTCAGATTCTCGCCAACCACGTTTAAACTGTCCAAGTTCTAGTATTTCCATCCAACGTCCCCATCTATTTAAACATAATAATAATATAATATTTTAAATAACATAGTCGTCATTTAATTTTAATTAATTTTTAGAATTATAATTATATTTTAATTTGAAATAATTGAAATTTGTATTTCCATAAATATTTCTTTTTTATTAAACATAAATAAAATCATGTTTCATGTATTAAAAGAAGCTAGGCGCAGTAATAATGCAGCTGATGATCTTAGATTAACACTAGATGAACATATACAAGATATTTTGTTAGCTAAATATAAACCAACTGATCAAGAAATTGTTGCTACTCGTTTTGAAAATGAAGATGTACTCAGTATATATTATGTTGTTAAAGAATTTAAAAAAGAATTAGGTTATATGGAATTAGAAAATATGGTATCTGTAAATTTTTTAGAAAAAAACGATCCAAAATTATTAATTGGTATTACAAAACCATTGGACGATGATCAGACTGCAAAAGCAACAACTAAATTACAATTTATTGATGATCATGATAAATCATCACAAAATAAAAGAAATGCTGATGAATCAGATTCAAAAGCATCATCAATGGGTTTAACAAAATTAAATGCATCACAAACATCTAGTATTGTATCACTTGGCACTAGACCATCTAGTGCTGTATCAGCAATATTAATAGCTGGTTCACATAAAGAACAAACATTAAATTATAAAATTAAAAGTGAATTAACTGAAAAATTATATATTGAATTACGTCAAGATTTTGAAAATATTAAAATGACTAGTTATAGTAAAATTAAATCATTAAAAGCAAATATTGAAGAATTACAATATCGTCGATCAGATATTATTGGTACAATAAAAGCATTTAATGAAGTTGTTTTAGTTAATTATACAGATCCAATAACTGGTAAAATACCATCAGAAAAATTTATAAAATATTTTGTTAATTGGATTAAAAATGCTGCTGGTTTATTAAGTAATATGCGTTTAAAAATTCAAACATTACATGAATTATGTTCACAATTACGTACAACAATTATAAAAAAAGCTGATTTACGTGGTATGTTACAAGCTGTTGATTTTGATTTATTAAAAATAAAAAAGGATGAATATACAAAAACATTAGATATACAAGCACAAGCATTATATAAAATTAAAAAAATTATGGGACGTGGTTCAACAGCATTATCAAGACAAAGAAATATATTATTAAATATGGAACATAAATCAGCACAATTACATAATAAAATTAATGAATATGATCAAACATGTGTAAAAATGGAAAACGAATGTGAATTGGTTGAATTAGAAGTATTAGGTGTTAGAGATAATATATATAATTTAGAATATAAAATAAGAAAACATAATGCACCAAGTGTATTTAATTATATTGATAGTAAACAAAGAGTTATTGTATTGGAAAGAGAAGAAAAATCATTAAAACGAAAAATAGATGTATTAAAATTAAAATATAAAAATACTAGAAAGAAATTAAAACATCAAGAAATGAAAAATCAAAAATAAAATATCAAATTTTTAAATTTATTGTTTAAAAATTAAAAACTAATATAAAAATAAAAAAAAATAAATATAATATTATACTATGATTATAATTAAATATGCACTTACCCAAATGAAAGTAAGCCTTTTTCAACTTTAAAACATTCTGATTTAGCCCAATTTCCATATTGAATATCTTCCATACCAAGAGCAGCTAATGTATCACGTTCTCTAGGTACATAATCATCATTTTTATTACTACGTCTAGCTAATTTTTCTTTGCGTCTACGACTTCTTAAACCTACAAAGTAAAAATATATGAATAATATTTTGTTTATAAAGTTTTTAATTAAACTCAATAATTACCAATACTATCCTCATCACTGTTCTCTCCAGATGAAGCTTCTGACATATCAACGACATCTTCATGCCCATAACGACGTATTTGGGTTCGCCGTCTTGGCTCTGATATAACTAAATCTTCAGATTCATCACGTTCTGGTGCATCTGGATCAATATCAGCTTTTTTAGCCCATTTTGTCCAAAAATCTGGATCATCAATTTTAATATCAGATCGATTACCACTAGCTGCAAATGATGCTTTTGAAAATGTTGAACCTTTTTCACTTTCCATTGTTATGATTTGTGTACGACGTTTCAATATTGAATCAATATCTTCTTCACAAAATTTATCACCAGCATTATCATCATCCATAACAGCACCATATGCACCTTTCCTTAATAAATCTTCAATTTCTTTTTTCGATAATTGTCGATTACTACTTGTTTCTTTACCTGGTGCTGACATACCGGTATTCATACTTTGTAATACAGCTTTATCTAAACCTAATTTTAATGATGCTTTATCAAACATTTCTCTTTCATATGTATTACGACATAATAAACGATATATTTTAACCATTTTTTGTTGTCCAATACGATGACAACGTGCTTGAGCTTGCAAATCATTTTGTGGATTCCAATCACTATCATAAATAATAACTGTATCAGCTGCTGTTAAATTAATACCTAGACCACCAGCTTTTGTACATAATAAAAATACAAAACGATCTGAATCTGGTCTAGAAAAACGATCAATTGCTGCTTGACGTAAATTACCACGAATACGACCATCAATACGTTCAAATGTATATTTTTTATACATTAAATAATCTTCAAGTATATCTAAACAACGTACCATTTGACTAAATATTAATACACGATGTCCATTTGCTTTTAATTTTGGTAATAATTTATCAATTAAAACCATTTTACCAGCGGATGCTATTAAATTTTTATAATATGATTCATGATCTTCACCATGTTGAAGACGATGATCATATTGTATTTGTTCTTCGGCACCATTTAATAAATATGGATGTATACAACATTTACGTAATTCCATCATGGTATTCATTAAATTTGGTATATTTGCTGATGTAGTACCTTTTTTTAAAAATGAAAAATTTTGTTCTAATATACCACGATAATATTTCTTTTGTATATTTGTTAATTCAACTTCAACAATAGTTTCTTCTTTTGGTGCTAAAGATTTTTCTACATCATCTTTTAACCGTCGTAACATCATTGGTTTAAGTAATGCTTGTAATTTATTAACTTCATCTTCTGTTTTTAAACTACCAAATTCTGTCATAAATGCATCAGCACATGAAAATTGAGTTGGTTCTAAGAAATTTAATAATGAAAATAATTCACTAATATTATTTTGTAATGGTGTACCAGATAATAATACACGATGCTCTAAATGTAATTGTCGTAAACCTTCTAATAATTTACAATTACGATTTTTTAAACGATGTGCTTCATCAATAACACAAACACGCCAATTAAAATTTTTTAAATCAGCATAATCAGTTACAATCATTTCAAATGTTGTAATTAATACATTAAATTTTGTAAGATCTTTAATTACACGACCACTATCAGTTTTATAATAAAATTCATATTCAGATAACATTTGTTTACTTGTTACTGAACCATGATAAACAATTACATTCATATCTGTCCAACCTTCAAATTCACGTTGCCAATTTGGTATTGTACTTAATGGTGCAATAACTAAAAATGGTCCACGTATACCATATTCCCATACTGAATGTACAAATGTTAAACTTTGTATTGTTTTACCTAAACCCATTTCATCTGCTAATATACAATTATGTGTATTATACCATGAGAATTTTAACCAATTTAAACCTTCTAATTGATACGGTCTTAATGTATTATTATTTTTATAAACTGGTGTTTTATCTAATTTTTTCCATAGTTCACCATTTGGTCGTTTTTTAGCTTTCCATTCAGAACGTGGTGGTATTTTTGTAAATTTATAAAATTGTTCTATTTTTATTTCATCAACATCTTCTTCTAATTCCCATGTACAATCCTCATATGGTAAACTTTTCCATTTAACAAGATAATGTTTTGTTACTTCACCAGTAGCTGAATCTGTATGTTCAGATACATCTAAAACACGATCAACTTCAACAAAATCTGGATTAAATGGTTCTTCTTCTATATTTTCAAATATATTTAATTGTTGTGATTGTTTCTGTTGGAAACGTTTTATTTTAGCAGCAACACGACGATCACCTTTAAATAATTCTTCTTCTGTATGCCATTCACAATGCAAATATGAAAAATTACGATATTTTACTAAATATTCTTCGACTTCAATATATACTGGTTCGGGTTTTGGTTTATCATCATCGCTGTTCATTTCATCATCACTTTTATTATCATCATTCTCCTCATTGTTAACTTTAGTTTTATTAGGATCGTCTGTGATATTTTCTTCTTTAGTAATATCACTTGATTTTTCATTATTTTCAGATATTTCTTCTTTATCAGATTTCACTTTTTCTTTTTCAGTTTGAGTTGAATCAACTTCCATTATTTCTGCTTCAGATGAATTGTCAGTAATTTTAATTTTACTTTCAACAATAACTTCGTCTATATCCTCTACTTTGTCACACATTTTTTCTGGTAATTCAACTTTATCTATAATTGTATCTGTTTCCATCGCTTCGTCTTCTGAAAGACTTTTATTTGATTCTACCTTTTCTTGGTTGTCGTCATTTATTGCTTCTGTCTTATCTTCTTCAATATTTTCAGTTTTTACTTCTTCATTTTGCTTATCCTTTTCCTCATTTTCCATAATACTTTTGTCTTCTTCAATAGTTTTGTTTTCTTCATTTTCTTCATCTGTTTTATCAATTTCTTTTTCATCAAGAACTATTTTCTCTTCATTGTTTGCTTCGTCCTTCTTCTCTTCATTACTATCTATCTCCATTGAGTCTTCTTTCTTATCACCTACATCGTCGACTTCCTTCTTGTCGTTATCTTCTTTGTCATTTTCTTTTTCAACAATATCATCTTTTTTCTCTTCTGGTATTTCATCAACTGGTTTTTTCTGTTCTGGTGGTGGATCTGGTTTTAATTCTCGTTTACCCATTCGTACAGCTAGTACATATTGTACAACCATTGAGTCTTCATCACCAGTATTAACATATACATAATTTGGCTTATTCGCTTCACTATTTTTTTCTTTATCAGTTTTTTCATCAACTTGTTCTACAACTTTATTTTCAATTTCACCAGAATTTTCTACAGTAACACCACTTTCACTACTAACCGAACTAGGAACTTCTCCAATTGTTACAGTGTTATTCTCATTCTTATCTACAGCATCTCCAATTATGCTGGTACCATCAGAGCTAGTTCCAGCTGAACTACCGGTAGCAACTGTCTTCTTTTCTTTTTTAACTGGTGAACTACTTATAGATATGCTTTCATCATCGGAAAATCTCAATAAAATATCATCACTATATTTTTTCCGTTGAGTATTTCGTGCAGAACGTCTTTTTGAGCTGTCTAATTCAGTATCTGGTGGGGATGGTGGTGGTGTTGTTACCATATCATCCGCTTCACCATCGGATTCTGGTACAATTCGTCCACGATTTTTACGTTTTTTTAGGGCTTTAGCACTGCATGGTGTTCTCTTCCGACCACTTCCACTGCCAAGAGATTTCTTTTTCTTTTTACCCATTGGTGTAGCTGAATCAGCTGTGCCTTCAGTTGAATCACCTTCCTTTTTCTCAACACTATTGCAACCATCTTCTAAGTCATCCTTGGTAATCCCAGTCTTAACAATTGGAATTTTCGATACTGGAATATCATCATAATCAGTAACATCATCACTTAAACCATCAGATGGTTTTATGTCAGATGTTGCAGCTGTTGCAATACTACTTCCACCTTCTTCTGTAGTTGTCGATGCTTTATTGTCATCTTCACTGCCAGAATTTCCATTTGTTACTTCAGTTTTAGCTGAACTTTGATCATCATCTGATTTTGTGGTAGAAGTTGTTGTAGTTCCAGCACTACCATCACCACCTTCTGCTATTGCTTCAGTGGGTTTCTTACGACCACGTTTCTTTTTCGGTTTTTCTGGATCATTTGGATCTTTTGGTTCTTTCTTTTTCTTTGGAACTCTTTCCTTGGGAGTTTTTGGAGTTCCACCGGGTGTTGTTGTTGTACCTGGTACTAAACCACTAACATCTTTCGGTGTTCGTGGTTTCCGCGGTTTCTTCTTTTTACCGCTACCATCCGTTGATGTATCCAACAATAATTCGTTTGAGGAATTATCTAATGATAAATCGCCGCTTTCATTAAAGTCCATCATACTGACAGATGTATCACCAGCTCCTTGTGTAACACAATCTTCAGAAACAGGTAAATTTGATGGTAGTGGACCTTCACTACTTAATTCACCACTAGATTGAGCTTGTGCTTGTTGGGCTGCTAGCGCAGCCAATTTTTCACCTTTTTTCTGACGTGGCTTTCGTGGTTTATTTGATCCTTTACCACGACCTCGCCCAGTCGTACTTGAAACTTGCGGACTCTCAACCATTTGAGTATTTGTATAAATTGAATTTTGAAGAATACAACCAGCGCCTCCTAAACATTGATCGGTAGATTCATGTGCTTGTAACATATTCAAACGTTCTTGTAAACGCATAATTTTATCTTGTTGTTCTGGATTTGGTGGTATCATACAGTAAAGTTCTTGTAATTGTTGTTGAAGAGAAGCTCGTTCTTGATGATGTAATATTGGTCCAGGCATAGGTCCATATTGTGATGGTATATAACCAGGTGCAGCAGGTATTGCACCCGGATACGCCGGTAATTGTTGACCACCAGGCTGAACATTCATCATCATTGGATCATATTGTTGTGGTGGAACACCTAATGATGTCATGCCTGGACCTATACTACCTGCAGGTGGAGGTAATTGTGGATGCATGCCGGCCAATGTTGTTGGCGGTAACGGCTGTGATTGCAGAGTACCTGGATATTGTGGAGGAACTGGTACTGATGTCGTTGTAACCGGTGGAATTATAGGATTCGCAATAGAAACAGGGGCAATACCGCTAACAAGAGTTTGTTCCGATAATTCTTGACCAGTAATTATCTGTTCTGATTGAAGAGTAGTTTCTATGGACTCTGTTTGTAACGAATTTGATAAACCTATATTTTCGTCAGACAACTCATTAAGTTCATCATTACTGTTTGTTTTTTCCAACGAATTATCTATTTCTTTATTTAAAATTGTCTGTTGTGGATCATTATTTGAGTTATTTTCACTTAACCCAGTAATTTCTGGACTGTTATCTTGTTCTTTGTCATCCACAAAATTCTCTCGACTATCTTGTGAATTTTCCGACATTGTTTTAATTGGTTCAATTTCCTCTTTATCTGATTGATTAAAATTACTAAAATCTCTCTTTAATTCATCTTGATTTGTTATCGATTGTTGTTGAATTGGTGGTACTGTTGAACTATCATCTTCTAATATTGCAATAGCATTAGCTATTGCATGATTAGATGTTGTATCATAATCAGAAATAGCTGCTGCAACACCAGACGAAGATTGTGAATTTTGATCCGCAATAGCTGGTGGTGGTGCTGTTTCTGAAGATGATGAGAAAATTTGTTGCAAGCTGTTATTACTTGTTGCTGTTGTATTCTTTTGATGTTGCTGTTGATTACTAATTGAATTATTTGAATTACTGTCATGATGATGTAATATTCCACTATTTATTGATGAAGGCTGATTATTTACAATACTATTATTACTACTGCTATTATTACTGCTACTATTTGTATCATTATTAACTAAATGTGATGATGAATCATTTGAATTCGTAGATTCAAGTGATTGTTGTATTCCAGTTGATGTTGTTTTTAATTGTTGCTGTTGTTGTTGTACAGAATTTTGTTGAATTTGCTGGTGTTGTTGCATTTTTGGTGATCGTGAATTTTCTAAAACATTTGTAAATGGATCCATTAAACTATGTTGTTGTTGTTCCGACATTAAATTTGCATTTAAATTACTAGTTTTATTTATTGGTGATAATAATTGTGGTTCACTAATATTTAAGCCAACTGATGAATTACTATTATTATCAATGTTTTGATTTAATATCACGGCTTGCGATTGTTGCTGCTGTTGTTGTTGTTGAACCACATGCGGTTGAGTTATATGCTGTTGTTGTTGTTGTTGTATAAGCTGAGGTTGCTGCTGTTGTGACAAATGATGTTGCTGCGATAATGATTGTAAAGATTGTTGATTTGGCATTGGTGGCAATGATTGCGAAACTGGTACAACGGATTGATGGCTAAGCCCAACAATATCATTTATAGAATGTTGTAATTGTTCACTTAATTGTGTTGGTATAGGAGGAACAAGCTGTTGTTGCTGTTGTGTATGAGATTGGTGTTGC
Organism: Empis stercorea; assembly: GCA_949752835.1. Lineage (NCBI taxonomy): Eukaryota > Metazoa > Arthropoda > Insecta > Diptera > Empididae > Empis > Empis stercorea. Next base: position 39,341,686 of record OX457089.1, read on the forward strand.
AGTTGTTGTGTTTGAGATATCGGTATTTGTTGTTGTTGTGGTTGTGATACAACCGGTGTGGATTGATGGCCCGATAAAGACTGTTGTGCGTATAAATTATGCTGCTGCTGTTGCTGAGATGATGTCAAATTTGTTAAAGATGAATTTTGTGGCATACCCATCATTGGTTGCCACTGCTGATGATGCTGTGGAGATACCGGCATTCTCGGTCCCATTGGTGATATTGGATTATTATTACTTGATAATTGTTGCTGGCGATATGGCGGATAATCTACCATGCCACTACCGGTTATTCCAACCGGACCTCCTGACATTGAATTTTGTGATGGCATAACCATTTGTTCTAATGCTGCTAATGTATTTACTGGAGCGCCTGGTGCAGGAGCTGAATTTTTTGTTGAAGGTGGGGGTTG
>OX457089.1:42637496-42936001 GCA_949752835.1 Empis stercorea
CTGTAATCTATATATAATCAAAAGTTCACCTAATTTAGGTTTGTTTTTATCATTGGTCAATTTTAAATATCATATAATAATTTCTTAATTTTATTACAGTTTTCCAAAATTACTATCAACTCTCTATAATAACTCCGGTGAGCAACTATTTATATTAAATATTTTATTAACCACCTTGGATTTGAGCTTTTTCTATTTATATATATATATATTTTTAATTGGCGGTCGTAACGCTTCCTAACAGCAACGTGCATTTTTTTTATTACATATTTAATTAAAATGTAATATTTTTCAAGTGCAATATTTTAATTTTAAAATTAAATATACCAATAAAAACAAATAAGCAAAAAATTATGTTGTAATAAGATTGTCAATATTTGGATATTATAAAATGAGGAAAAATGTTATAATTAAATATTTAGTTTTAATTAATTTTAAATATTTAAGTTAAGAATTTCAAAAAATTTCTATTTGTAACTTTTTAATTAAATTTATTTAGCTATTAAAAACATATACGGTATATATATGTATATTATTTTCTTACTGTAATTGAAGAGGAATTACAGTAAGACTTCGATGAGGAATTATAAAAAGCCACTTGAATATAGAATTAAACTTGTTACAGCTATAATAATATACTTCAATTATCGAGTATCAGTATGCACAAGCAAGAGTAACATCGACCATTAATAAGATAGTTGCTTTATGATAAGATCATTAACATCATTTGGTTTCTATTCAGATTATTATCCATACCACCCAAAGTGTTTGAAAGTGATATAGACACATTCTCTCATTGGGTTCAAAATTCTTTGATTCAATTACATTTTATGAAACCTTACGCAATAATTTAGTTACTTTTATTATGATAATTATTTTTGTAGAACAATGTATAAGAGTCAGTCACCATCATTACAGCAAATTTTTTTATCTTTTCCATGTTTTTATTTCCTGTTTTGTAAATAAATTATTAAAATATTAAAAAAAAGAAAGATAATAAATTTTTGGGGTTTTTATTTCCTTCTTCTGAATTTCCATTTCATATATGGGTAGATATTTAATTTAATTGCGGTAGAAATATACTTTTATTATTACTATTGTAGACTAAAAAAAATATTTATACAAAATAAAAATTATTTAGAAATGTTGTTCCAAGAGATTAAAATAATCAGTTGAAATTTAATTAATAACTTTTAAATAGGTCATGATTACTCTTTCCAAACTATTAAGAGTTTCAGTTAATTTTTCTGTATCTCGATCAAGTAAAATTATTTTTTTCAAAATGTATTTTTAATTAAAATTAAAGTTTCCTATCGATTGATACCAAAGTTCGCCAATATTTGATGAACTTTTACTACATACAATTTAACAAACGATTTCTAATCTAAACATCCGGTAAACATATCCTTAAATATCCTGGTATACAATTTATGTAGCTTTCATCTATAGTGTGACAATGTAAGCAACCTACAAAATCATTTTTATAGCGAATTTAATACAAAAAAAATCAATTAGGATATTTTTACTTATTAAATAATGAACTATAAATTAAATAGGAGTAACGAAATAGAAATTTTCCTAATAATTAATATAATAAAGTGAATTGAAACCATTTTCATTTTGTCACTTATGATTTATATATAAAATTAATTTCTAAAAATTATTCACGTGTTTATATGATTTTTACTCTCAACGATGAAAGCCTAGAAATATGCGTGGTTATAGAAGAAAGTATACTCTTACAACTAATATCGAGCAAATATTATACAAAAATATATAATATTTATCTGGTACTATACTTGTATACATTAGATTCTAAATCACATGTATTTAAAAATATGTTTTAACTAATTAATGTCACAGCTAAAATAATGTGTATAATTTATGTATACTTGATTTAATATCATATCTTCGCTAGAGTATTAGTTTGTTCTATTTACACAATTTCCGTGTTGTTCTTACTTACTTACTTAAGAATGTTGACGAGAGTGTTAACAACAGCAAATGATCTTACAGAATCTGTTATCAATTTTCTAAAAAAAATCTAATTTAATATGTAAGTTTATTGTATAAATATCCAACTTTTAATGAGAAGATAATTATGATAGTCCAAATCCCAGATTAATTTACACGAAATAAAGGCTTATTGACCGAATCAATTCTCAGCCGACGATATATGATTACATATTTTTATGTTGTTAAAATTTTAAAAATAAAAATAGAAGGAAAAACACATTTATGAATAAATGCAATTTGAATTAGTTTTTTCAGAGAATGTTAAAAGAGCTTTTTCTATAAAGCGCGTAACATTATTTCATAGATTCGAATAACTTCTGAAATTACTGATAAGAAATAATTTTTTTTTCTATTGATTTATTTTTTGTCTCGTGAAATTTGTTTTTTTTTTGTTTTGCAAATTAAAATTTTTATTATTGTGTTGTTTTAAATACTTTTAAGTATCTTTGCTTTTGCATGAATCGAATCAGTTTTACACCTGTTCTCCGCTTGTTAAGAACATGCTCTCTTTCTAAACCGAACATAATAAAATATTATATTAAAGAACGTTATTTTTGCGGAGTGTTAAGTATTTCAAAAAAAAATCTACAATTTAATTTTTGAAGAAAATAAACTTAAAAACTTTATACATAAAAAAGCCTTGAAAGAAAACTTTTTTTTTATGTTAAATTTTACAATTAATTATTTATTGTTAAATTGTTGCCAAAAAAGGTTGTGCTTTTTTGAAAAATATTTTATTTCTATAATATTATTTTTTCTTTCAATAATTAAAATTATTAAAGCAGTGTAGTAGACAAAAATTAATTAAAATTAATTATAATATAAGAAAAATATTAAACGTGAAAAATTATATGAAAAGATAGAAAAAATACGCGGAAATTGTAATTTTTTTAAGGAGTGAAGTGAAAAACCAGTGTCACAAATTCAATATCAAAAATAAATCAAAATTAAATAAATAAAATTAAATCATCATTAATGCAAAAAAATAAATAAATGACATTAATTAAACAGGTAATTTTTTGTTAGTATGTAGTAGTAAAATATTAAAAAATTAAATTAATTAAAAAATTTAATTATATATTTATTTTTTAAAATAAATTAAATAAATTTATTTTAAATTTAAAGTAAATTAATTTCAATATAATTTCTTTATTTAATTTTTAAAGATAATTTTATTCAATTCAATATTTGATTTAAATTTTTGAAATAATTTAAAGTGATAAATGTCAAAAATTTAACGATTTTTCCTTAACTACACGATCACAGCAATTATAGCATTGCAGCAATTACCTGTGAATAAATGAACTGATTTTGGATGTTGGGGGAAACATTTGAATTAATTGCAATACATATCTAGAATTTGAAGAAAATAAATTATTATCTTGCAAAAGAAAAATATTGCTAAAGTTACCAATAATCTGAAAAAGGTCAGTAGAAAGGACAGTATTTGGAGTTTGAAAGATCCTCTTCAGTTAATATCCTAATACAAAGTTTTGGTCTTAAATATTTTGGTCTTTAATATAGAATATAGAATGGTCTTTAATTTATTTAATATAGAAAAATATTAAATAAATTTAAAATTCAATATAGATAAAAAATAGTAACAATAATTTATATTTAATAGCTCAAATTTCACCCAGCTAATAAATTTGTATTCAATATTTAAAAGTTAAAATTATTTTTTTAATTTATTCTAAAAATACTTATAGATTAGTAAAAATTAAGTAAAAATTTTCGTGAAATTAAAAAAATGTAATATTTAACTAGTTAATTAGTTAAAAATAGTTTTTTAATTGATTTAAATCTTGTAGCATTTTAAAATTAAAATTTTCTTGCAATTTTAAAATTTCTATCGAATTTTATTTAATCTTTATTTAATTTTTTGCAATAATTAACTTTAATTATTTAATTTTGTAAAATTTAAATAATTCTGCGAATTTATGTAAAACCGTGATTTATTTTATTCACTCGATTTAAATACAAATTTGATTTTTACTAAATTATAAATTTAATTTTTATGTCTGAAACTTAGTAAAATTCAGTAATTACCTGTGATTATTTATTATCCTTTTCGACATAGTTGAATCGTGGCTTTTTCGTGTAGTTGTCAAATTTCTACAATTATATAGTTATGGACCACTGAAATTAAAAAAATATCATTGTGTTTATTACTCTATCTAAATTAACTGCATTTAATTATTTACTAAATTGTTGAAGGTATGAGAGCAACAATTAGATAACTCGATATTTTTATTACAAACATTTGGTTTTTGTGAGAATATAATTGGAAAAATTAAGTGTAATATTGAAGCAATATAATTTATTTGTAGTATGAATATTATTATTAATTTAATTATAATGGAGATTTCATCAAGAATTCCAGAAATATTGCATAACTTAAGTCAATTTGCATATTGTTTTAATTAAATTCAACAAATTAAATTCAAGTTAGTTCAATTCTTACTCTATATTTTTATTTTACTTAAGTCTTTATTCATCTAATAATTTTTAGTAAATTGACTTATCCGATTTCTACATTACTACCTTCAATAGTAAATTGAATTTTGATTTAAAAATTTTCATTTAATCAGTTTATATTTGTATTTTGTATAGTCATGAGTTCATTAAATGTCAATAGGTGAAAGAGAGTTGTACTTCTAACATTTTAAATTTCAACAATAGAAAATCTATATTTAACAATTAGTAAAAGTATTCTTTTAAATTACATACAAAAATTATAAATTTATGATAATTTTGCTAGAAATAAATATTAAAAAAGAAATAGAAATTTGCACAAAATAATAAATATTTTATGCTAACAAAATTTAATATAATAAATAAATTTAGAATTGTTCATTCATTGAATCAATAAAAAAAAGTTAACCATAAAAATAGATAGAAGTAAGCAAAAAAAAAACGATTTTTTAAATATTTATTTTTTAAATTTATATAACAAAAAATTTTTTAACAAGTTTTTTTTTTAATTATATTTTCAGAAAAATCAATATTTTAATATCACATTATAAATTTTGAAAGAGAATTTTTTATTTACCAAAATTTTATATAACCAACCAATAAAAATAATAAAAAAAAATCAAGAAGAAAATTTATTGGTACATACATAATGAACTCAAGATTAATTTTCAACCTTGACCAGAAAATTCTTGAAAAAAATAAATTCTTTATCAGAAAATAATTAAAGTCTTGTTTGTTATATAAAAAAAAAATTAAAGAAAATATTGCAGAGATACAAAATAAACTTTCATGTGATTAAATTTAAAATAAACAAAACTATACAAAAAAATTTTTTTTTTAAATTTACCCAAATTAAATATTTAAAAAAAAAACTCGGTGAATTAAAATTAAAATCTATTTCATTTTATTTATCTTTACTATACATAAACAAACAGAGAAAATTATTTAAAAACAAAAAAACAAAAAAAATGGAAGAAAATTTTAAAAATTTTACATTTAAAAATTTATTAATAATTTTATGTGTTATAAATATAATTTATTGTGATGTTATTGTTATACAAAATGGTAAAAAAGATTTAGAAGCTGCTAGTACAGCACCAGTACAAAATTATACACAAACAACAGATATAATAAATGGTACTGAATTTCCAACATTATTAACAACATCATCATCATCATCAACAGATCAACCAATAATAGATATAAATTTAACAACAATTTTATCAAAATTAAATAATAGTGATGATAATTTAAATACGACTACAAATATTAGTACTAGTAAAAATGATGATATTACAACAAAATCAATAATTAAATTAGAAAATAAAAATATTTCAACAACAACAAATTCAGGTATTTTAAGAATAAATTCAACAGCAGAAGAATTTGATATAACAAAATCAATTATTGATGATTCAAAGAGTAAAAGTTCAACTGAATCAATTACAACAACAACAATTATTGTTACATCAGCAGAAGATTTATTAATACCACCAGCAAATGTAACACCAAATATTAATCATATGAATATAAGTAAGGATAATAATAAGAAAATCACTGTTATCAAGTAAGTAAAATTGGAATTTATAATAAAAATACATAGTTATTAATGTTAAGCTAAACATAAGGTGACGATACAGCACTGCCTCACATAGCCTACACCCAAAACCCAAAACGATACAAAATTTCCAAATCTTCGTATTTTGTGGCAATTTTGGTCAGATGATTTTTCAGTGTCAGTATTTAATTATGTCATAGACATATATTCATCTTCATATTATGGCAAATTATGACAGTACTTAAGGCCGAGAGAACATTTCCCCGTACATATATATTCTAATTATTGCAATGTAGTTATTTCCGAAAAAGTTGCATAACTCCGAAATATTTTCATTTCATTTAATTAAAACAATTAAATAATATTTTAAATTAGAACATGACGTTAAAATTATTTCATATTCGTTTAACAAATCAAATCAACACAAAAAAATTGCAATTCAGATATGCAATCAAATAAAAGTAATTAAAATTAAATATAATTTTGTTATTAATTAAAATTATAGATCATTTTTCTTCTTCAAGTTCTGTCTCAGATATGATAACAGAAATTTATAACAATTGAAAATATTAATAAATATTTATTATTAAATTTTTAAACTTAAATTTCCACTGATGACAAAATTTGATTACAGTCTTTTTTTTTGTTAAACAATCAATTTTTTTATTTATTTATTTAGAAAAATTAAAGCACTTTAAAATTTTTAAGTACTTCAAAAATATAAATTTATTTTTAAAATAAATTATTTTAAAAATAGATTTTTTTGGAAAAACAGAGAATTTACTGAGCAATATTATTTCTGAATTAAACTAGTTCCAATTATTATTATAATTTATTATCTTTTCATGTCAATTTAAAAAAGGGGAAAACTTTTTATTATGTTTTTGAAAACATTTCTTTAAAAATTATTTTAGATCATAAACTGAGATGGTATAATGACTAATTATGATTTGATATATATAAAAAAACATTACCGGATATCGGAAATATTATTATCACCAAAAACAGGGAAAAAACATTGGCAAATTTTGAAAATGATTTAGAAAAAAAGAATAGATAAGAGTGTCAATCAATTTTAAATCAATTTATCAAATTTTAAAATGATTTTTTGCATGTAAATTGAATTTATAAAAAAAAAATGTGATAATTTCATTTTAAAATATTATTTAAATAATATTAGTCTGAGAGCTTTAGAACCACAGTAAAAAGTTTATGAAAATTTTGAAATATATACACGATATTATGGTGATCATTTCATATGAAGTATAAGTTCAATATTTCTAGTAGCATTTAAGTGCATTTCATTAATCCTTTAAGGCTCTGAAAAGAATTTTGTTAAGTAGCATACTTTGATTTCTGTAAAGGATCTGGGATCTGGGATCTTACTTAAACTTGATAATTTATAATTAATTAGTAAATGTTAATTACTAATAATTACAGTACAATTACATTAATTAGTAATAATTACAGTACAATTACATTGAGTACAAAATTTTACAATTTCTATATTAAAATTTCCGGACAGATTTTTTACTTTTAATAGCTTTCAATTTAATAAAGAATATTATTGCTCAAAAACCACAAAAAAAAAAAATTATTTATTTTAAATCACGTATAAAATAAATGAATATAGACAATAATAATAATAATAATAAATAATAATTTAAAAAATAATTTTCTGAACTCATCTTTAAAAATAATTTGGAAATTTTATATTTTCATTTTAAGAATTACATAAATATTTTTAAAGTATATGAAAAGCAAGTGTCAACATTTAAATAGATTTTTAAATTGACATTTATTACAATATTTTTTTGCAATTTGCAATTGTAATTTATTATTTGTACAAATGTTTTTTTGTTGCTTGTAAATATATTTGCGACATATTGATTGTTTTTTTAAGATCGGAATATGTATTTCAATTTTATTGAATTTTCGAAAAACGACATTAATTTTATTAAATAATTATTTTGTTTATTAAGAGTATTACTTTTTATTAGCAAATTAAAATTAGAAAGTTCCTCAAAAGCAAATATATATTGATCACCAGGCATGGAAATCAATAAAGTAAATTTTCATAAATTTATAATTTTTTAGCTCCCTCTGCCTTATTATATTTCCATAGCAAAAGTAGGAAACATTTTTTTCATTTATCTTTACTTTATTTGCATTTCTGTTTTAAGCTCAATATAATTTTTCTAAAACATTTAAATATGGTTTGTATATATAATAAATAATAAATAAAATTATGATGCTAATTAAGTAAATAGTAGCATCATTTTTTACGTATGTAGCTAATTAGTTAGTTTTGCTGATAAATTTAATGCTCAATTACTGACAACAATCTTTAAATATAATCAGGAATTCACTTGTGTGTATAAAAATTACAATAAGCAAAGAAAATTTAACTTTAAGTCCTTTTATAAGTCATGATCAAGAGCAAATAGTTTTTAATTTTTTTTTCTACCACACTTTTCGATTTTTATGTTATGAAAATTATCAAAGGTCGTAGATTTTGGTTGACTCCTTACTCCAGGAATAATTGATAAATATACGTAAATATAGTCTAGTCTGCTCCACGGTAAGTAGCCTTGAAGCAGCCTAAATTATGTTCTAAGTGATGTGGATGGACATGCTGTAACGATGCGAAGCGCCTAGCATCGCGAGTATCTGGTAATCATCAACCACCACATTCAAATCGCATATATTTTTATATTTCCACTCGCTCCAATAATTTTAATTATTTTTTCGATAAAGGACCTTTAAATACTTCTTTTATATTCACGTGAATTCTATTATTTTACATTCGGAAATAAAACTTTTACATAATTACGTGTTATTTATTTTGATATTTGAAATTGTAAACATAGAAATTTTACATAATTACATTTTTTTTGTTACCTCTATAAAGAAATATTTCCGTCAAATCAATTTTGATAAAAACATTTATAGAAAATCGTCACATGTTTTATCAATTGTATACATAAAAATATAACAAAATTTTATGATAATTTTCAATTAAAATTTTCCACGTTTTTTTTTAAATATATTTTATAAAATTTATAATTGATATTAATTAATTTTATGATGTCGCTGTCGCATATAATTAAAGTAATATTAAACGCAATTATTCAAATTTACAAAGTATGGTATACATTTGTTCATACATATTCGATATGCAATTGTTCTATAAATAAATTAACTAAAATATAAAAACAAGTATGTATGTATTTTACTTTATCTTAAATAATATTTGAACCCTTATGGGTTGTATATTATTTTAAGTAAATAAATTTGGCTTTTAAATTGAAAATTTCATTGTATTTCTGACACAATTTTTGCACATTCTATGATATATTCACGTCCCGATACAATTTCAACTAATTTCCCTTCGTAGGCAAATTGATAAAGGATAATAATTTTCGTCCTAACTCAATATAATCTAATCACAATTGAAATACGTTCACGTCCACTCTATCGATTTTCGTTGCCTATAACATTTCAGTCGATAATTAAATTTTGATACATAATGAACATATTAAAATGTAATAAAATATTTTGTGTATTTTTTTAAAAAATATCATAAAATCAACTTCCGATCAAAATTTATAAAAAATTACTTTTCGTTTGAATATATTTTCTACAATCTACACCATAGATTTTTATCTAGCACAAAAAATTTTTAATAGAAAAAGTTATAATGAAAATGATTTCGTTGAATATAATTAAATATATGTTTACAAGGATGTTTACCGCCTCTTTAATTGAAGGCTTTTCTATATAACTTTCTATATAAAAAAAATTGTCAATTATTATATTGCTTTTATGCTGAATGTGAACAGAAAAATAATGAACCTAAACCAAAAAAAAATTGCCTAGAGGTTCGCAAAATCCCTCAAGATAAATTTTGCATTAATGTGTGATTCAATATTTTTTATTGTTGAAAATTTAATAGTTTTAATAGTTTATAATTTTTATTATTAAAAGCGTTTAACTCAGCCGGTTAGAATTATACTTTTAATTAAATATTATGTTATTTAACTAAAAAAATAAATATAGAAATTTTTTAATATGGTTTGTTAGAATTGAAAAAGAGGGAAAAACTTAAATATATTGTTGTTAAACACAAAATTATTAAATTAATATAATTTAAGAGTGGGTAGAAAATTATATTTTTAATATTAAATTTTCGTCGTAATTTAAAAGAAAATTTTTTATTTAAATAATATTTTATTAGTTTTGTGGTTTGTTTGTTTTTTTATCATTGATTTTGAATTTGAAACAATTACGATTGAATTTATTGTAACAATTGAATAAAACACATTAAAAACCACTTAAAAAATAATATTAGTGATTTTAACTATAACTTTTTTTTTTCAAATTTTAAGTGGTTTTTAGAATTTCTAAATTTTGTATATAATTTATAAAAGAAAGCGACAAAATATCTATTAAATATTTGTATAGAAATTTTAAATTGTTAAACAAATTATCGAATATTTAAAAGAAAGATACTATATGGATACTTAGAATATATTTGGTATAATATTGTTACGAATTCGTTTTCACAATAATTGTTACAATAATTTTTGAGTACTTTTCTTTTAATTTCAAAATATTTAAACAATAGAAGTGAATTGAGTTGTGTAACATGTTCACATATACTATGTTGCAATTTTGTGGAAATATTACAAATAGTCATTGGTGAATAATTCGTACATTAACTATATTATGTGACATGAAAATTATACTCCTACGGTCGGCTTCAACGAAATGGGCCTCAGACTAAACGATATAAAAACTGGGAAGATGTTCGTTATTTAAATTGAAAAAAAATTGATTAGATAATCTTTCTTGAAGAGGATTATTCATCTTTTGATTAACATTTGCTACTCTAACAAATTGGATTTCCTGATGTGATTTACTAAATTTCAGAGAATATCTGTGCCATATAGGGTCAATTTAAAAACAATATTCTTTTAAAACTTTTTAATTCAGTGAATATGAAAATTGCAATATTAACATTTAACAATATAATATTATTACTATAGTAATTAAAGGATAATAAAATATCCAACTTAATTCTACAAACGATAGACTATCACTATAGTCATAGCCGAATAATTCGTCTGTCTATAGTCTATATACTATAGTAAAGTAACTATAAAATTTCTTCATTATTAAAACGGAGTCTATATTTAAGAATGAATACAAAATGATAATATAATTTAATAATGATATTATGTAAATAAATTTTATTATATAAACTTTTATTTCAAAATGAATAAACTTATAATTCTTTCCGATTGTTAATTATTCCGGTCTATATATGCATTTTTAACTGATTCTCAACGCTAATTTTATTTTAATTATGATAAAATTTCACGTTTCAAATAAATGGAAATATAATTTGTTTAAGTACATGTATAATGAATAAGATTTACGTTAAATTTTAGAGTTTCCCAATAATCTTATATAGAAATTTGAGTAATAAAAGTTCTCTATATATGAATTAACTTATTTTCTATAAGTTTTGAGCGAATCATTAAACAATCTCGAGAACCATAATATTTCTAATAGATTATTAATAGTTAGTATTGGAATATTATTTTTGATTGCCAGCAAAACACATCAGGAATTTTTTCGAATTAGTCTTTTAAGATTACGCCTAAATATTTCTTATTTCACCGTAAATATACAACAAATTCTAGATTTCGATTTTAAATATATATTAATTAATAAAATTATTAAATTGTTAAATAAATTTTTAATATTATTTTCAATTTCCAGTGCTCAAACATCAGATTGTCCATCACTAGAAGATGCTGATAAATTATCACAAACACAATTAATTGAAAGATTAACGCATGGATGTCGATATGATCGATTGGAACGTCCAATAAGTAAGTTTTATCATATACTTTAGCTCAAAATTTTTCTGTTAATCTAAGCGATTTGAAAGCATAACATTTGTTTGTGAGTTAATGAAAATTTGTTAAAAATGTTAAATGTAAATAAGTATGCCAATTGCCAATCATTAAATTAAACTAATAAATATTGAATTACTTATTAAATTTAAAAATTTAAGCTAGTTTTTCAACTAATTTTTACTTTTGATAATATTTTTTTTCTATGCGTATATATTTAATTATGACAAAATTCGTTCATCTTCTTGGTATTCAGTTCATTACTAACAAGGTTTCTTATATACTTAATTACATAACTAAATTAAATATCGTTTCTTTTTTTTTGAATTTTCAGTATATTCGAATGAAAATGGTAATCGTACATTATTACCAGTTCGTGTTAGTACAAGAGCTTATATATATTTTATGCAAAATTTAGAAGCACATGATTTACAATTTAAAATTCATATCTTATTACAATTACGATTTGTTGATCCACGATTAGCATTTAGTACAGTAGCACCAAGTCGTAAACAACCAATTTTAGGTGAACGTTCATTAAGAGAACGTTTATGGGTACCACATATATTTTTTGCAAATGAAAGGGAATCTGGTATTTTAGGTACTGATCAAAAAGATATGTTAACATCAATATCTGGTGATGGTACTGTAATATTATCAACTCGTATTAAAGCAACATTATTTTGTTGGATGAATTTACAAAAATTTCCATTTGATGAACAACGTTGTTCAACAAATTTAGAAAGTTGTAAGTATAAATTAAAGAAATGTTTATATCGAAATTATAAAATTTTATATAAACTAACAAAATAAAATATTTTTTTAGGGATGTACAATACATCACAATTAGTTCTAACATGGGAGAAAAAATCACCAGTAACTTTAGCACCAGAATTACATCTTGCCGAATATATATTACTTAATACATGGTATAATGAGACTGTTATTAATGCTGATTTAAGTGATTTACGCCATGGTGCATTTGGTATATTTAATATTTTTTAGATTTTCAAATTTCTATAATTAATAGTTTTTATATAAATAATCTTTTAGCTGGAAATTATAGTTCATTAAGTTTTTCTGTTCATTTGGCACGTGAAATGGGTTTCTATTTAATGGATTATTTTTTACCATCTATGATGATTGTTGCTATATCATGGGTATCATTTTGGTTACAAGCAGATCAATCAGCACCAAGAATTATGTTAGGTAATATAATTTAGATTTTTTACGAAATTGAAATATATTTCTAAATGTATGTTAATATATAATTCTATTATTTTTTGACCAGGTACTAGCACTATGTTAACATTTATTACATTAGCATCGGCACAAGGTAAAACATTACCAAAAGTTAGTTATATTAAAGTTTCAGAAGTATGGTTTTTGGGTTGTACTGGTTTTATATTTGGTAGCTTAGTTGAATTTGCATTTGTAAATACAATTTGGCGTCGTAAAAGGAATATTGATTTAAAAGAAGTAAATAGTAAATCTATATTAAAAGCAACATTAACACCACGTCCAGGTAGAAAAGATATGGGTTTACAAAAATCAAGATCATGTTCAAGTTTAGATGGTTCAAATTCAATAACAAATAGTCAAAATGGTCCACAAGGATTTAATAGTTATTTAACAGTACATGTAAGTTATATTTTCTAAATATTTTTATTACAATTTGTCTATTAGGATAATAAATAGTTAAACTTCAATTGAAAGTTATACAAAATACAAAATTTAAAGTAATTTAAAAAAAAAAAATTCAATTAAATAATTTTAAAATTTTACAGAGTTTTCCATCAAAAACAAATGTACCAATTATTAAAACTGAATCTGTTGATGATTTATCAAATAATAATGATGTTAATATTACAATGGAACCAATGAATCGTTCAACACAACATATGGTATCACAATCATCAATTGATAATAATCCAAATAGTATGGGTTGGACAACAATGACACCACATCAAATATCAATGTGGATTGATCGTAGAGCTAGATTTATATTTCCAATTGCATTTATTATATTTAATGCATTCTTTTGGACATTTGTTTATGTTTTATAACATTATAATTATTTTTATCGTAATAATAATTTATATCCATTACGAATTTTTCTCAAATTAATAATGTTACAAAAGGAAAATTTCTTTTATTTTATTTGAAAATAATCTCTTTTAATAATTGGAAAATTTTAAATAATTGGCAAAAATATATCCGAACTACTATATATTAATATTTTTTAAGTAATTTATATATATTTCATTTCCATCATTTGATCATTTTACTTTATTTAAAAATCAGTTTTTATGTAATTTGGTATTTTTAGTATTTAGTAAATCCGGTTTTTAGAATTCATTTTCCTAATTCCGGTTTTTTTTAATATCTATAAAACAATTCTGTTAAAATTAGTTTTAAATTTAAAACTTATTTTAACAGAAATTAACATTTTAATGTCGATGTTTTTATGTACAACAGGATTGGAAAATTTATTGATGATATAATTTTTAGAGAGAGATAAGTGGTGGTTTCGGATTGATTGTAACATACCACTTTCCTACAAAAATGGTATAATCAACAGATTTAACAATTCAACAAGTTTTGGTTTTTGGATGCAATCGATGCCACTTCAAATTTCACTTTAAATAATTAATTATTTAGAGTGGCATCGGTTGCACCCAAAAAAAAATAATTTTTATTTTAAATCGGTAATATATATATTTTATTTTTTTTCTATATATAATTTAAAATGAAAATTCCAAAAATAAAAAAATATATTGTGATGATGATGAAAAGCGCAAAAGTATTAATAAATATTTAAAAAAAAAAAATTAAATAGAAAATTCAAATATAAATTAATTATTTTAATAAAACAATAATTTTAAGTATTTTTAAATAATATAAATTACAAAAAAAAACTATTTATATGAAAAAAAAAATGTTTTAAACTATAAATTAAATTATATAAGATGTAAATTATTTTAATTTTTAATTATTAATAAAAAATTTTTATCTAAATAAAAAATTTTTATCATTTTTTAATGAATAATAAAATTATATACAGATAAAAAATAATTTTAAAAGTAAAATGTATTAATTAATATATAATGTATGTTTAAATTTAAATTATTGTTATATTACAGTCATTAAATAAATTTATATTAAAAAAAAATAATGATTGACATGTAATTTTATTAAATTGGCACTCATTTTAATTCAGCAGTTAAATATACTCAATACGTAAATTGAGTAAATTGAATTTAATTAATTTATCAGTAAGCTTGAATTGTGATTTTTGAGTAGTAATGCGAGTTGGATAGAAAAAGATAATCAATAATAATAATTCAAAGTTCATCATATTTGTGTAAAAATGGTAAACATTACGAGTTAAACTGATTGAATACTCCAATCTCCAAAATTTTATATAATCAGGAAATGTGAAAACGGCAACACTAGTGCAAAGATTATAAATTCAAGCAAGAGGTCAATCAACATATAATATTCTAATTAAACAATTCTACCTAACCTAAATCTAAATTACCTGTATTTTACAATTAGCCTATAATAATACATTAATGATACATAATTTTTGGACAAATTTCCGAATTCCGTGCTCAAAACCTCAAATTTCTATTGTTAAACTTGAAGGTGGTCACGCTCTGATATAATTTCTATTTTTTTTTGTTTCTTCGAATGGGAAAGCGCCGATTTGTTTTTATTATTTTATTTAAAACGATGACAACGTATTCTCGTCTATTTGCAGATTCATAAGAAAACTTTCCCTCAGCTATTGACAAAGGTTTTTTTGTTGGTCGTTGGTCCCATAGCAATAGGTTGTAAAAGGTATTAATAGAAAGTATAATTTTGTTTGAATTGTGATTATTTGGCAATTTATATTTCAAATATGAGCATAGATCGGGACAGCAAGACAAAAAAACGTGAGGAGAAACGGGAATCAAAAGCCAAACATCTAATTGAAAAAGTAATGTAATAAATTTCAAATTTTTTTTAAGATAAAAGAAATGTAAATTAAATTACGTAATATTTATTAATTGATTACAAAATTTATCTTATTTTTGAAGAAATTACATAAGGAACAACGTAAAGAAGAAAAAGCTGAAAGACGTGAACATCGAATTAGAAGAAATTCCAAAATAAGAAAAATGATGAAAGAATTTCTCCAAAGTTTCTTTAGAAGCATATTACAAATTATTCATATAATTTCCGATAAACTACTTGAATTTGGTTTTAATTCATATTTAGGACCAAAACGTGTTTGTCCAGGTCTACAAGATGATCAAAAATATTTAATGCAAAGTGCCACAGATATTGCACGGGCAATTCGTGAAAAAGAAATTAGTGCTTATAATGTATGTAAAGGTTATATAGATCGTATTAAATCTGTAAATGGTTTATTAAACGCTGTTGTTGATGGACCATTTCTGGAAGCTTTAGAACGGGCTAAAGATATTGATGAACGTATTGCAAATGGTAAAATATCAGAAGATGAATTTTCAGAAAAACCATTTTTGGGTGTACCATTTACAACTAAAGATAGTACAGCTGTTAAAGATAAATTACTTACATTTGGACTAATTTCTAGACGAAATTATCGTGCAAAAGAAGATGCTGAATGTGTCCGGTTAATGAAAGAAGCTGGTGCAATAATAATAGCAACATCAAATGTTCCCGAAGTAAATAAATGGATGGAAACACGAAATATATTAATTGGCCAAACAAATAATCCATATGATAATCGGAGATCAGTTGGTGGATCATCAGGTGGTGAGGGCGCATTAATTGCATCATGTGGTACAGCATTTGGATTAGGTAATCTTATATTAGAAATATTCTTCTAATCAAAAAGTTTATATAAACTCAGCAAATTAAAATTGAGAGAAAAAAATTAATTTCAGTAAAATTCATTATTTTTTCACTATCTTTTCATTCTTATCAATTTACAATTATTAGTTTATTGCTTGAATGCAAAGTGCATTTAAGCAAAAAGTTTAATTACGAATTACTGAATACAAAATTTTTATCATTTATAATATTTGTTTTTTTTTGTTAAAGGAACGGATATTGGTGGATCAATACGTATACCATCATTTTGTTGTGGCATTTTTGGTCATAAATCAACCGAGTTATTAGTAGATATGCGAGGTTGTACGTTACGAACTGGTAAAGAAACATCAACAATGGTTACAGCTGGTCCAATGACACGTTACGCTGAAGATTTACTACCGATATTCAAAGTATATTACAAAATGCATTTTAAAACCTAAAATTTATACTTAAAAAATATTCGTTTACATATAACTTTTTCTTTTCAGATTTTGGTTGGTCCAAAAAATGTTATTTCGTTGAAATTAGATGAGAAAGTTGATTTAAAACAATTAAAATATTATTATATTCCACAAAATAATATGCTTAAATGTAATCCAATATCTAAAGATAGTCAAAAATCAATGTTTAAGTATAATAACAATATTAAAATAATTTATAGATTTTGCCTAGACCTAGATAATACAATTTGTTTTTTTTTTTTTAGAGTATGTGAATATTTTGGAGAATTGACTGGTGAAAAGGTAATATTAGCGGAATTACCGGGTATTGAAAAATCTGCAAATCTATGGAGATATTGGATGACTCAAGAACCAGCTGATTTTAATGCATTGCTTGGTAATGGAGTATCACTTAATCCATTTATTGAATTAGCTAAAAAGTTAATAGGAAAAAGTGATTTTACAATGGCCGCAATATATTCACTAATTGATGCAATTTTACCTAAAGAAAAGGCTGATGAAATGCGTGAAATTACACGAATATGTGATGAAAGTTTAACAAATTTATTAGAAGATAATGGTGTTTTATTTTATCATAGTTCACCACGTACAACTCCATTCCATTATTATAGTTTATTAAAATTTAATGATTTTCATTATTTTTCAATATTTAATGTTCTCAAAGTGCCATGCACTCAAGTAAGTTTAACTTTTTTAATAAAAGAAATTTCAAGTTTAAAAAATAACAATAATATTTATTTATAAACATTTAAGGTACCGCTTGGTTTAAATGAAGATGGTCTTCCATTGGGTATACAAGTTGTTGCTGCTCGAAATTATGATCGCTACTGTTTAGCAGTTGCTGAAGAATTAGATCGAATATTTGGTGGTTGGGTACCACCATTCGAAATTAAACAATAATAATAATACTCATTAAAAAAATTAAATAATTATGTAAATATGTGATTATTTTGTTTTATAATTATATATATACAGAAAATGGTGATAGAAATTTTATAAATTTAAATATTAAAGGTGAGGTGTGTTTGGAAAAAATATGTATATTTTTTGTTAATATTTAGTTTTTCAATTGAATAAATATTAATAATGTTGAAATTTAGTTAAATTGTATTAATTTTATAAGAGATTGTGTAAGAAAATCAATGTTGAGTTGTGACATAAGTTGATGTGGGAAAAAACGATCTGTCTCGGATATGATTAATTATATTTAACAATTTAACTCACCTTAAAAGTACGCAATTCCAATGGATAAGATTAAATTTATTGAAAAAAAACTATACTAATTATTACAAAACACAAAAAGCACTATACAAAACAAAATGTCTAAATTACCGCACGAAAACTAAAACTATAAATTATCAATTTGGCGGGAACAGAATAACTTTAATATATTCAGAATTCAGTATTACCAATGCAAATAAATATATGGAAGCTTAATTCGCAAAGGAATAATTTGGGATAATTTTACTATATTTTGAAGTCCTTGATAAAAGTTTCTATTATACCAAGGCAAGAAATCTATTTTTTTGGTCAATATATTAAATTGTCATAACCGTTAGATGAACCGAATTTCCATGTTTATTGATGATCGATTAATACTGGTTGCAGGAGATAGGCTCGAGTTTGAAAAGTATGGCGTAACGACAACCCGAACCTGCCACTCTAAAAAAATCGACAGTTTCAGATGGCATTATTAATCAGGTTCGGCTGGGCCTGGGCGTTTAATTATTTGAACCTATCCTATCAAAAATGGTATAAATAAAATCAGTCGCCTTTTCTAGTCTTGGCTTAAAATTGAGATTAATAGCTTTTTACCCAAAAAAAAACTAGTATTCTTTTAACAGTATTGCCATAGTAGCTCATATTTTTCTAAAAATGAAACTAATAGATAATCTTACACTCACTCGTTGAAACTACTCGTTCCAAATTTTTTCCCAATTTGAACTTTTTTTTCTTTTGTCAGAATTTTCACAAGAAAGAAATTTTTTTTTCAGTAAATTTTGAAACGTCGAGGAAATAAGTTTGGGGTGAAGTATTTCGCTCTGTCTCTCTCGCGGCCAATATTTAAATATAAATAAATAATAAAAAAAAACATAAAATAATTTGTAAATTTTAAATAAAAAATTGCAAATTTTTTATCAAAAACCAAAACAAAGTAAATTTTGTGATTTTGTAATTTTTTTTTTCATTTAATTTTCTTTTTTGGATTTGCAATTTTTCCTGCTCATAAAAAAAGGAAAAAAAAGTCTCATCCTTTTTTTCCCACTCTTTTAAAAAAAAATATTCTCATAAAAAAAAATAATATTTCACAGCAAAAGGTGACAAAATCGCATGACGCAAAAAAGAAAAAATCTAATAAGAAAAAAATAGTAAAATTGCAAGAAAAATTTCCTTTCAATTAGAAAAATTAAAATTAAATTAAAAAAAAAAAGAAAATTAAGAAAACTTTAGGAATATAATATACAAAAAAAGGAAATAAAAGTATTTTTAAATGTGTTGCTGATACAAGAAAAAGTTTTTATATTTTTTTATGAAAATATTGTGAAATTGGCATAGTGCACACAAGATCGGAAAAATAAGAAAATAAATCGAGCCGCTATGGCTGAAAATGAAAATATAACCACATTACAACATTATTTTGAAGGCGTTGAAAAATTATTAGAAATCTGGTTTAAACCATCAAATAATAAAAATGCTGATCTAAGAAAAATTCCAAGGTAAATTTTATATTTTGAAAAATCTATAAAAAAAAACCCTTGCAATTTTGGAAAAAAAAATATTGATTTTTTGATGTTTGCCCAACATCTGTAAAAAATAAAGTTTAGCAGAGAAAAATATTATAAAATTTCACCGGGGAGAATAAGAAAAATTCTATTACAAAATTTTTGTGTCAGACAAAAAATGTCGATTTTTCTTTCAAATATTTCAATTATAAATACGTTATGACATTAAGTAATTTTTATATTTTATAAAAATTTATAATTTAAATATTCTTATTTTTGAAAATTAATATTAAATTTCAATAGTTTTATGTGATAAAAACGTTCCATTAAATATTGTCTTATTTTTTTTTAATTTCTAATTAAATCTACTACTTCAATTACTCTCACGCGCGCCGCGCACCCCATTTAATTTTATTATGTCAGAGCAAAAGAAAAAAAAACAGCTGACAAAAGTGTGGTATAGGCAAGGCAGGCATGTGTGTGTGCGCTGTTTATAGATAGGATTTTTGTATTGGAAGATTGAGGAGGTCGTGGTATGAGCTGTCAATTTTCGATTTTATACGCATGGTCACAGCAAGAAAAAATTTTGCATAAAAAAATTTTATAAATAAAATTAGCAAACCAATTTTTAATTTCAAATTATTCCAATAATAAATTATGGGAAAAAAATTATTTAAAATATTTTGTAAATTTATTAGAAGGGAATTTTTGAAATAATTATTTAAAATAGATTACTATTTCTTTTTCTTTTTTGATTACATTTCAATATTTTCTTTTGGAAATTTTCCATTAGCCGGTATACACCGGCAAAATATAATTTAAAGTTATGTTATGTATATAAGTATATACATATTTTGAATTTTTTCTTTATGATGAAATATGAATAATGATTAATGGTGCCTTCTTTTGGCTTATCAGAAAGTTTATTTCTTAATATACATACACATAATATTATATCTAAAAATCTTTATATCACAAAATAAAAAAAAAAATTTTGTTTGCTCTGCTAGGTATACATTTTAATGGGTAGATAAAATTTTGTATAATATTTTTTACTTATGTATATAAAACTTTGCAATAGTTTGGTGTTAGAATTTTGGAAATTTCGAGAAATGTTTACATAATATTTTTGTTTGGGACTTGATCGTTTTTTATTTAACTGGCTTTCTGATTAATATTTTAAAGTTTTTCGGTATTTTTAACTATTTATACATTTATATATGCAAATGCAAACCTTTTTGCTTTTTGCAATTCCAAAAAAATAAATGTTTGAGCTTTTTTTATTTTTCTATAAACATATAAATTTTTGTTAACAGTTTAACAGAGTTTTTTTAAATAAATAATGTTGAATTATTATAAAATTTCTCTATATAAAAGTAGAGAAATTATTAGTATTTATTTTATAAATTTTGCACTATTATAAATATTCAATTAATTTTTTGTACATATAAGTATGTATATATACATATAGATTTATGCAAACAATTTTAATTGTAAAAAAATACATTTGCTTATTTTTATAATTTAAAGCAAATTAAAATAATTTTAATATTCATAGCAGCAAAGTAAAAATCAATCTTGTTCATATTATTTTACAGGTGATTACGTTGAAACTATTCGAAAATTTAGTTATTTTTTCTATGAAATCTGATTAAGAAATAATTATCTATATTATAATTTGATTCTTTATGATTTATGTTATTACATAATAATTTAAAATAAATAAATTAAACTAAGTATTCTATTTGCATTATAAATTATAAGTGTTTATAAGTATATGGACAAAAATTATTTAAATAAAAAAAATTAGATAACTTAATTTAGATATAGAATATTTATATATAGGTATAACATGATTTTTTTTATCAATATTTAAAAATATTTATTAGTAGACAATGGAGTTATTATATTCAAATGTACAGTCACGTTTCCATTTAACACTTAAAATTAAATCATGCTTAAATTTTTTTATTATCCATAAAATACCTATACAATGTAAATCCTTTTTTACGATCTTATTTCTGTATGATATCGTACGATTTATCTGATCCAATTGGTTATATCGTAAATTCTATTACAATAATTTTAAAAATCGTTTTTTTATATTGTTATTTTATATGTATTCAAAATTCTTGTAACAACTCCAAAAAGTATTTGGCCTGAAATAAAAAATAATATAAATTAGTTACATATGTATGTATAAATTGAATCTTAGTTAAGTATAATTATAAATTAATTTATGAAATTATTTATTTAAACTAACAAAAATAATTTTCCTAACAATTTTTGTTTAAAAATAAAAATTATTTTATACATTGTGCATTTTTTAAATTAAAAAAAAATTCCCGGCCGAAACATGAATATAATATTAAATATATGTATATACATATTTTTATGTTAAATCAAATATAAATTTTTATTATATCATCAGAATAATATTTTTTCTCCTAAATTTTAATTATTTAAAATAACAACAAAAATAAATATAACATAAACAACTTTTATATTAATAAACAAAAATTTTGAACTTTTTCCAATTGGCAAAATAAGAGATTTCACGTGTCGTCATAGAAAAAAGCTTCATTAAGAAAGAATTTTAGCAAGAAAAAAAGAAAATTACTTACATAAACATAAATATTTTTATTTTTTTATGAAAAATAAAATAGCAATGACACTAACTTCTGTTGTGATATACTAAATGTAAATTTTACCTTGACATTCAAAATAACATTAGTGAATGTAGTGTGAAAAATAGATAAAACAAAAATGATTTTAGATAATATATATTCAATATTGTATAATTAAAATAACTCTTTTCATCGTATCGTAAATTTTTTCATCGTATCATCGTATCTATAATTTAATTTGCACATTATAAAAATTTCAATTAAATTATTACAATTTGTTTTGTAGCATTTTAAAATGCTTATATAGATAACTTTATAAACATAATTGTTTGACAATTTTTATTTAGAATTATATCGTAAACTGTAATATCGTAAATTTTTATATCGTAAACTGTAATATCGTAAATTTTATACCGTAAAATTTATATTGTTATTTTAAATAAAAAAAAATTATTACAATAATGTAATGGGACTTTTCTCATGCTTAAATTTATGTAAAAAAAAATTTTGTTTCGAGCTGAAATTTTTTTCAAGTCAATAACAATTTATTTAAATATTGGAAAATACCCTAAATTAAATTACGCTATTTAACAGTATCGATTGGGGAATCAAGGAACTAAGTATTGATTAAATAAAATGTATAATATAATGACGAATTTAAAAATCTGCTAAATCAAGTATATTTTTATATTCTGTTTTTCATTTAAAAATATTAAAAGACTGTATCAGCATTTAAACTGATGCGCACCTGTCAATATAATAAACAAATACTATATTAAAATAATATTGTTTTCAATAAATCAAAATGACATCAACGACACTACTAAACTGAATGCAATTATATAATTTTAAATGTAATAAAATAACTAATGATTTTATAATTTAAAAAATTTGAATTTATATATTATTCATCCGTTTTAAATAACAAAATAATAATTTCATAATTAATTAAAAATTGTGTTTCAAGTACAATTTAAAATTTAGAACAAATAAAATGAACAATTTTCAGCTAATTAATGAATATATATATAAATATATTGTGTAAGGGAGCTTTTCTCATTACTTGTTTTGGTTTTTATCGTATTTTTAGTTTATTGAAAAATTTGGATTTGTTTTCAGTTTGATGACAAAAATTGCGGTTGGTTTTTTAATAAAATATAAGCAAAGCGGTATGTAAAATTTCTATATAAAATAATTATTATAAACAATCTTATAATGATTTAGATAAATTAACAAATAAAATAATTAAAATATAAAATATTCAATTATAATTTTGATTATTTTATTTGGTAATTTATCTAAATTATTATAAGATTCATTATATAATTATTTTATATAGAAATTCGTTAAGAACTAAACAACAGAATTTTAAAGGCCCTTAATTTTTTTTCTCATAATGTATACTCTGATTTTCGCGACTTATTTAAATTTTTTTTTAAAATTGATTTATGTAAACTGTTTTAGATATTATTTATATTCAAACCAGTTTTTAGTCTATTCTTTCTGATTTTATTTTTATAGTATTTAAATGACACATAAAATTCTGACAAAATATATTAATAAATTTTACTTTTTATGTGTAAACATTTAAAATTTTGTAATACTTTTTATTCAAATTTTATGATACTATAAATATTATTTTAACCCCTATTAAAAATGTGCTAAAAAAGAAGAAGACTTTATAAGTAAAATTTATTTTTATAAGCTACCAGTTTTTGTTGATGAAATATATTGTAAATATATGGTAAATAACAAATCATTGGTAAACAAATTTGAATATTTATGTTCCTAACAACACAATATCTTTTCGTAGGTTGTTGAATTTTGATTAAAATGTTGTAAGAATAATTTTATTTTAACAATGTTGATTTAGATCATTTCTTTTTTTCTTACAGATCTATGTGGGAAATTCTTCTCAAATCGGTACGATGTGAAATAATAAGTTTCTCTCGAAATGAAAACATTGATGCTTATGTTTTAAGGTAATTTTGAATAAATAATATTATACTTAGTTAATATATTTGTTATTTCAATTATGGTAATAACTAATTTTATACCTAAGAAATTTAGTAAATTTCTTAATTAATTATTAAATCAAATTCGTTGTAAGATAATATATGAAAGAGGATGTGGTGGCTAAAAGCCACTGGGTATGGACTACGATTGTCTTATAGACTCGTATACTGTTTTGAATTAAAGGTAATTAAAATACCTATATTTTGATGTAGTATACAGTGCTAACAATTCTTTAAACAAATTTTATACAAATTCTCATTATAAAGTAAACCACTTTTTCCATCCATTTATTTTTATTTCAAGCTTATTTTCTTTTTCGTATTACAGAATAAATTTCAAACACTTGTAAATTCTTCAATACTATATCCCCCACGTAAATGAAAAATAATAATTTTTCAAATAAAACAACATCCAATTTTCCTATCAAATTCAGTTCATTTACATTTTGTTTGCTGACAAAATATTATAAGTTTAAATAAAACACCCGAGTTTATTGTCCAGTTTTTTTTATGATATATAAAATATTTTTCTTTATTCAAAATTTTATTTATTTATTTATTTTTTTTAGGTCATTGATAACCTCTAAAAATAAACTTTTTTATAAATCTTTTTCCTGATGGATTTCTTATTTATAGATTTCTTTTTTTTTTCATTTAATCAAAAATTATATTTTTATATAAAAATATATTTGTTTTATCAATTTTTTCTGTCTTCCATTAAAAAATTTGTAAAAATAATTAAAAATTAAAGAAGACAAAAATAAATTTGTTTTGTTTTCTGATTTCGTTCACTTTAGGAAATAAAATTTCTTAATCTTTATTTTTGGTATTATAATTTTGTCTGGGAAATTTAGTAGTAAACATAAAGGTCAAATTTCAATTTCATTAAATATTTTCTTACACAATCACGTGCATATAAAATGCTTATCTTCTATATTGGCAAAAACTCAAAAAAAAGATTGATTAAAATTATCTTAAAACAGCGCACATTTGATTATTGACTTTTTTTTTTAATATTTTACTATTGACTTGTTAAATTGAATTTTATTCCATGACAAATATAAATTCCATTAATAATATTTTTCCAGTATTAATTAACTATTCCAGAAATTTGAATTAATTAACTGATATTCTCTTCTTTTCAAATTTATTTTGGAAAATAAATGTCTTTAAATTTTTTAAAATGAAAATTTACTAAACTGAAAATTATCTGCTAAAATACAAATTCTCGGAAGATTGGATGTTTAGTTGCATACAGGACTATAATTTCTCAATATAGCAACAGCACCGGATTGCAATTTTTAATTCGTAGAATGGAAAATTTCTACAGATAAGATTTTTTTTTAATTAAGTATTTCATTTTATGTAACTTTTTCTATAAATGCAAATGCAAATTAAATCTTTGCTATAAAAAAAATTGAATTGCTGATTGTCACTAAACATAATTTTACATATATACGAGTATTCGTTTTAATAAAATTTCGTATTATTTTTAGATAAGGAGAAATTAATTTTTTTTAAAAATAAATAAACAGGTGGTGACGACTAACAAAATATAAAAATCGATACAGTCTTTTAAAGTAAAAATAATTTTATGTCTCTTCCTGTAAAATAAATGTAATATATATGTACATACTTATACTTAGTAAACTTATTTAAGTTTTCAAAATTTTCAATAAGAATAATGGAATGTAAACACAAAGCATTATTTAGTAATTTTAATTACGACAAAATGAAATTTAATTAAATTTAATTGATTAAAATTTTCGGTAAAGAAAATTTTCTGAACTACAAATCATTAATAAGTAACTAATTTCTTAATTCCCTAATTTCAACAATTCAATTATATTCTACTTAATAGAGGAAATATACTACGAATAGTAAAACTAATTTATATGTCAGTATAATATTCTCAGGAAAATTTCTAAATTTTGTATAGTTTTTTACGGTTTCCAATTATTTCTTATAAAGCTTCCTAAAAAAACCACACAAAATATTTATATCGTACCATTCATGCAGAAATTAATAATGTAATATGGGTGAAAAAGACTAACCTCACCAAAAAAAAACAACATAATATTTACATTTTTAACATATCCCAAAGCACTTAAAATTGTACACAAATATTTTCACCATAAGGGACATAAAAATTAAATAAGTAAAATTTGTAGAAAATTAAATTACCTAGTAGAGTGAAAGGAGAAATGGTTGGAAAAGTGAAAATAATCTTACATAACAATTCATATGGGAGAAAATAACGCATAATTATGTAAGATTTAGATTCTACGATATGACGTCACTGAAATTTATTATAGAAAGAAATTATTCTATGCTTATACGTAAAGAGTTTGTTAAAAGTTAATTTGACAGTAGAATAATTTAATTTGATAAAAACAAGTTAAATTTATCATAGTAAAATCGTTATTAGCAATCTAATTGAAGTATTTAGATTCAATTTCATTCAATCTAATGAAATTGAATCTAAATACGGTCAATCTTTTAAAAGAGTAGAATTTGACACAACATTTGACAACTAGTCTATGAATTTTAAAATTATTAATACACTTTATATAAATAATAATTATTTATTATTAGCAGTAAACCAAAATGGTTCTAAAAAATATATCTTTATGTCTAAACGCGTCACTGGTCATTGGGAAAATAAATATTATTCTTTATTATATTATTTATAATATTATTTGCAAATAAATTATTGATTTATTAAATATCATTTAACAAAATAAACCCATAAAAATTAATTATTATTGAAAATTATCTAACCAAATAGAAATTGATTATGTCTCAATAATTTCCACAATTACATCATTGGGGGGAAAATGTGCTAACATAGCAAATATAATACCAAATCGATACTATGTACACATAAAAACATAATCAAAACTCCTAGATTATTTTTGTTGTAAAATAAAAGGTTTTTGTGTTCTTATTAACGTGTGGGATTTTTGTTGATTATTTTAATCGAATATTTGGGGTGGAATAAGGGAAATTTGAGATTCCCAAAAAAAACAAAAATATATTTTTGGAGATGTTTATTTTAGAAAGATACACGAGAATATCGATTTATTTTCTTTGTATAGAATAGAAGAAGAAAATACTTAATGTTTATGATACAGATAAAAAAATCTTTGTTTCTCAAGGACATTTTTATTGTTTTATAAATTTTTTATAAAAGTATTTTTTTTTTCATAGATACACATAAAAAAATTATATAAAAATTATATAAATTATGATGTCAAAAAGAGAATATAACAAATAATTTAATATAGAATCCTTTTTGATATAAATTTAATTTTAATAAAATTATAATTACCAGATTTTAGTGGTTTTTGTCAGTTTACAAGAGGGAATTTAATACATATTACAATATGTATTATATGAAGAACAAGAATAGAATTTGCTATTCTTCTCGAATATCGTAAAAAATATCGTTAATTCTCATAAGTCAAACAATTATTTTAATTTGTTATCCCTGTGCAAACTGGAAATCAAATAAAAACAAGGACATTGAGAAACTTGTAATCTAGCTTTATATAATTTTCGTTAATTTATTTACTCTTCGTAATAGTGTCTACTCCGTCTTACCGTAGGGATCAACTAATTTTTGTTGTCGCAGATATTAATTTTCTCATACAAAATTAAAAGTAGTAGCTCTGTTTATCCTAAATGAAATTAAATACTTCATAAATATTTTATTGAATAATCTATAATATCTATAGTCTAGATTTGAAAAAATAAAGTTCATTTAATAATTATCAAATTTGTAACAATTTTCAAAATCAGGGTTAAGGTTAACAAAAAATCACAGAAATTTTTAGCTTGACAACTGATTATTTTAATATTTCCGGTTAATATTAATTTATACTTTGAATAAAATATTTATTAATTTGAATAATTGTACTAATTATTATCTCTCTTATAATTAAAATGAAACTTTGAACTTTTTTGGTTATTCTATCAATAAGTAAAATAGACAAAAAAAAATTTAAAATATTTGTACAATTATTATTATTGAAATTTCTATTTGAAAATAAAAACAAAACCTAATTTATAGTATTCTACTATATTTCAAATTAATTTTGTAATTTTTGTTGAACGTGTAACCTTTGCAACTTAAATTATCTTCTTTTTTTTGTGAATTTTTGAGATGATAAGAATTTTCAGACATGCACAAATCTGATGAAATTATGTGGAAATTTTACATAAGATTTTTTTAAAATATTAATTTATATAATAATTTTCAAATTGATAAAAAATATATCAATATGCCTTGATCTATATAAAAGCTTTGTTCAATTACTTAAAATAATTGTAGTACAGAGTGTAAAAATTTGTAGCATGACAAATTCTTAAAAGAAAATTTTAATGACATCCAATCGGAAAATTATCTAGGACATTTTGAATAAAAGTTCTCCACTGTAGCGAACAAAAAAATTAATTGCAACAATAAAATTATCCACTGTGTTTAGTCAGAACACAAGTATTTGCGATTTTAATCATGCACCTCCAATTTCAAAGTATTTCATACATTCCTTACATATCTCGTTTTTTTACTATAATAGGTATATATACATATATAAATGTAAAATGATAATTACAAAGTTTAAAATAATATTTATACAGAAAAGTATGAGAACATTCCACCCAGATAACAAGACATTATTATTGCTTATTATTATATTTTTGATAACCTTTGCAAAAAAACAAAAATTTATCCGATTAAATTTTCATTCATTCATTCATAAACAAAAATTCCTAATAATTAATCAAAAATTGTAAGCAAGAATATTTGACAGATTTTCACATCAAGACCAGATGTTAAAATTTAAGAAATTATGATTAAAATATTTATATTATTATTTTTCTATCTTTTAATCTAATTATTATTAAAATTTGGTATATTTTAAATTAAGAAAATTGATTTATTAAAATTAATAAATATTATATTTTGAATTTTGACAGCGAGAGCAGCATGTTTGTATCGAAACGTCGATGGATTTTAAAAACATGTGGTACTACTAGTCCTCTTCAAGGTTTAGAACAATTATTACAAATGGCTGAAGAGATTGGTTATATTGATGTTGAAGATCTGTTTTATTCAAGAAAGAATTTCAAACGTCCAGATTTACAGGTAAAAATGATAAATTTGCATACATTTAGGTGACTAGAAAAATTTAAATTTAATTTTTTTTTTTAGATTTCTCCCCATAGCGGTTTTGATGAGGAAGTTACATTTTTAGATACAATGTTTGATGATGGTCGTGCATATTGTTTTGGTTCTGTTAATCGTGATTGTTGGTATTTATATACATTGTGCCGCGGGGGAGGGAAAGTAATTAATAAATTACATATTATTGATGAAAATAATGATTTAAAAAATTACATAAAACAACAACAACAACAATTATGTAAAAATAATGGTAATAATAATATTGTCTTAGATCATTCTAATGGCCTAATAATAAATAATGATGAATTTATTAAAAATGGTAAATTAATTGAAAAATGTATTGTTGACAATACAAATGATTTGATTATTAATAAAGATTATAATAATGAACCAGATCAAACAATTGAAATATTAATGACTGAATTAAATCCACAAATAATGTCGATTTTTACAAAAAATGAATGTTCAAAAGCTAGTGAAGCTACTGAGGTAAAAAACATTTTTTTAATTCGTATTTTTTTTAAATATTTAATTTTTATATTTTAGAAATCTGGAATAAATAAACTTATTCCAGGTATGGTTATTGATGATTATTTATTTAATCCATGTGGTTATTCAATGAATGGAATTGGAAAAAATGTAAGTAAATTTTATAATTCAAATTCTATCGTAGTAAATTAAATTAACTTTAAAAAAATATTTTACTTTTGGCTTTAAATTAATTATTAAAAGATTTCTGGAGAATATTCTCAAGTAAGTTTTCATTTTAGTAAAAAAAAATATTTAAAAGTTTTAGCATTTTTTTATATATAATTTCCATCATTTTAAATTAATTTAAAAAACACTTCGAAAATTTAACATTTTTTGTCAAAATTCCTTTTCAATTTTTTAATTTTTTTCCAAAAACATTAAAAAAAAATAAGTTTTCATTTCTAAAAGAAAAGATTATAACCAATTCATTCTTTGAAATTGATAAAATTTCTGAATATTGCAATTATGTATATTAATATAATAAATTAGATAAAAATTTAAAAATTTATATATAATTAATTTGAAATTTCAGGGTTGCTATATGACTATTCACATAACACCAGAATCAGAATTCTCTTATGTTAGTTTTGAAAGTAATCTTGCAACATCTAATTACAATGATTTAATTAATCGTGTAATTGATACATTCCAGCCGGGTAAATTTATTGTAACTGTATTTGCTAATAAGGTAATTAATAAAAATTAAAATTATTAATAAATTTAATTATAATTATATAAATTTTTTTTTTATATTTTTTATTTAAGAGTTCACCAGGATATTCAGCATTTCGTGATTTAAATGATACGGAAAAATTTGGTGATTCATGGCAACGTCATGATATACAATATTGTCGTTTTAAAAGTTATGATTTGACATATGCTCATTATTGTAAATTCCCAAGCTGAGGGTTACAGGTAATACCCTATGCTATTGCTGTAAATAAATATAATAATGATATTACTGCTATTGCTGGGGTAAAACAAATTATACAAAATCAACAACAAAACCACCATGAACAACAACAAGAATCTTATAATAATAATAATAATCCGAATAATTTTAATAATAATTTTCATCATTCAATTATTTTTTCAAATTCATTAAAAGCCATTAGTAATAATAATAATAATTGTAATCAATCAGGCAATATAAATAATTCCATTAATTATTCAAAAAATATAATTAATTTTACCAAAGATATAAATGAATCTCATAAAATTTATAATAATATTAATAAAAGCACAAAATTACAATTTTCAACATTATTTGTTGATAATATAAATTATAAATTAATAATAAATAATAATAGAAAAAATGGCTATTTTATTAATAAATCAAATGACATTAATTTTAATAATAATAATAATATAAATAATAATTATCATGAAAATAATAACATTAATGATAAAAAATCATTCACCACATCATCAACAACATTTAAATTCATTGATTTCACTATAATATTTGGTTTTTTATTAATGCAAATAATTTCATGGTTTTTTATATTTGATCTTGATGAATATTCACCATTAGTTTTATTTTCATGGTGGCGTAATAAAATTTCTTGAAATTTATATAAAATAATAATAATTCATATAATTTTTTTTATTAAATAAATAAAAAAAAAAAATAATAAAGATTACCAACCAAGAAATTCATTTTATTTTTATTTGTAAATGAATGATTTTTTTTTTATTAATATTTATTATTAATTAATTAATTTTAAATTTACCATAATAAAAATATATAGAAATGAAAATATGGAAAATATGAGAGAAATATTAATTAATATTTTTTTTTAATCAAATAAAGAGAGAAAAGAAAAAATCATTCTATTTTGGTTATATAAAAAAATCGATTCAGTTTCAAAATTCCTGAATTAAAATACAAAAATAATTTAAATTAAAAAAAAATTATTGTGTATTACATTAAAAATGGAAAAAATTGTTAATTTTTTTTTATAAAACGGATATTTTTTAATTTTTAAAATCTTAAAAGAAAATGTAACATGTTAAATATAATTTAGAAAAAGATAAATAAAGAAAAAGAAAAAAGATATATAAATGACAAAAATATTAAAAACCAAAATTTATTAATTTTTAAGTTTATATAAACAGAAATTTTTTTTAATAATTAAATAAAAATTGTTGATAATTTTTTAATTAAAAGGAAGAAGAAAAAAAAACATTACTATAAATTCTTTTTATTGTAGTAGAATTTTAACGATAAAACCAAGCCGTCATATGTAAAAAGAGAGAGAGATTTTTTTACGATATATTAATTGTTGAATATTTTTATTTTCGAATGAATAAAGTGATTTATTTTTTGTTTTTTTTTTAATTTTTTGTTTATAATTTTGTTTTACATAGAAAATTCGAAATATATTTTTGTAATTAAAATTTGTTATATTTTTTTCTAATTAATATTTGTTGTTATTTTTTAAATCAATTTTCTTCTTAATTATCATAATATATAAATTAAAATGTTTAATTACCATTCTCTTCTAACACAACTGTACCTTGTGTACAAGAAATATAATTTCATTTTTAGTCCAAAAAAATTTAAACTTTTTCTGGTCCAGATTCTCTAACAAAAATGTTCGAATTTCGAGTGAGTGACAAATGTCAATTCTGTAGTAAGGAAATTTTGACAAATGTCAATTCTGTAGTAAGGAATTACGGATATTCGTAACTCAAAATTTACGAATATTAGTAGTTTTACTCGATTTCGGTTATTAGAGAATCCGCGTACCATAATTAATCTAAATTCTAAATTATTAATGAGGAAGTATGATATTATATTTATCTAATTTAATTAATCCAGAAAATATCCACGTTAATTGAAAAGTATACGAAAATAGTACAAAATTACGTTATTGAATTCGTATTAAAATAAAAAAAATTAAAGAGATATTAAATTTTGTTAAACCTGTGATAATTTGCAATTTAATTAAATTTAAATTTTTCATGCAATTTGAAAAAAAAAAAAAACATTTATATAATCAGTTTTGAAATTGAAATTGAAAATGATTTATTGATTTCTAATTAAGTTATTTAATTTGTGTTTAGATTTATTATAAAGGTAATATAGGATTCTAAAATAATAATCCTTAAAAATTGTTTTTTTTTCTTAATTCGTTTAAAGCAAAAATAGAGAATTACAATTTAAACGCTTTTAAAAATAAGAAAATTAGTGCCAATGGAAGTTTTAAAAGAAAATGTGAAAAATTAATTTATAGTTTTATACGATTAATTAAATGGTAATGTATTTAAACACTACACCCAGAAAACATTTATAAGAGTGAAAAACAAAAACATAATTTAAAATTGTTGCTTAACAACAAATTGTAAAAGAAAAAATTTAAAGCTTTATGATATAAATTGAATTAATTATTTCGTAATTAATATTTAAAATTTATTTAATAGTACACTTAAAGTTTTTTTTTTATATATATCAGAAACGAAATAAAATTGGTATCATTTAAAATTCGTAATTTCTATTTCTTTATTTTAACCGACATTTTTTTTAAATTATTTAACCCTACACTTGTAAATTTATGAAATTAGTCACAGGTAAAAGTAAGTTCTTTTATTATGAATGCAACTATATATATATATAAATAACATGAACCATTAATAAAATTAAATAAGTTGATATTACATATAAATTTTATTGATTTTAATAAATTAATTATTATTAGATATACAAAATTGTTCCAATTATTAAATAATTAATTTACAAAAACCAAAACATAATTTTTTTGAAACAAACAAAAAATGTTGTCACATTGAAAATTATGTAAAAGAGAAAAAAATTAAGTAACGTTTCTGAGATATATTAAGTCTTTAAATTATTAATGTTAAATATTTAAAAAAATGTAATTATTCTATGTTTAATTAAGTAAGAAAAACTATAACAAAAAATTGATAAATGATTAACAAAGAGTCAAAAGAGTAGCATAAAAATAACATAAAAAATATTCAATTCAAATTTAATTTAAAAACTAAACAATATTTTGCTTAATAAAATTTATGTTTGTATTTAACAAAAATAGAGTTAGTTAATAAACTAAAAATTTAAATATTTGAAAACAAAAATGCTCACCATGAAGAGAAAAATATATAATTTAGCCAAAATGTTTGAAATAAAACTAAAATCACACAAAGTATTATAAATAGAACATATCTAAATTTTCTATATATATAATGTAAATAATATATGTATTCATAACTACATAATTTTTAGCCCGCAAAGAAAATGTCAAATTTTCTGAATAAGTTCTTGCAAAAGAAAAAAACATGTGACTATATATTCATTTTTTTTGTGTACATTGTGAAAAATAGAAAATAAAATAATTTATGATTTTCTATAAACCAAAAAAAAGGGAATGTAAGGAACAATTTTATATTAGCAATCGACATTTTAGCCCATTATATAATTCAAATATCTGAAAAATCTTATATACTTAACATATAATTTACTTCAATTTTTAGCTTTCTCTGATACTGACACACATATAATTAATTAAATAATATATACTGAATTGATTTAATAAATTAATAATGAATTAAATAAATTATATTTGTTAATTTTCATTATTTTCTAATTTTCATATTTCAGTTTTTCTCATCCCTTCAGTTTATATACGTTAGAAAAAAAAAATTTAAAATATAAATGTACCTTGGAATAAAGTGTAATTTTTTTAAAATGTTAATTATTATAAAATATATAAAAATTATTTTAATAATCAAAAAATTTAAAAAAACAAAAAGTTCTAATTTTCATTTTTATATTTGAATTACAAACATTATTATATAAAAAAATATAAATAAAAAGATAAACAAGAAAATTTGTAGGTTGTTCATTTAAAATATATTAAATAAAAAAAGTTTTAAAATAATTTTTGAATATTTATTTTCATTTTGATTTATTTTTAAACTATACTTACATATACCTAGGAATAGGAAAAGTAATAAGTATTTTAACTATACGGTAGAAATTACTATAAGTATGTTTTATATTAATAAATTCGAGAAGATTTTAAATCATAGTTTAAAAAATATACCAAAAAGAGATTAATCAAATATAAATTAAATAATTTTATTAAATTTTTTTTAAATAATTTCGACTAACCTTAAAATCCATTTGGATGCATTCTTTGGAGTAGGTAAAAAAGTATACAATAATAATAATTTGATATTCTAATTTTAATTTCTTAAGTCTCGAATTTTAATTTGGTATTCGGATTTTCCGTTTAATTAATATTACAACATTAATTTTATCAATTTCTTTTTTATTTGGAACAACTTCATATTTTGTATAATTCTAATCACTTTTATTTTTGATTAATTCCGAGAATTATTTGCCCAAAATTTTCAATAATTTTTATTTAAAAAAACTGTTGTAATTAAATTAAACATTTATTTATCAAGCAATGACTAATTTAAATAATTATTTCAATGGAAATAGGAAATTAAAACACTGTATGTATTTATCTTTTCTGTTGTTTTTGGCGGTTACAAAATGTCACTTTATCGGTTTTTATCTCCATCTATATAAGAAAATTTGCAATTGTGAGAGAAAAAAAATTAAAAATAGAAAACTATAAATAAAAATTACTGCTTGCTTATAACATTTATGAGTTTTGAAATATAGATGGCGCTGATATCAGTAAGTTATATTTTATTTGGCATTTTTAGAAAGAAAAATCCCGCCAAAATTTGTTATAAAAAAAGTTAGTTAACAACTTTCAATTGATTCAATTTTTTAAACTAAACGGTATATAACAAAATTTAATTAATATAATGTAAATTAATTGTTAATATGCTCCGTAATGTGTCGTTTTTTTTAATAAGTGTACATTAGTTATTTATTTGTGAAAGTGAAATTAATACTTATTTATTACTGATGTCAAGTCAATATCAATTTCCAGTTCATTCACTTTAGGAATATGAATATTGAACACAACTACAAGTCTAACAATATGAAATCAAGTAATTATTCTTATTCTTATTTTTAAATTAATTTAAAACCATTTCAATAGATTCAATAGATTTTCTTATATGGTGGGTGTAGAAAAGTAGATCAAAAGAAGTTGATGTCACACTTCTATAACCTCCCATGCTCCCATCCAATTAGATCATTTCTTTTGAACTACACTTTTGAAAGTACAGTTAAAAAACATTGATCTTATATTCTGAATATTCGGTACACAGATAAGAAAAACCAACAATAATTAAATTACAATTTTATCTTCAATTAATCAACTATTACAAAAATAATAAAATCGTATACAAAATATAAATAGCTAATTATTACAAATTTCAATTAACCTAAGCCTTCGTAAATTCAAAATCATTTCTTTTTTAATAACCCGGATGATATTCCGTACATAATTTATGTATTAATGAATAATTATTATTATTTGGTTTTCTTAAAATAACTTTTTTCTCATATGGTGGTAATTTATGTTGTAATGGTTTAATTGGTTCCAAGAAATCCGATAATTCTGGTATTGGATCTTTATTTGTTTTTGGTATATATTTTTTCTTAAAACTTTTACCCGAATCTTGATCATCATCATCATCATTTGATATCATTAAAACAGAATCATTTATATTAATTGGTATTAAATTTTTATAAACTGATTTGTCAGGTGGAAAATTTAATTTTTTCGTTTTCTACAAAAACAATAACAAATTACAATAAAAAAAATTGGTAATTAAACACAAAACAATTTAATTAATTACCTCAAGAGACATAATGGATTTTGTTCGTGCTGATAATTCTGGTAAAGATTTTGGTCGTATTGATTGCATCGATTCGACTTTTTCCATTTTTGTATTTAAATCAATAGATGTATTCAATTCGGGTGCATGGTATTTATTTTTTCGTATAACATTTCCAGAATTGCATTTATTTTCGGCTGGCATTGAATGTCGTAATATTTTAATACGACTTTCGGAAGATTTTAATGGAATTTCACTAGTTGTTCTAAGAATGGTTTTGCGAATAGCACCTTTCGTAGATTTAGACATTGAAGATGGTAATTGAATATGAATTAAATATTTGAAATTATAAATATGTACACATGCATAAAAAAGGAACTTTTTAAAAATAAGGTAATGAATGATGTTTTTTTTACAAAAACTTGAATATGAATTTGACAGAGACGTATAGGAATTTTTTACAGCTGAGCGCGGAATGTAGTTGGAGTAGTTCGGGTTCGAGTACCAGACAGAGTAAAAACCCATTTTAGAGTAGATTTTCAAAATTATTGTGTTTATGGGACAAAATTATTGTGTTTATTATGGGTTGATGGCATAATTTTCGTGAGCTGCATATTCAACGAATTATGGCTGATTTTTAGTTCCTTCACATGAAACGCAGCTTTTTAATTTTGTAGAGTTTCTTAAATGGATTTAACGAAAACTACACCCAATCTAATAATCTTGGACAGATAATCTCTGTTTCCTTCTATGCACAATAATTTTTGCATGAAACGATTAGATTAGAGTATATAAATTTTATTTGTTTCCAGCTCATAAAATGGTCATAAAATTAATTAAAAATATAAAAGAAAAATTAATTAAAAATTTACAATTTTATTAACTTCTCACTTCCGTCTTTAATAATTATTATAATTTATAGCACAAAATTTATTATTATTTTTTTCTTTTCATAAATTTTTTTTTATATTTTATGTTTATTTATCACTTAAATTGATTAAATTTTTTTTTATATAAAAAGGAAACTAAATTTAAATTGTATATGAAAAAAATTTAAATAATTTAATGTTGATAATATGACAACGGATTATATGGTGTTCTTGAAAATCTATCTGGTTGTACATCAGCTCGTAAAATCACAACACCTGATGGATTTACTTTAACTTTAATTTTAGTTTGTGGACTGAGTACACCATAATCAACATCCTCATAAAGATCCTAAGTATTCAAAGAAAAAATGATCATATAAATAAAAATTTGACATAAATATATAATGTAAATTCATTATCGTTATTTTACCTCTACTCTATAACCGTGTGGTGATGTTAATCCTAATTCTCTTAATGTAACAGCAACATCACTAGGTGTACCATCTGTTCTTCGGTTAACAAAAGCTACAGCATATGAATAATATGTTTGTGTTATTGGTGCTATTGGTCTTGACCATATTTCAATTCCTTTATGTTTATAAATTCGTCTACCTTGTATACCTAATGGATCCTGATCAACAGCAATTATTTTACGATTTTGTAAAATTGCTTTAAATTCGGGTCGGATTGTACGTAAATCAACAGACATTAATAATGGTGCTGCCATAATAGCCCATATTGCCATTTGTGTTTTTGATTGTTCAAAACTTAAACCAAAATTACCAATTATTAACTGTAATTAAAATTAAAAAATATGATTTTATATTACAATAAGATTTTGGGTAGAATAATTTTTACCATATCTGGATCATTCCAATGTCCTGGTCCAGCATTTGGTGCAATATTATCTTGATTATTACCATAATAATCAATTATACTTTCTACAGATGCCCATGAATCTTGTATATCATCATAATTACGCCATAAATTACAATGTTCAATAATTGATGAAAAATTTGGACTCATACCAGCATATATTTGATAAACTGGCCAACTACATGAATATATCATTTGTCTACCTGTACGATTTAAATATCTACCAAATTCTGGATAACCTTTATCCATATCAATTGGCTGTGAATAACAACCATCTAATTTAACATAATCAACATTCCAATCAGCAAATTGTTGAGCATCAATATGTTGATAACCAATAATACCAGGATATCCAGCACATGTATAATTACCATAATCCTCATAAATACCAAATTTTAAACCACGTGCATGAACCTATTAAAAAAATAATTCAATGTAATGCATTATTATTACCGTATATGAAAAATTCGTTTCACTTACATAATCTGAAAGTGCTTTCATTCCACTAGCAAATCTTCTACGATCTGGTACTAATTGTCCTTGTGGACCTCGTGATCTTTCTAACCAACAATCATCAACATTTATATATTCATAACCAACTGCAGCATATCCTTCCGAAATGACAAGATCAGTCATTGTACGGAATAAATTTTCACTAAAATAAAATTAAAATGTAATTTAAGAAAATTATTAATTAAAAATAATTAATTAAATTAAAAATAAAATATTTTGATTACAATTACTTATTAGTATCAAATTTCTGAATATCTCAGGAATATGAATTATTTACGGCGCCTTTAAATATGCAATTTAAAATTAATTATTCGAGATTAGGTTGAGAATTAAATTAGTTAAATTTTTATATTTTCACAATTTTATAATGATCAGAAAATTGACAAATTTGCTTCCGAACCTCATTTCATATGAGATCATATTAACAGCTATAGAAATTTTAAATAGTAAAATCCTTCAACAACGATTTCTCAGCCTTATTGTTCTTTCTTAATTATTCAAACTTGTAACTGGTTACATAAATTCATATTAAATAATATAAATTTAATTGATTATTACTTAATGTTACCAACTAAACA
Organism: Empis stercorea; assembly: GCA_949752835.1. Taxonomy (NCBI): domain Eukaryota; kingdom Metazoa; phylum Arthropoda; class Insecta; order Diptera; family Empididae; genus Empis; species Empis stercorea. The sequence continues at coordinate 42,677,425 of OX457089.1, forward strand.
TATACAATTATTTTTAATGTTGTTTGCATATCGATTTTCCCTAATTATAATTATAATTTATTAGCTGTCAGGCATGAATTGATGCCTTAACAATATTATTACCAGAGTTTTAATTACCATATATACCTCCCTCTCACTTGGTTAAACCATAAGATCGTGCATACCACCTAATTATTCACGTAGAATAAATTTTATATTTTAGAATATGAAAAATTTAAATATTGCAATAATGAAGCAATATTTTTTTTTTTTTTTAAATTTCAATGTTTAATAAGTAAACAATTACCAATTCGTTCAGCAATTCACAAACTTCAAGTTTATTAAAATTATAAAAAAATTTTTTTATTGATTTCACAGATTAAAAAATAAAATTTTGCACTTTACCAAATCCATTCAACTAAAATTTTATATAAAAAATTAAAATTATTATTGGTAATAAAGAAATATTGACTTTTAAGTAATAAAAATTTATTTAGAAATAATAATTTTTTATATTATATTTAATTGAGCAGCGCGCATCTACTAAAATTCAAGAAATAATTATTATTAGAATGTTAAGGCCATCAACAAAAAGAAAAATATAGCATTTTATAGCTTAGCAAAAAAGTGCAAAATTATCGGATAAGAAATTTTTTTGTAATTTTTTTTTTATTGAAAGTATTTGAAGTTTGTCGAACAAAAAATCAGGTTTAAGTATACTAAGTGACTGTATACAAAGTATATACAATATGTATACCATAATTTTCCTTAAAACAATTTTGTAAAAAAATTCTAGCTACATATTATAATAATATAAATCAAAAATAATCAAAATACTAACCAAAATTATAATTAAATAATTAATACTGCATAAATAATATATTTATTAAATTTAATTATTGTAAAATTTAATTTAAAAAAAAATATTTGTTCACGGATGTAAATTTTTTTCAATTATTATTTTAATTTGTATTAATTAATTGGGAAACTAAAAATAATTTAAGTAGGTGGTTTTTATTATCTCTAATACAAAATTACTTTTTTTTTAATTACATATTCATTAGCATATTGTATTTTTAATTCTTATTACATACTTTGTTAATAAACATAAAATTTTTGGGTTCATCTCATCCAGTAATTCGAAATTGTAAATGAAAATAATTGAATTAAATTTTGTTTGTAGATTAATAAAAATGTGAATAAATAAAAATAAATTAAGTAATTAATTGCTTAAAAATAAAAAAAAATAATACTTTGGCGAATTAATTGGAAAGAATTAATTGTAAGAATAAGAATCTAATTGTTAATTAGTCTGTTTATCAACGCCAGTACAGAATTATTAGTTACACATTAAATTTAACAAATTTCATTCGTAGATCTCTAGCGTTAGAAAATGCCAGACATTGCTCCTTCAATAGCCATTTCCTTAGCGAATTGAATGATACGAAATTACCTTCGAATATGTTCTGTTTTTTGAACAGCACAAGATGAATCTATGCTCTACCTAATCACTAACTAACCACGGGGTTACAAGTGTGAGTGGTATATCAATCCGACGCCATACTTGGAGCATCTGTCAGCCGGTCGGTCGCCACATTAAACAATCATCCAACCATGCAATTTTGAATATTAATAAATCACTTAAGAGTATTTTTTATATTCATCAAATTTATATATACATAGGTATCATAATCCAAAAGATATGTGAAACTATCCATCACTCAGTTGTCATAAATATACAAATAATTCTTTAGGATTTAAATAACAAATGAAATTGGGTGCCGAAATTTCATAATAATTTTTTTTTATTCAGATAACAAATTAACATCATTTTATGTTTTTGTAAAAAATAAAAAATATTAATTAACCGAAAAATAAAATAATTTACAAATTAGAGTTTTAACATATCTGTTACACCCATTCAATTAACAAGAAAACTGACAAACAAACAAAAAATTGTAACAATTTTTAGATCGTTTTTTATTCACAAATGAGATTTTAATAACCAAAAAAAAAAAAAAAATAATAATATTTTGTTATTTTCTATATCTTAAAATTGATGAAGATAAAAAAAAAATATTATTATTATGTTGGGATATTTTCAACCTTCACCTAATTGAATGTCTACATACGATCTTGTTATACAATAATTTCAAATTAAATAATTATGAACCAAAGAAAAATAATGTTATTTAATATTTTTTACCCCCTTTAGGGAAATTGTTGCAGAAAAAAAAATTAATTTTCTCATATTATTTTTAGTGTAATTAAAACATTAACGACATGATTTTTTTTTGGTAAGCCAACACTAATTTATAGGACGAAAATCATCAACATGAAATCGTGACTTTATTTGTGCCTAGGTTCTTAATTTTTTTTACATATAAACGATAATGAATCATGTATAAATATTATTATAACATTAAAAATCAATTAAAAATTAGTTTTTATTTTATATTATCGAATTAAAGAACAAACATTATCTAGGGTATATTTGAAAGTGAAAAGTATAATTATTTGTCGGAAATATTTGAACCATTTATAAATTTTTTAATAACTTTTTAATAGTTAAATATTATAATTTAGACTTATGTTAATTTAATTTAATAATCTAAATTTATGCTGTCAAAATAGTATATTGTAAACATTCACGATAATATTTGTGGTTCATATACTTGTTTAGTTATTCAATTTAATTAATTTGCATAATAATTTCGAGGGGGAAAATATATTTTATATATTTTAATTTAATGGTCAATATAAAAATTAACTAATTCTAACTTTATGGAGGCTAACATAAAACTCTTTCAGTAGATTTCTGTTATAGAAAAATGTGTTTTGATATTAAAATTTTGTTAACTGGAGCTTCCATCATTTCTGTGGAAAATCGAATACAAATTAACTACATTTTTCTGGTTATAATTATAAATTGAATTGAAAATTATATTATTTTTTTTTTAATTCGAATAAATGTAACTTGTACGTTTGATTGATAAAAAAAATATGTCTCAAATGCCACCAATTAAATCCCGATTCATTAATTTTAAATTATATTAAATTATGAAAATTGTCAGTTTTAAAATTATTAAATCATCTTGTCAAATTTATACTCGTATATACTTAATGATCCAAAAATGTCTTACAAGATTGACCTATGAACACTATTAAGTAGAAGAAGAAATTAATGTGTGATGGAATTTCTATCAATTTTAATCGAAATATTTTATATCAATTTTAAATAAATGGTATATTTAACAAAAAATATTGTAATTTTCCATTTCCTCAATCATTACTGAAGACGCAAAAGCAAATTTAAAAAAAAAATAAGTGAGAGCATTTATAATTTTTATATTGGCATTTATTTATTTTTACAATAGTCTAAGAAATTTAAAACTTTTACTTGAAATATTATGTCGATTCACTATCGACTGGTATGATGGTCAAAATTTACGAAATTTATAATTACAAAGAAGGAAATTCATAGACTCCATAATGAGATTATGAATAGTTGCAAAAGCTGAGGAATTTTTGAATATGAAAATGAAAATCAACAGTTCTTAAATTTCTGATTTTAAATTCTAATTGTAAACAATATTATCGCACGAGAATATATGAATTGGTATAAAAATAGTAAAAATTTCTAATGTTTCAACTATCCATAAGAAATCATATATGATTTTTTTCATTTAACCAATCATTTAACTTTAACCAATTGTAATTATAATATTTTTATCACTACTTTAGATAATTAAATATTTGCATAGTTTTCCTAAATCTAAAATCTATCCCAAACATTTTTAGTAATTGAAAATTAAAAGAAATTGTCAGTAATATTTCAAATTTTCACTCTTTTTCATTTTTTTTTAAAATAAAATTAACTTACTCAATTAAAATTTAATTATTATTATTATTATTTGATATAAAATGTAAACACATCATCACTTAACAAATAAAATTAAGTTTCTACATAATGTATATTAATTTATTTAAATTAATTGTGCAAAACATAAATTAATTTTACCATTATTAAATTTATTAATATTAATGAAAATTTTAAAATTAGATCGGAAATGATTCAATATATAATTTTTTGAAAAAAATCATTTTTCTTTTCATAATTCAAAAACAAAAAATTGCAAGAAGTTTTAATGAAAATTTTCAAATAACAAAAAACCACAACCAACAAGAAGTTTAATCAACCTTGTAAAATTTATTAATACCAAAAAAAACAGAACGTTGTTTTTGCACATTTCTTAAAGGTTATCTGATTATTTAACATAAATTTTATAAAAACCATGAATTTATAATTTTTCACACTTGATTGATCTAGATTAATTATTGAAGTTATAATCAGTTTTTTTTTAATGTTAAATTAATAATTTTTATGTTATGAAAATTTTGTATTGAAAACTATTAATAATATGGGAAGTTTAATGGGTGAACAATAAAGGATAATGTATTAGGCTATTTGGGGAGGTGATTCTTTATTTGAACCATCAATCAATATTTTATATATATTTTTTGTATAGATGGACTAATGTCAAAATTGTTGATTTTAACTACCTAGGAAATGTTATGAAAATTAGGAAATAATCTTAATATAATAAGAGAGAGAAGGTCGTTTTTATTCACAAAAACCAAATTTAAGACAAAAATTGATCTATATTTTTGTGTTTTATAATAAAAATATTGTAAAATTAATAAATTAATTGTAATTTTTAATTTTGTACCTTATATAATTATTTGTGAAAATTAATGAAAAATATGATGGATGCTTATTAAATTAAGATTGATTATCTATTAGGGAAATGTTTTCATGAAAATAGAAATATATTAACAAGAAATTTGTTGCAAGAAGTTTTGTCCTTTTCTAAGTCCAAAATGTGTTTTTATCCAAATCAAATTCGTATCTTTTTCCTAACTTGAAACAAAATTTTATAAAATGACGATATTTAATGAAAAATGCTATGTGTAGACTATACCAAAAATTATGTATAACTAGATGGATGTTTTCATATATCTGGCTATATATGAAAATTCAATTTCTATATTATAAATTGTAGTACCCCATTCACTCAAATTATTATTTTTACTCAAATTCTATTGAGTTATTTATGACCAATGACTTAAAAACCAACAATCAACGTGCGTTTATTTTCGTTAGAGAATTTTTTTTATTTTCAAAGCAATATTCATTTCATATAAAAAAACGTTTTTTTTTGTTTTTTTCTTCGCACATGTGATTGTATTGTATAATCTTATAAATAGTTTTGTTGGTATTCGCACATTTGAAAATTTTCTAATTCATAAATAAATTCTAATGTTCAATTTTTAGTTAAAGGAAATATAGTTTCTTCTATATTTGAAGTATAGTACAGGCGTTTGGGTATTTTTGGTAATATCGATTAAAAAATGCATGGAATATTTCCTGATTATACAATATATTTAACAAATCAATAAATTAATAATATTTTCTGATTATACAATATTATATTCATAAATTTTAGAACTATATTTTAAAATTTGGTTAGCTTTAATTTAGTTTGAAAAAATGTGAATTGAAATGAAAAATGTATTAATTCAATTTAGAAAAGATTAATATATTTCTAAACATGTTTAATTCCCTTTAAAAACTACTAATAATCATGCACTATTCCTGCATGCATTTGTTTAATCGATATTACCAAAAATACCCAAACGCCTGTACTATACTTCAAATATAGAAGAAACTATATTTCCTTTAACTAAAAATTGAAAATTAGAATTTATTTATGAATTAGAAAATTTTCAAATGTGCGAATACCAACAAAACTATTTATAAGATTATACAATACAATCACATGTGCGAAGAAAAAAACAAAAAAAAACGTTTTTTTATATGAAATGAATATTGCTTTGAAAATAAAAAAAATTCTCTAACGAAAATAAACGCACGTTGATTGTTGGTTTTTAAGTCATTGGTCATAAATAACTCAATAGAATTTGAGTAAAAATAATAATTTGAGTGAATGGGGTACTACAATTTATAATATAGAAATTGAATTTTCATATATAGCCAGATATATGAAAACATCCATCTAGTTATACATAATTTTTGACTATACTCTAATCGTCGTTTTGGTACGTAAGCAATCTAAAGAAATTTATAGTCACATGCTGGTATTACAGAATTGTACATAATATTTATGATCGTTAAACGATCCCCAAAATGATATGTGGATACTAAATATTATTTAAAAGTCCCCAAAATTTTTATATTACTCAATCAATTTTTGGTGACTTATTGCATTTATAAAATTTATCTACTAAAATTGAAATTTTCAAAATTTGTAAATTAAGTAATTTTGAAAAAAGTTATTTGTAATGAAAATTCATTGATTTGAAAAATAAAAATTATTAATTATTTCTCTCTGGGGCTTCACTACTGGGGCTTCACTACTATTCACTACAACATTTTTACCAAACCTTTTTTTTATATAAAAATCTCTAAAAATTAAATTATTTTTCTTTATTTTTTAAATTATATTTTTCAAAATTTAACTTTTAAATTTATTTTGTGTACTGCACCCGTAAAAAAATTGCCCTTTAAAACAATTTTTACAAATTTAAGAAAAAATAATCGAGAACTTTTTCTTAACTTTTGAAAATCAATATAAATCGCAATTATGACAAACGTTTTTTTTTCTTCTAACTTTTCGTTAAGATTAGAAAAATTTCAACTTATCCCCTAAATATCTGAAGTGGCACAGAAAAACTTGAAACATGATTTTATTTCATTAACATATTCAATTAATTTTAATTCAATTTCAATTCAAGAGGAAAAAATTATATAAATAATTATCATTTAGCTTTTTTTTAAAAAAAGTTTGATTTAACCTAAAGTGCGCTTCAAATTGTTAATTTTATTTCTAATTTTTGTTAATGATGGGATTTTTATTTTGGTTAATGTCTGAGGGTGTGTCAATGTCATATTTGATTTGAATCAAAATTTAAAACTGAAAGATTATTAGCTATAATAAAAAAAAATTAAAATTATCTCATTAGACAAAAATATTATTTATTTTGTGGTTGTGGTTGAACAAGCTTAAAGCTAAGATATTATTAGTTATATTTCATCTTTGCTTAAAAGTCAATTTGATTGTAATTAATCCTGAAATTTTTAGGTTATCCAAAATATAGTAATTTTGTTATGCAAATGATTATTTGGTATGGTATCAATATGAATGGGTTACATAACCTTACTGAAAATGGGATAAAAAATAAAAATTCCTGGATTTAACAAAGTAATTTTATAAATACTTTGACACGACTGTTCAATAAATATCCCAAAGTATGCTAATAGTCATATAAAGTCCTAAAGGTATAATTTACATATAATTAAAAATAGAAAGTTAAATAACTATTAGTTCTAAGCACGCACATCTTCAACACGATTCTAACATAAAATAAACTCAGATTAGTCAATTAACTTTTCACACAACAAATTTAAAACTGAAAGTGAAAAATTTTTTTTAACATCCAGTATATTTTTTTCGTTCTAGTCATCTAGTCTAATGGAGTAGTAACGTTAAATTTCAAAACCTTTCTTCGACAATGCGAGAATTTTGAGCAAAAATTAGTTAAATTAGTTAAAAAATTAGCAAATATAAATAAGAAAAACCGGTTCAAATGAAGGTGTTTAAAGTCAACATTTCCATCACTCATAAAATCCCAAGTATGTTTACAATTAATATAATGTTTTTTTTTAACAAAACTAATTTACTCATTTCGCAATTTCATAAAACGATTTATGTACCTATTTGATTTTCAATCCTTTTTATAACATTTTTTTAGTTTTTGATAATCGAAACAATTGTGTAAAAACGATCGCGCTTACATCAAATAATATTTAAAAACTAAGAATTTTGTTTGTGTCTTAAAACTCATAAAATGAAAAATTATTTCAAGATACATTTTTTTATTACATAATATTTTTTTTTTTGAAAGAAGTAATGAAAATCACGACTGAAATAGACAAAAGACACTTTTATAGTTATTAACAATATAAAAAAAAATGAATTTTTCTTGTCTCGGGAAAAATATAATTTAAATTATTTTTTTTTTGTTATTTATGCTAAAACACTCTTCAATTGCACCGAAACATTAAATTATGTGCCGATTTTTTATAAAAGTAAAACCAATATAGAAGAACAAAGAAAATCATTGTTTACAAAAAAAACGAAACATATAAACATAAACACAACAAAACAACAGAAATACAAAATTGTGAAACATCACTTCTGCACGTTAATTTTTTTTTAAATTAGTAAAGACGAAATGGAAATTTGTTTAAAACAAATTAAGTTATGGTAAAAGTTCGGAATCATGAAAGTTCGAAAACATTGGTTGCGCTACTACCAGTAGACAAAACCTAAGATATTTTTATTATGTCCTTTATTTTATGGTGGTAAATATTAATTATGTTGTTTTAAAGGAACTTGAACTTAGTAGACCTCATGTACTCTGTAACCAATTCGTGTTAGATTTTATTCCATCTTTCCCAGTATTATTCCTCAGATAAATTCCCATTTTTTCAGATTCAATAACAGATCATTCAATGAAATCTTGCACTTGGAATGAATTCGGAAAATTGTCTCAACTATATTCCAGGGTGACTCATTATTGTTTAAATGAAAACAATTATTTGACAACTTTCCAAATTATTGGTAGCCATGTCTACTTAAATAAATAAATGCAACGAAGCGCACCATAATTAATTCCAATTTTGAAAGTATGTATTATGGACTCTACTAAAAAGGAATAAATTTTATGTAATAAAATTTCAAAATATAAAACGTCATGTTTTTAAGAGTATACATGTAAAAATTTTTGTATATGTACACATAATTTTTGGGATTTGAAATATAAAATTTTTAAAACATAATTTATTGGTTCCAATTGAATGAAAAAAACCCAATTAATAATATGTATTTATCATTAAATTTATGTAAAACAATTTCTTGATTATTTCCACCAAAAAAATTATTTTTGGTTATATAGTAGAAATAATGAAAATATAGCATTTTCATGGCAAATCAGTATTTTGAAAGTTAAATTGGTAAGATGTTGAAATTGGTTCAAAATAAAGAAAAATTTTTGGCAAAGAACGAATTTGAATTATAAACACATCAATTTGAAATGAAAATTCTATATATATATCGCAAATTAAATTAGCGAACTCTCTGGCCATAAAAGTAACATCAATATAAATACTATACTATACTCGGCACTACGACATGATCATAAGACTATAATTGCACCAACAAATTAGAATCGTAATCGTAGTAATCGTAGACAGATTTTAAATTCGAAGAACTTTTCAATTTGATCATTTAGATATGATGAATGATATATTTAGATTCTTACTATATTTGGTATATGTACTATAAAGTGCTGTCATAATAAAGAGATTACAACTTTTGAAAAATATTCTGATACAAAATATTTTTTAAAAATTCAAATTGATTTAAAAAAAATTCCAAATAATTACTATACCAAAATGGTAAATTCAACAAATTTCTAAGTTCAATCAAAAAATAAAATCAATACCAAAAATCAATGAATTTTATAAATTAATTTGTTTCAGAGTAATTTTTGTTTTAATTTATAACTTAATTATATAATACGAGAGTACATATATTTGATATTTTATTTATAAAGAAAATAATATATTTTTTACATTACCTTATACAATTATCTGGATCACCTTCACAATCTGTATTACATCGAAAACGTTCCCATGATAACCATCCCATTGGTGGTGTACGTGCCAAACCATTTTCCAATGTTTCTATTTCATTTAATAAATTTAAACTCAATAAAATTACTAAAATTGTTATAATTTGTTTTTGTATCACAGATAATTTCGGTGGTAACATTATTATTTTTATTTTATTATAATCTGTAAAGAAAGAAAGAAATAGATAAATGTGGATAAGAAAATTTATTAAAATTATAAAATTTAATTACTTAATTATTTATAATTGTTATTAAAAGAGTTCTACTGTTCATCAAATATATATAAAGAAAGTAAATTTGGTCTTACTTAGTATCTTGAATTCAAAAACTCTAAAAAATTATATTCAATTTGATAAATTTTAAATTTAATTGAAAAAACAATTATCATTAATATGAAATGATTGTTTGTTTAATTAAAAATGTTAGAGTACTAAATTCTCATTTAGAATATTTTTAGCATATGTTTTTGAACTATTTTTTTTTGTAACATTGAGAGAAACATTTGATTAAATATTATTTTAATTAAAATTAAGAATTTTTTTTTAAAGTGAAGCTACAATAATATTATTATTATTTAGAATTAGATTTGATTAATGATAAAAATATGACATATGACATTAATTAATTATTGTTATTATTTGTAATTTAAAGAGAATCATTTTATTGTTTAATAAATGATGCATTATTTCAGGAAATAATTTTAAAACATGTTATCAATATAAGCATAATTTAATTTATTACATAAAAACAGTTTTTTTCTTTCCAAAGTAATCTTCATCGCGTTAGTTATTTAAAAATGATCAAAATTGTTTAATTATGCAATGATATTATGCTTTCTTAAAATAAAATTAGTAATTAAAATTATATATAAATTCGTTTTATAATTGACATTCAATAAATTTTAATTACAAACCACATTTTTTTAACATAAATTTAAATTTTATGGTAATTATCATAATTTTTTATAAATAAATAAAATTGAATTTTAAAGTAAAATAAATACATATGAAGGAATTTTTTTTTCCTTTAAAATTCCAAATCAGACAATTTTGTTGTCCCCCCTTTTAAATAATTCTTTTAAATTAAAACAATTTCAAATAATTTAGAAAAATAAAATATATTTAAATATTTAATTTACCAGCAATTTAATCTAATTGTCATAAACAAAGAAAAAAAAGAAGAGTCATGATTGTCTATTAAACAAATATAAAAAACGATAACGATTTGAGCTTATAAGAAGTTGACTTGCTATTATTTTTTCCATGTCTTCCACTTCATTTTATTTTTGTGTGTTTCGTATGGTACTTTTAGAATGGGTAGAGTTATAAAAATGACACAACAAAAATATTTTTTGTATCTATATATATGACGAGTAAAATCATTGCACTTAAAGAATTACTTTTATTTCAAGAAAAAAATAAATAAATACTAAGTATAACTATATAAAATTTCAATTATACTTTGTTTATTATAAAGCAAGTTTCATCCTAAAATGAAAGCATAGAAGTATTAATAAAATATTACTGGGTGAGTTTTATTGGATTAAATAGTCGGTAAATAAATAATTTTATTGACACTCTGTATTGACACTCTGTACTAAATTCCTTCCAATATACTATCGTACTAAGTAATTTTTGCAATATGTCCAGACTGCAAGTTTTAGAAATTGAACTATACCAAATCATAATTCGTAAATCTAATTTTCGACTACTAAGTCCGATTTTTAAGTTATTATATGATAAACTTGATGTAGTGTTAAAATTTGTTCAAATTTAACCTGCCAATATATAATTATGTTAAATAAGCTTTAACATTCCTCATTATTAGACCTCCAGGGTATATTACGTAAACAAAATTGATATATCTGACAAGTAAAGATTATTTAAGCATCCACATTAAACTTGTTACACTGCAATAAAACACACCCAATAATCATACAAAGGAAAACAGCTGAATCTATTTATATAAATAATGATTGTATAATCAAAATAAAATGTTTGTTTTATAAAATATAATTTTTTTTCAATCAGACAATTTAAATAGTGCATCTCTTTGCCTGGCAGTAACATTATAGTCCTTTAACAATTTCGACCATTTAATAATTGTTTTGAAACTCTTTTTGATTCACATTATTTTTCATTATTTTGTGCTATTTTTTTATTCTACACTATTTCACAAAAATATATATATAAATCGATCTAAGTCTAAGACAAACCAAAAAAGCATAACAAAAAACATGGGATGAGGTTACAGGGTGAACACAGGCGACGCCATTAACGATATGATTTCCATTTTATGTTTTCTATATTCTTCAACAAAATAAAATTTGATTTATTTTGGGTGCGATCTTTATTTTTTATGGTGTATATGCACAAATTATAATGGCAAAAAGTTCAAAAACTTTAAAACTGGTTTCATTTTTTTTAATTTTATTTTTTTACCTTTCGATTTTCAATGAATTTATGTTGGATCTCTTGACTTCTTTAACATAAAAGTGTTTTATTTTTTACCTAAATTTAATTAAAAAATTTTAATGTTAAATTTTATTTTAAAAGTAATTTCATCTCGGATATAAAATTAAATTTTGAAGTTTACTTTGAATTTCATCTCTTTTTTTGTTTAACTATAATAGTTTTAACTATAATCAAAATTAAGGTTTAACTATTAAATATTTATCTTTAACCGCTCTAATATATATATATATATATATATATATATATATATATAAAAATTAAATTACAAAATTTTTTCTCACGTTTAACAATATTGTAAAAGATATAAAAATGATCTTGAAATAAATAGATATAAAAATTTATACTAAAAACAAAACTGACCACTAACAAATTTGTTTTTTTTTTTTTATTAACTTTTATGTTAAAAATTTAATTATTAATTAAAAATTTTATTAGAACAAATTTTTAAGATGAATACTTAAAATGTCCTTGATGAAAAATTACAATAATTTTTTGTAAGATGATAATTGGTTTTTCGTTTAAAAATCTTTTTTTATATAATAGAAAAAAACATTAAAAGTATTTGTTTTTTTTTTATTTATTGAAAATTTTTAGACGAAAAATTAATGGTAAAAATCATAACAGTTATATAGGAAAATACTATTTGTGGGAATATTTTTGTTGAGAGGTTAAAGTAATTAGAAGTCCAATTGCAAGAACAACAAGATTTAAAAGTTCTATTCAAATTTGAAATTTATAAAATTGCAATTTAATTTTTTGGAAATATTTCTGTGAATTTATCACTGTAATTAAATATAATCGGAATTAGTTAAAGTGTATATAAAAAATTCCACAATTATTCATTTTATTTCTGGAAAACTTGAAATTGTAAACGATAAGAAACTAAATCATTTCTCTTTTCGAAAATCCTTTTTTTCTCTCTCTAGAAATATTATGTAAAAGAATGAAACGAACAAAAAAAAAATATACTTTCACTGCCAACCACTACAAAAAACTTTTCATCAATATTCTCATTGAAGATGATACACATTTTATTTAAAATAAATAAATCATTTTTAGCATAAATAAAATGAAAGTTGTAAACCGTCTCAAAGTAAAGAATTCCAAAAGAAAATCAAAAGTGTTAAGACAGTAACTCGATTTTACTTTTTATTCAAAATTTATAATTTTTAATAATATTTTTCAATACAGAAATTTAGTTTTAATTATATAGAAATATTAATATTAATTAATTAATAAGAGTATTAATTAATTATATTAAATATAATTAAAATGTCAAATGATTATTTCACATCCTCCGTTCTACCCAGCACATATATTTGTTTATCCAACAAACAAATCTATACTGTACTGACCAGTAAATATAAAATCCTCCATTTACTTGGTGCCAACAATATACATAGCAAGTTCTCGTAATATATACCACCTGTTAAATTAATGTTAATTGTTACATGTGAATTTAATAACGAAAAGGTGAAAGAAAATTTATTAGCAAATATTTTTATATTACAAATAAATTTTTAAATGCCACTACAATTTTAAAGCATCAATTCTAAATAGGCTAAAAAGCAACATAGACATTTCATAAATTAATAAATTAATTTTTAAAATGTTATCGTTATTTAATCTTAAAAGTTTAAACATTCCCCAAGAGATTTTGTTGTCGTAATATAATTTTATTATTTTAAAGCAAGTTTTTTTTTTAGATTACTTATTTCACAATTTCAAAATTCGATATCCTAAACTATAACTTTTGCCTCGAAATATGACAGCATAAAGTTCAAATGTCAATTCCACTAAATAGACAATAAATACACACATTTTTCATATTATCTATTCGGGATCAGATAAATTGTAATCCATATATCATTGAATAAATTAACCAATAATTTATTAATTGACAGAAAAGATTTTATATAATTTTATATATTTCAAATATAAATTGATTTGTTGGCTATTTTGAATGGGTAAATAAAATTTATATAAAAAAAAGATGATGGGTAAATAAATTATTATAATATCTAAAACATCCTACAATAAAAATTTACCTTTAACTTATTATTATTTGCATAAAAAAATAATTTTTCTAGGTTAACAAGTTTTTCAAATTCTCATTGATTTATATATTATTTTTTTTTTAATAATATTCATATAATTATGCTTAAGTCCCACATAAAAATTTTTAAAAAATTTACTTAGTAAATTATATATTTCTTAATGTTAAAATCATGTTTAAAATATTAATGATTGCAAATACAAAATTGTATATAATTTTGAAAATAAAATGACTATTTTGTTCCTCTGAATAATCTATCTTCTTTATGTTTAAATAATAAAATATGTTTATTCGGATGATTTTCAATTCTTATGTTAATGTATCAAATTTGCATATACATTATTTTTGATACCAATAATATAATTAACAGGAAATTGAATATTTAAATAATTGTCTAATCTGAATTATAGAATATTTTAAATTCAATTTAAAAAAAACGAAAATATTTTAACATAATTTACGTTTCCTCTGTATTTTACATAAAGAACAGGATCTTTGACATGGACTTGTAGCATATTTTAAACTAAGATATATTTTGGATCGATTCTAGTTTTACATGTAACATATTGTAGTATTTAGGCCAACTCGCAAGGAATTGGGAGGCAATATTTAGTATTTTGTGACTAAATTTTTAAGTCGAATTTGACGAATATATTATAGGAAGGACTTATAAATAGGTCATTAAATATTATAAATTTAGGAAGAAGTCTCTACATAGAGTATATAGAGTAGATAATTTTCCTAAACATATAGATAACTATTTTCTCGCAATATTAAATAAATTTAATGTTACTAGCAAAAATATTATTTATTTTATTAATTAATTTATAATATATGTATAAATATTTTTTAAAATCTATTTATTGATTTATTTTTAGTTCTATTGCGGCTTCTTCTATTGTATGGAATAAAGTATATAAATTCTTCTAACTGATTTTGACAATAATATCAAGCTTTACCAAAATAAGACATAATGCCAAAAACCAGCTCTCATATGTCATTAGGTAAGTCATTTATTTAACAATAGAATTTTGATATAGTCTATAAATGATTTTAAACGTCATATTTCATAATATTTTATATAATATTCCTAATTCGTAAAATATTATAATTTTATTTCAAACCACATAATTTTATTAATTTAATGAATATACATATTTATTAAAAGTCTGTAAAGAAGATTTTACTATTTTTAAACTTACTGAAAATGTAAATTCATTTTAAATAATGTGGTTTACTATTCGTTTATTTTGAATACCAGAACTAAATAAAATATTAAGATTTTATGTTAATTTTTTGCTAAGTTTATAGAATCATATTAATTTTTTCTTAATAAAATATTATAAAATAAATATTCCCACACTTCAACATTATGATTACCATTATAAATATAAAATCTTACAAGAAATTTGTAACAAGAACTTTTATTACCTCCTACGGGGAACAATAATAAAAAATCATCGTATCTTTAACACTTATAAAGCCTATTACATAATTTATAGTCTACAAAAGAAGTGAATGACTAATGTGAATTTTTTGAATTTAATATTAATATTTAAATATAATTTTTGTATTTTTTATGTTATTTATGATTATAGTTGTTTAACTATTTGGTAATAAGCAGTAATAAGTTAATCTATTTGAACATATATTATCTCTAATGGGTTATTTCATTTCACAGTATAAATATATAACTCTATTAATATAAAAACCATTAAAGCAGATAAAAATATTAGAAGAAAAATAAAATTGTTAGGACAGTAACTTGATTTTATTAATAGTCTTTTTAATGATTCTTTGATTAGGATGTAATCCAAACATAATTAAATATGGAAAAATCACATTAATATCTAATCGACATCCAGTTTTTAACAGTTCTACGCATTAAAACATCAATGATTATAAATTTGATTTGAGCCAAGAATAATTTTTAATAATAATTTCAACTCAAATTTAAACTTAAAGAAACTTAAAAATTATACTTATGCCTATCTAAAATATCCTTACAACAAAATTTAAAATTATTTATCACAAATACTAATGTCAATTTGATGAAAATAATGCTTCAACGATAACTTGAAATATTTTACATTAAAAAATAAAACTTTAAAATTAAAATATTGAAATATGTTAACAAACATAGAAAAAACTATATTATGGTAAATGGTAATCTGAGAACTTTAACAATTCTGGGAAATTATTGCACCAGGTCAACAATAATATGAAAAATGAAATTTTTACATTGTTGTGGTAATAATTATATTTTGTAATATGAAAATGTTTACCATAATGTTACACATTCTTTGTTGTTCAAAAAGATATTTTTTTGTTATAGCTTTATACAAAATTTATTACCAAAAAAAAAATTAAATATGAATTCATATATTAATTTACGTTAACTTTAAACTCTTCCACCAAAAGCAAAAATTAATTGAAATGTGTGAAAAAAGTGAAGCATTTTACAAATATAAGTACACTTTTTTTTATGTCTGACTTTGTGCAAAAATTTTGTTATCGTATGTGACAAAAGTGAATAATTTTGAAATAATGTGGTTTTTTGTATAATTGAATGAATAATAGAATTTTTTTTCTTAAATTAAATTTAGGTCAGGTTTAAACGTAAAAAATATTTATTGTAAACATTTTTGTAATAATAAATCTTATTTTAATAGTGAAGTTTTTATTATTTCCATTATTGGAAAAGGAGACTCAAAGAAAAAATAAAAGTGTTAAGGCAGTAACTTGATTTTATCCATCAAAATATATTTTTTTAATTTCCAATAAATTAAAATAAATTTGTAAAAATAAATGTACAAGCATAACCATCTAATTTTATAGGTGTACAGTCACAGATACACAAGATTATAAATATCTTAGTTCAATTTACCTGTAAAATTCTAATTAGTTATCTGAAATGAAATTGTGTTAAAATAAATTTTTTTAACGTGTGTAAAACGAATTTTAAATTAACTAAAATATCATCTTTTTTTTTTAAATTTAAACTAAAGTTTATTTAGTAGTTTCTCTAATTTTACATTTGAATTAACAAATTTTAAAATTTCACGAACAATTTTCTTCCAAAAAACTAAAAATTGTCGAAATATTTCAATACATAATTACAAAATATATTAGTTTTCCTTATTATTTATATGTATTTAGATTTAATCAAATTAAATCTAATAACCATTAATAATTTATGTTACTATATAATTATGTTCATTATAATTATTTACATCTTAAATAACAATTTTTCTTGTCTGTGAAATTATATTTATTGCAGAAAAACATAAACAAAAAAAATTATATATTTGAAATATAAAAATTATGTAATTGCGTAATTTTTTTTAAAGAAATTATTATTAATTGATCGACAATTATCTGTTATGTATTATTCAATTTAGACGATAAATATATGAAGAAATACTTTGTATCTTACTTTGGATCAACTGTAGAGGAAATTAAATAGTTTTTATAGCCGGCATTTAAATTGTTTTTCTACGATATTGCTTATATATTTTACATTTTAAATATCGTAAATTTTCATAATCAAATAAATATAGATTGGAATTTTTTTAAAATATTTAATTTGAGCGAAAATAAAATTATAATTGACATCATTTATTGATACCGATCAAAATTAATAAATTTATCGTAAATTTATATTAAGCTACCGATGGACACTGATACGGATGGAAGTTATTGATTATTTTATTATGGCCTTAAATAAAATTTATTAAGCAAAATTAAATCCAGGGATCTGAGAATTTCTACCCAAAAATATGAAATTGATTAATTACAAAATATAAAATTTGATTAAATTTTGATATCAAAGTGTGAGTTGAGGTTAAATGTATAATTCATTATAATTTCGTTTTCATTTTCATCAAAATGATTCGATATTGCTTTAATTTGTCTTTGTGATTGATCGATTTGTATTGCCTCATCACGAACTGTCTAATCTATTATATGATTTTTAACAAATTATTTGACATATTTTTAATAATGACAAAATTGTTAAAAGAAAACTCCAGGATATTTATAAATATTTCAGTTACACAATTGACTCGATAAAGAAGTTTCGCTAATTTATTGGACCAAGATATTCAACATCAATTGAGAAAGTTAAACTTTAATTGTTGCAGATAAATTAAGTTTAATGTTCATATTAAACTATTTTATTTATTTTAATAGTTTTATTTTTATGGTAAGATATACTATAAAAATAATTTGTAATGATATTTTTATAGACTACAATGGACCTTTTAATGACCAAACAATTTTATTGGTCAACAATGGTTCATTTTTTCCCAACATAAGTATAAAAAAAATTTGACTAATTTAAATTTAAAAACTTACATTTAGCCACTTTTAATTATGCCATCATTATTCTTAACTTCATTTCAAAAAGAAATTCTCCATTACTACTTTTTTCCAATTAAATTTTCATGAAACATAAACTTAAAAAAATATATTACATAGTTAATATAAAAACTTGAAAGTTTCGCTAATTTATTGGTCATACAAAAATTAATTAAAATAATATTACAGAAAAAATAATAATATTGTTTTGGTTTATATTTTAGCTATGGTCATTTCCAATTCCAAGTAAACATAATTAAATTTTCACACTCAATAAAATAAAATTGATCTTAAACAATTGAAGAAAAAAAATGATTATAAAGTAGACATTTTTATGTTTTTTTATATCCGCTAAATTTATAATCAATAATTTATATTCGTTTTCTTATCTGTATAATAAAACTATAAAAAAAAGCTTGGAAAATAATTTTGTAATTTTTAAATTTTTTGCCCGATATAAAAATTATTTCTAATAAACTTAGATCATATATAATTATGTATAATAAATTATGTTGCTTTTATTATACATATTTATGTTTATTTTATAAAAGTTATGCTAATATTGAGAAAAAATATGCTACCATTTGCTCATTTTTACATAATGAAATCATTGGTTTTTATTTGGTGCCAAATTGTAAAAAGTGATGGAAATTTTCAGTGGACTTTTATAAAAATAAATTACAGGCTTTTATTCATGACTTTTTCTTATTTATTTTCACAATTGACATGTAAGATTTTAATGTTTCGAAGATTTATTAGTGGACAAAATAAATGAAATTGCAATTCTCATGATTAAAATGTAGTTTTTGTTTTCTCATTATATAAATTTATATAAGAAAAAATCATTTAATTTGTCAACTTTCTCGTGTTTAGTATGGATTTTCTTTCCAGTAGGCATTTGTATGATCCATTCAAATGTACGACGATGTAATACGACTAAAATTATGGGGTATTTTATAATGTGATCATCGTTTTTTTAAAATCATTCAGATTTATAAAGTTATGCCTGGAATTTTAATTTAGAATCAAATTGTAGGACGAAGTGATATTTAGAATGAAATTTTCTAAACAATTACAACACGGTTTAGTGATATAGCAATCATCCTACGCTTGTACAAGATTTCATACAAATTTTACCTTTTCAGTAAAGTGTGATCGATAAGATGATGAAAATTTTAATTTTCGGTTATTAAAATTGATTGAATATTAAAATATCATAAAACGAATAATAACAGCAATCACAAAATGATCAAAAGCATATTTGACTCTTAAGATTTACATTGAAATCGTTCGAGTATCGAAATTATTTTATCGCAATCAAATTTTATTCTATTTAAAATTTTAATTAACATATCAATTTTTACTCAAAGTTGCTCTTCATTGATCAAGTAAATCGTGTTTTTTGAAATGTCCTTGCTATGAATTAAGATTATCGTAGAGAAACTTTTACAGACTAATTACTTACCAATAAAAAATTAAGTAGTACATTTTTTTCATTTAATTAAAGGCAATTCTTTTTTATATAAAACTTTTAACTTAATGTTTCCGCAAAAAATTAAAATTAGATTATGTAGCTGTCCTAACCAAAATGAAATATAAAACCCATAAACAGCTTCCGCATATAAATTAACCATATTACTATAATTTTCTCAATAGATTTTAAATTTTTAATGTGTTTAAAAGTTACGCGTAGTTCACCTCCAATCTATATACTATCTATAAAAAAATCATCCAGAAGCATCTAATTTGTTCGTGATTTTCAATATGCAACAGAAAATTAATCAAAGAAGAAAAAAAAACCTATCATCCATTTTATAATTATTTAGTTTAAAAATACATTTTGTGTGCAAGATCGAAGGTTATACAATTGACGATAGAATCACGAATTTTAACCAACCTTTTTACATTTTTTTATAAAAGAAACTTTTGAATTAAACAACACAAAAAATTATGCTTAAAGTCATAATTGTAATTTAACTTATAAATAGAAATAAATTCGCAAACTATTCAAAACTTTGAAAATGAATATCTTTAGAAAATAATTTAGCTACTAGCTTTAAAAAACAGTATAGAAACTAAGTGTAACAAATTTTAGTAGAAATATTTTGACAGGCGTCTAATAAATGTAGTCAACATTCACAGTCAGATCTTACATTTTAGAAGTTATTGAAGGGAGGGTAAATAAATTGATTTTTCGCGGGAAGCGGTTACTGGGAAAAATTATAAAAAAAATCAATTTAAAAAATTTAGCCTAATCAGATTAGCAACTGATTAATTAAAGAAAAGAAGCAAATTATAGTGCAGGATGTACCTATATCTTGTCTCACAAGAGCAATAAGATGCAAATTTTGAGCAATAAGATGCAAAATAGGTGAAAATAAATTATTTAAAGCAAAATACTGTCTATGAAATTTGATGACATCTAGTAAAGGTGGTCATAATCCAATTTCTTCTGATTAACTAATCAAATATTACTAGAAAAATTTAAAAATATATGGCAAGAAAATACTTTAACTGTCCACAAGGATTTGCAATATTTAAATGAGAATAATAAAATTTACCTTTAGACCAGACAATTTTCCTCTATGATGTCTCAACTTTTTATATAAATAATTTCATTTTCGTTATACCATCATATAATAAATCATCATTTTTAATCTAATATTTCATAATAATTTTTATAATATTTAAGATTATTACAAAGTAATAAATCCCTCGAATTATTTACAATTTGTACATCATAATATACTAACTACAAAAATTACTTATATTATGTACTCATCATTATAGTGTAATAAAGTAGAAATTTGAATTTTTTTTGCTGTACGATTGACTGGAGGATTCGCGAACACAATTTTATACCATTAAAAATTCACAATAATTTTCTTCTTAACAAACAAAAAATTATATGTGTATACTTTTTCATAATTATTTATGTTTTTTTTATACAAAACTTGAATATGTTGAGTTAGATATAAATAAAGTTTATATCATAATTTTTTAAATATGTTTGTTTTTTTCATAGTACATATTTCATAAATCAAATTTATATTTCTTTCATTTTATATAAAAAATGATGCTATAGTTTTTTTGATATTTAACAATTTTTTATGGTCTATTAAAAAAAATTATGAACAATTGGCATGAAAATATTTTTTATTGATATTTTTGTCCGATATTTATATACGCGAATTGATTTCAAAATAGTAAAATAATAATTTTATAAAAACTTTTCGAAACTTTTTGGTATATACAAATATTAAAGTTAGAGTTTAAAAGTATCAATCACCTTCTTTGTGTAATTTTCTTGTAATTTTGTAAAAGAGTAAAAGTGGAGAAGAAAATTTTTAATGTTTGCAGTTCTTATTGAAAGATTGATTATGTAAAAAATTGGATTACTTTGTGTGTATAATGCATAAAAACATAGCTTTTTATATGGCAAAATTAAAGAGCTTAAGAGGTTCAACACTGATTTCAAAATAATTTAAATTTGTCGCAATTGTGGGATTTGTTATATAGCAAATTTATTATAGGATCAGAATGAGACGACTGTTCTAATGTTATGTATACCATGATCATTTATCCATTTATATAGAACAATAATTGCTCATGAACGCGAGGAGATTAAGGTAATTCTTATATTGAACAAATTTGCAATTACTCATAGACAAATTGATATTATCTTCACTTTTACTCTTTTAAAATTCAATTGGAGATCAATTGGATGGATTACGAACAATCTTGGAAGGAATAAACTCAATTAAACCCTTTTAAAAGTCTATGTTTTGTTTAATTACCAATTATCGTAAAGGTTACCAATTTTAATGTTACTGTAACGACATCGTCTCCATTTTTATGGTAAATTTAACAATGGTAAAATTAGTTATCTACTTTACTTTCAAAATAAACAGTATCCAGAAATATAATTACCAAATGAACAGAATAATATTAATAAATAGTTATCTACAAAATTAAACTAAATTTAAAATCGACATCTTAAAAGGAGTGACATTGCCCTGACTTTTCTCTGCATTACATGAAATTTCAAAACAATTTTATTAAATATATTTTTAAATTGGAAATTGATGATTTTATTGTATTTTTATAAAACCTTTTAAAGTTTTTCTACTATAATTTTTTTTAAAGATCTTTTTTACATTCGTGATGAGGAAATGCTGCATTTTTTTATGGGCACACATAACAAAATTGTTACCCATATATAAGACAAAAAATGAAACGATGTAACCCATAGTCAATGATTCGGTATATAGAAAAAAAAAACTATATTTTAATCGTTTTCAAATTTATGCTATTTAATTCTATTTTTATGTTATTTTTTATTTAAAGATTTATGTGAAAAATTCTTATAGATTGGCAAATAAAGATAAATATTGTTTTTTGAAATTCACATTTGTACAGATCAATTTTATACAGAGAGAGATGATTGAATTTTTTATGGTAGTACTTTTTTATGGTAGTACATACATGACGTTGAGAAATTATATTTATATTATAATAAAAATTAAAATTTATTGGAACATTATATTATTTTTCTATTATGTATACCAACGTCATTGTGATGTCATAAAAAATGAAAATTTAATATTATAATTTTAATTTTATATAATAATAATTGTAAATCACTTGATAAGAATCAAACATTTTAATGACATCACAGAAGTTTGTAGAAATTATTTGCAATTTTTGTTTGTTTTTAGATTATTTAAATTTTAAAGAGGGAAAATATGAGTTTTTTTGCACCAGATGTCCATGATTTATCTGATATGTCAATGAAATTTGAATTGATTATGGTTTTATGATGATTTGAATGGAGGACTCTGAGTCCTTCGCCCGACCAATTTTAGTTTTTTCCCTTATTCATACCATCACCACATTGACCTAAGCTATACCTTTCTAAAGAATGATATTTGCCCACTTAATGGTACCAGATTCTATCATGATATTAGCACAGTAATATTCTTAAGTAAGTCTTCCATGTATCATGGACTGTGAAAATATTTTGAATACCATTTTGAATTATTAACAAATCTCCGTTTAATTAATCTTAATACTTCATCAGAAGAGGAGATTATTATTATAAGTATGTAATACATATAAATTTTATTAATTATATTTTTCCCGGCAAAATATTTTAACTCTAAGAATGTAAAGATATAGCCATTCTTGCGGCCTGAAAAAAATGCGTGGTACAAACAAGTTTCTTGTGTTTTATTGTATGCGCCTATTATGGAATTTAAACGTGAAATTATTAAGCTGAAAAGGCAGATAATTGTTAATAATTGAAACTCGTTTCTATCATATAAAAAAAAACTATATTAAATTATTATATTTATGAGAAATGTGTCGCCAAATAATTTTCGCTCACATAATTCACACACAAAAGAACTTTCTGATATTTAATTGACTTTCGCAATTGTTTTCGACTCGATATTGTTATATAATTTTAATTTCACAATGAATTTTAAAAGATAATTTACTAAAATTTTCAAATGGTTAGTAAATTTCTACTAAAAATTATTATGATAAATATAATTAAACAGAACAGACCTAAAAAAATTTCAAAAAAATCTTGAAATTGGACCTAAATATATGCAACAAAATAAGTGTAGTGTTTAGAAAACATTTCAACAGCCTATTTTTCCGAACGAAGTCAGAGCACGACATTATTTCAAGTGTTACTTATGGCTCGTATTTCGGCTCACTTTCCGAAGAATCTCTTAATACATTTCAATTAATTCTTTCAATTATTCAAATTCCCAGAATTTTAATTTTTCTATCTTCATTTTCAATTTTCTGAAGCTCCAAAAAAAATTACATGTTATATAAATTGAAATTGTGTAATACAAAAAAAGTCTTTTCGTTCGAACGTGACCTTTTTAAATATTATGCTAAAAAATTTAAATTATTACCCAGAAAACTATTATACCAATTATTCAAATCATGCATAGACCCATCATTAGATGAACTACGAAAAAAAATAATATAATTATTATTTAGCGATTGCTATCAAGAAAATTTTAATAATAATTTTAACATACTTTAATTATATTTTCAAATCACGCATAAAAAAATAATAATTTTGATTTTTTTCTTTTATGAAATAATTTTTTTTTAATGAAAAATGAAAGTGAAATTTTTTTTTATACATATTTTTTCTTCTTTATTAAATTTTTTTTTGATTTTCATTCGTTTCCGTAGTTGCAAACGATCCGAAAAGAAATTAAAGAATTATATGGAAGAAATAATAAATATAATTGATTTTATGAATTTTATGAATTTTGTGTTATTTTCATATTTGAAATCAAATCAAATTAAATTTTATTAGATTGAAATTAAAAGTTAAAAAGGTTTTATTGAAATTTATTTGGGCGAACAGAGTTTAAATTGATAGAAAGTATTTTATGATTTATTGGAATAGAAAAAATATATGATTATTATTTGATTTTCAATTTAATTTTAATTTTAGATCCAAAATTTGGTTTGACTTTCGGATTTCTTGTTTACCATTAAGTATACTGCCATTAAATTACCATTTAAATCTGTTTTGGAAATAGAACATTTCAAAAATTAAATAATTTAAGGATTTTTCTTTAAATATTTAAATATATTATATAAATTAATGTATTAATTAATTGTTGACGCTTAATTATTTCCATTCATTATTGATTACCAAATAATTTGAATAATTTTTTTGAAAAATTTAAAAATTCATAATTGTCCATGGCAAAATTCGTGAATATGGATTTTATAAGTTACTATACATTTTACGTAAATCGTGAAAGGAATATTATCCCCTTTGGACAAAATGTGAAAAGGCTACAAATACTTTTCGAATGAAAGTATATAAATACTTGAAAAATTCCACTTTGGACTTTCCTTTTTGGTGAATAAGGACAAAGAATAATTTTACAAGAAAATTCAGTCAATTAGGCGAGCAACTAATAATTACTTCAATAATAATTTAAGATTAATAATTATTTGGACTGTTTTATGTGATAAGAAGCGCTGAAGTGAAAGCATCAAGCAATATTTACAAATTTTGAGTGAAATTGAAAAGTCATAAAATCGATTAAGATGCAAAGAGTAAAGAAGTTCTGCTCTACCAAGCGAACAAGAAGACGGAAACGAATAATGTTCTACTTTGGCATGTCAATTAAAATCATATAAATTCGAAATTATCTAAAAAAATGAAGATATTACTGCAATTCAAATTTACAAGAATAAAAAAAATTCAAAATTTTATTAACCATTAATTTAAAATTTATAATCACTTTTATATTATTTGGTTATAGTTATAATTTAATTATTTTTTATTACCACTTACTTCTAATTTGTAATATTAAATTTAATTAAAATTGTATACAAATTAAATAAATCATTAAATATAAAAATCATTTTAAAAAAAGTTCAATTTCTATTAACATATTAAAATTGTCTTTTTACATAATATAAAAATAAATTACACAACTTTTCATTCAAATAATTAATTACATACGGTATACTTAAAAATAAACCACTATAAAATGAAATTTACATATATTTATAATTTAATCGAATTTCACGTTAATTCAATTTAATATTATTTTTAACGAATCCAGATTAAATACATAGACAAGACACTGACACTCAATTTTTTGTTTAAGCTATTTACACCTTTGGGTATATTTTTTTATATACTTTCATTAATAATCCAAGCAACAAAAAATAAAATTGGAATCAATCACGAAAAAATTTATTTTAAACATAAATAAAAATCTCATAAATATTTTTTATGGTTTTTTTTTTGTTGTTTCTCTGTACATTTACACTTCCGTCAATAACCACCATTTAACTGCACGCATTCATAATAAAATGGTATTATTTATTTACTAGTATCAATTACGCGGCTTTAAAAATAACAACTCTATGCTATACCATATAAATTTTGGAATATGATTTTCCGCCGATTTTGCAACATTTTGAAATAATAATCTTTTTATTTCCCATTTCATTTTGTTTTTTATTTATTTGTCCATATTAAATTTATTATTTAATTATGAAAATTTTAATAAATTTAGAAAAATTTTCATTTCAAATGACAATGAAATCTTAACCAAAAATTTTGCGGGCGTATATAGAAGAAATCCAGTTTGGTAAACTGAAAATTGTAATGTCTCGTTGTTTGTGCAAAAAAATTGATATAAATTTATATTAACCACATAAAAAATTTTCATTTTTTAGAAAGTAAAAACTTTTACAAAAATTTTTTTTACAATTTCTTCTTATGATCCCAAAGCTGCAACAGTTTTTTTTTATATAATGTAACCAAGGTTAAAAGAGATTTTTACGAGGAAGATCAATTTTTTTTGAACGCATTTTCCAAAACAAAATTATATTATTAATAATAGGAAATTTAATGTTGCATTGCATGTTTTCATATGCAACATAAACAATTTTTTAAAAAAATAATTTGTTTTTTATTGATGGACGAAATAAGATTGAAGAAATTTGATAAATTTTTATGACTGGAAGAAAAATAAATTTGAAATATTAATTTATTGCAACCACCTGGGTACACAAATTTTGTTATCAAGTCAGTTCATTTACATTTTGAAATTATGTAGCTGAATTTTTATAGGTATTAAAATTTTGGATGACTAAATTAAGAAATACACTAAAAGGATGAAATTGTATATAATCATATGGACTAGAGATCAGTCTGAATTTTGTAACAACACTAGCAATTTGACATTGGCAAGTAGACAAAAAAAAAGTTAGGACTCAAAAAGGATGCCCCATATTCCAAAATTGAGAAAAATTTGTAGCCTTTACTCTTTCACATTTAATTACTTAAGAATTCATCAATTCTTCAAAAAAATGTATTAACATTAAAATTATTAAAATATGTATAAAATTCACTCCACATTTTGCAAGACATCAAGTTCAATCTGAAATCCTGAATATTAGAAAATTTTTATATTTAACCTTCAAATAATTGCGATATTTATTGTTAACAAACCAAATAAGAAATGGTCTCTCTTATTGTCATAAATATAGGTCAATTTTAATCCTATTCAAAACACTTAATTTATCTATAACCATTTTATAAAAAAAACATAAATAATATTAAGCTTTTTGTTTCTCAAGAACCAATTTCTCACGTTTACAAAGAAAAAAAGGTTTTCCATACCAAAATGAATTAATTTTTTTAAAACAATTAGTTAGAAATTTAATCTCATAAAAAACAATGTTGTTCAATTTACACAATTTTTTGGGATACACTACAGTGAAATGTCGTTAATATTAAGTATTCTGTAATTAAATTAGAAGTAGTAAATTAGTGAATTGGGACCATATTTCAACAGTAGCAGTGGTGAAATTGGTCAAACCAAAAACAATTTGGTATAAATTCTGTAAAATCAGTTGAGGTAGTAATCATTAACAAATGATACCATCAAAAAATTAGCTTAAATACTAATTACCAACTTTCGATATTAAAGATATTTGACTGTTAACATAATCTGCATTAAGGTTATATGCTCATTCAAATATTTTATGTTTATCTTATGTTCAATAATCATAGTTATAAAATAAAAATAAACAAAAATTAAATAAATATGCCATTGGCAAGGTCATTTATCTTTGAAATGAAATCGAAATTAATTTAATCAAAGTATATAATAATTTTATTAAATGAAAAAAAATATACATAAATAAATCTATCAACATTAATTATCTATTAATTATATAGACATTAATGTAATGTATATATATCTAACAATAATCATTAAGCATTTAATGTGCAATTAATCAATTTTCACAAATTTGAACTTTATGGATTTTACTTTTTATTTTTCTGTAAATGATTCATTCAAGTGCAAAATTACTATAATATAGATAGAAGGACAAATTTGAGAACAGATGTTCTTGGATGGAGTTCATTAAAATTATGTTAGACATTATGACATTTATAATGATTTTTCAACAATGTCTAATTGGGAAGATAATTGAAAATTTTATTAAATATCATGATATATTGTTGAAGGGTAAATTAAAATTTAAATAAGAAAAAGTTTTGGTATAATGTTGGGCAATATAATTTATATTGAAATAATTAAGTATGTCAAATCAATTACAAAATTGTATTGCTCATAAATATATATTTAATCTTATTATTAATTTCGAAATTATCAAATATCCTGCAATATAATTAAAATAAGTATTTTTAAATAATCCTGAAATACAGTCAATTATTTTTTGCTGGTTTAAGCAATCCTTTTGCAAACAATCTGTCTAACTTTTAGTTGAAACCATCTTGAATTTTAACTTCCATCCAAACATTTATTATTGCTACTAATTATTGTATCAAATTAATTTATTTTTGGAGGATAAACAGTCATGGAAAATAGACATTTTGTCTATTAAATTAATAAATTAATTAATCAAACTTTAATTCATTTAATTCAGTCAAACTTGTCCCATTCTTGAGAAGTTTTCCCAATATTTATTATTAAATTACTAAATCAATAAAAAACTAATTGCTTAATATTAATTTTAGTTATTTTATTATGACACATTTACCACTCAAACATGTTTGAAATGATCATTAACAAAAATTTCGAAATATATTAAAAAACTTCATTGTACATATATTTGTTTCGACTTCTATCAATATTTACATAAAAAAGCTCAAGAAATTAATTAAAAAAAAAAATTAAGTCAATTGTAATTAAAGAAGTGAAAAATTAATGTTTCGTGTTATACAATAAAATTTAAAAGAGCATTTCATTAACATTTCATTTTAAATACTCTTTGCTGTGTGATACAATTTCCCAATTTATAAACAATGAAGAGTCTGTGATCTGTGTGCCAATCTTAATTTTGGCGATCATTAAAGTTTTTCTCTTGTAAATTGCTTAATTTTATTCAATGGACAATTTCATTTCTGAGATGGATATCATTTTTTTTTTATATACCTCTGAAATTTATTAAATTTTTTATGTATATGTATACAAGGGTCTCTGTCGAGTAGATAATTCACAAGAAAACATGGCCACACTAAATAAAAATCATAAATGAAGCAATAATAATAAATAATATAAAATGTTGAAGCACTCCTTTAAAACTATAATAATAGTTTCTAAGTACTCGTTAGTTAGCATTTTATATTTTTATTTTTTGAAAATCACTTTTTTTGTGATCTTTTTATGCTTTTTTTTACATGCCATATTCAAGGTCAGAATATTTGAGCTTTTTTTGTGTTTTTGTTAATTTTGTAATTTTTGTGTTGATGTTTCGCGTCTGGTGAGCACGTTTTATCGGGTGGTTTTATCTTCACAGAAAGCAATTTTTTTTTGTTACAAAAAAAAAAGGTTAAATCATATAAAAATAGGTAAATGATCTGCCATATCCTCGTGGTGATAACCAAAATAATAATAAATAAAAATCTTAATTTATTTCTTTCTTTTTGTTATTTTCGAAGAAAACCACAATAAATTAAATCAACACATAAAAAAAATATGTTTAATGTTTTTATTTTGTGTTGTTGAGACAATAAACAACCCCATAGGAAAAAAGGTTGTTTTGTGGTTCGAATTTTTTATAATGCTGACAAGGTAAGGTCTCTATACAATTTTATAAGTCACCCATAAAAAAAAGTATTTTTTTTTGCAATTATGTCTTTAAAGTCACGCTTATAAATTTTCTTAGTAATTGTTGTTAAAAATCTTATTACACGATTTTTGTATTAAATCTGACAAAAAAAAATTATAAATAAATTTTCGGTTTTTCGTCAATGGGAAAAAACATTATTTTCAAATTTGTTGGAGGCGTTAAAGGAAATTATTAAAAAAGATGTAACACCAATTTTTATGCTTTATATATTTTGAAAAAAATTAATATTTTTATGGTTGATTTTTTTTTATATAGATAAATTTAACTTTTAGTTTATTTTCCATTAAAAAAATATTAAATTTAACAATTTAATTATAAAAATTAAATTATTAATTTTCAAGGTTGTATAAAAAAAATAAACTTTTTGTATAAAAAAAATTAAATTCGAAAGTGAAAAAAAAATCTTTCGAAACGGAAGCTAAAAAAATAATCATTTCATAAATATTCGTAATTTTGTTAAGAATATATTTTGTATTTAGTGGGTAATGGGGAAGTATTTAATAGAAATGAATGAAGAAACCCACCGGTGACCGGACAAAAAAGAACATGATAAAACAGAACAAGATAAAACAGAACAAGATAAAAAAGAACATGATAAAAAAGAACACGATAAAACAGAATAATGATAAAACAGAACAATGATATAACAGAACAGTGATAAAACAGAACATTTGGAAAAATTGAGGTGAGTGAGGTTTTCTTTGGTAAATGTTCCAAAACATCTCTATTCACTGATGCTAATGCATTTACCAGAACATTTCTTGGAGTTGCACCAATTGCCTTCATGTCCTTCTTCATCTTAGCCTTTAAAATATTTGCCAGTGCTTTTTGAGGATTTGATTGATGGCAGTGTTGTGGGACCTCTCCAACGATGATTTCTTCGTGTGTCTTCAAGAATGCTCGGCATTTCGTGGAAAAGTAGACTCTGCATCTCCAGGTGATGACTCCGCTTTCGTTTTCCCTATACTTTGTATATTCGTAGCCTTGGTACAATACACTTTTTTTTTTATTTGTGAGTGAATATTCCATGGTGATGATTTACTTATTTATTTTATTATTTATTTAATGCTATAATTTAACTGAATCAGTTGAAACACAAATCAATAATGATAATAGATCTGGTCAAACATGAATTTATAAGGAAATGGTTTTGGTGAAAAATAAATTTATCGCCAATTTAGAGGTACTTGTGTTTACGTAATTTTATTTAATTCAAATTCAAATTTTTTAATTACCCACACTTGTAATTAAAAAATCCAAATTAAAAAACCCATGTGTTTAGCAGGTACACTTATAACCCCTTTGTTAGCAAGTACTTATAATTTTTTTTATTTTAATATATTTATGCGCAAAATATTTAAAAAAAATATATATAATATATTTTTTTTAAGATGTTCTGTTATATCACTAATCTTTTTTATCACTATTCTGTTTTATCACTGTTCTGTTTTATCACTGTTCTGTTTTATCACTGTTCTGTTATATCATTGTTGTTTTATCATTTTCTTTTTTATCATGTTCTTTTTTATCTTGTTCTGTTTTATCATGGAATCGAACCCACCATTATTAGACCATACAGTATCAACCCGACCAAACTTTTCGATTAAGAGATCAGGATAGCCTCTTCAACGTCATTTAGGAAAAAAGTACCAAATATATTCAATGCTATATGTTAGACCTCCACCTTCTATGTTAGACCTTGTTGCCTCCACGTTTCCTGTTGCCTCCACCTTCTGACATATTTAAACAATTATAATAGACAGAAAAAGACACTTGAGTTTTACTGATGATGTGTTCGGTTCAGAACTCACTCCTCAGACCGTATGCTTCAAGGAGCAGTACACTAGACTAATGTCTAGAATAATAATGAAAACGTTAAATTTATTTCAATTTAAATTTTAGAAACAGAAAATTTCATATCTCGAAATAAGATTATAGTTACAATAAATTTGAATTTCCTTCATCATTTATTGCTCATAGCACCAAAAAATTTCAAATTCTATAATTTGTGTACATTATTTCTAAATAAATTAAATCTTGTATAAAGACATAAATAAAAAAGTTGTTGAAATTTGGATTTGGTTTTTAAAGAAAATAATTTTAAAGAGATGATAAAAAGATTGAAATAAAATACCTATATAAACGATTTCTTATTAACATGACAAAGAATATTGCAAAATTGACAAAATCAATTATGTCAAGGTTTTTGCTAAATAAAATTGTCAATTGTGATACATATTATCCAATTATTAAATGAATAGCAACACAATTGAAAGAAATAAGTATTCAAATTTACATTGGCTCAATACTAAATCCATTAGAAAAACTTGAAAGATTAATTCGAATTCTTCTAACCTTATAATTCTATAAAAAGAAATAAGTTAATTTAAATTAACAACCAATAAATTTTTTTATCAAAAATCATAAATTTAAATTAAATAAAAAACAGATAATGTGTAGGAACAAAATTGTTAATTTTCTGTCACCACGAGATGTCAATGGTTCGAATATAAATAAATTGTAATTCTGCTTAGTCCTCCGCGTCGTTTAGAAATAAGAATAATAAAGACTTTTCTCAAAATATTTTCCATGAAAAAAATTCACAATTTTCAAGACTCCTGTACAGATTTCGATTACCAAACAACTTTTTTCATGATTGGAAAGTTTATTTTAATTATTAAAATTTAAAATAAATAAAATCCAAAATTCACGAAAAACTAATTTAAGTAAAACCTTTTCGTTAAAAAAAATAAATCAAAACTACTTAAAAAATTGTCACAAAATTTTAATGGCAATAAATATTGAATTGGTTTTTATGTTTTTATTTACTAAATTTTAAATTAATATATATACCAAATACCCAGACAGAAAATTAAAATATATATGCTGAATCATTCATTAATCTACAAATTAAAAAATATATCAATATTATTTTTTTTACAAAATTCATGAAATCGAAATTTAAATTTATAATTTTAAATTTTAATCCAAAAAACTTGATTAAAGATTAAATTAATTCGCGCTCGGATTATCAAAATTTTTATGGTGGAGGAGGAAATCATGTATATACATATTTTCGCTACATAACTTATGAAATCAAGAAAGTAATTTCTCTGTTTTTCAAGTTTCTTTTATATATTTTTTTATTAAACCATTAAATATTTTTTTTTTATATATAAAAAATTTAAATTTTCATGATTATGGGATCACTTTTTGTTTTTTTTTCCTCTTCTTTGATTATGTTTTGTAACATAAAAGAATTTAGCAAAATTTTACTAAACAAAACTAAGAAATTTTAAATTTTTATAAAACCAGACAATAATTTAAAGGTTTTTTATTTTTTTTTAATTTATTAAATTATTTTTTCCATAGAATTTTATTTATGCACACAAAGAAACCAAATCTTTAAGATACAAAATGGTAACATGGTTGACCGACACTTTTCTATTATTTCTTTTTAAAAAAAAAAATAAAAATTAGGTAAACAAAATGAAACTAACAAAAAAAAAGTTGATTTTGTTTAAAAATTTCAATAATTTTTTATTTCTTTTTCGTAGTTTTTGATTAAATAAATTAAAAAAAAAAAATTTGTATAGATTTTTATCTTCAAGATATTCCAAGAGAATAGTCTGAATTTTTTTGGTTATTTTTTTTGGGTTTTACTTTAATTATATAGTATAGGGGGTTAATTTTGTGAAAGTAGAAGTGAAATTTGTATAGGAGATTTTAATATAGACAAGATTTTATATACTAAGATTTTGTGATTATAAAGAATTAAGCTATTTTCAAAAATTATTCAAAAATTTATAGAACAAATTAAAGTTATAAAAACAAAAATTTTTTAAATCAATTTTTTAAATTTTGAATTTTTGAAAATTTAATCCAAAAAACTGATGATCCTTTAATACTGTCCCCATATTTTGATTATTCCTAATATGCAACGCCAGTCTTATCAATTATATTACTTTATGAAAAATTCTCCACTTTTTTTTAAAAATGCTTGTGGAAATTTATTCAAATTTCTTAATTTCAAAAGTTTATTTATAAAAGAAATATGCTGATAAAATGGCATTTCAACACAAAACAAATTATGTTATTAGTTATGTTGTATTATAGTAATTAGCATAATGACTTCAGTCTTTAACTTCAGTTTTTCAGTCAGTTCTTTATAATAGTGTGCATATTAAAAAAAAAAAATTGTAGTACTTTTCCAGAAGTTTTTTGAATAAATGAATATTAAAATTGTTAATTTTGTTTGTGTTTTGTTGTTTAATTTACTTTCTATAATTATGAAAATTATGGTTTTTCTTAAATGGGGAAAAAGTAATACACAAAGATTAATATATTTAACCTGATTTTTGGTACAGAAATACAAAGACCTAGTCTATGGCATATAAATGGTGTAACTTGGTGACAATCCTTACTATTTTGCTGATTTCTGATTTGAAAATAAATTCATTATCTATTAATTATGTATCTTTATTTTAATGGGTGACCACAACTTTTAAGATCGACTAAATATTTAATTTAATGACCGTCGTGAGCAGAGTTTATACTATCAATTTGATGTTAAATTTGTTGGTCAATTTAATTGTATATTTAGACAAATTCAATTTAATCAAAATTACCCAAAAATCGAAAGTGAATTGTTTATAACTACAAGTATAAATATACTTTTATGTATATGCAGACAATTCACTTTCGTAATTTTTAATGGTCTACTCTCGTAATTTTCTCATGTCATGATTTATAAACATGTTTTCCAAATGATTGATTCAAATTTAAACTTGCATCTCTTATAAAATCAAGTAATTTCCTCTTTTTCTGGATAATTTACCAGATTTTATAATTAATAAAATTTAAGATAACACAAAAAAAATTGGAAAATTATAAGTTATAGTGTCGTAGGACTTGTTTACTTTCTTTAAAAACAAAAAAAAACATAATATTTATGATGTAATTTCCGTGATCTGATTTTGTCAACTAAAATAAATTTAATATCTGGTTTAAAAGATTTACAAATCTAAAGATATGGTGTGTTTTTTTTTTGTATATATAACTAAACTCGTTATTTTTTATGACCTGAAGAAAATGATGAAAATTAATTATATAGATTTTTTTTTGTTTATAAAATGAATCAATCAATCAATTAATTTAGTACCAGGAATGTAAAATATTTTGTGTTATTTAAGTTTGTCCATCAAAATTATATTTAAATTTTAATTGTCAGAAAAATCTACTAAATAATCAATCAATTTTTCAACTAAAACTGTCAAAACATGAATTGGTATATAATTGAAATCATAATTGTTACTATATTTGTTTTGATCTACTACCAAAAGAATTAGAAAAAATTTTCAATGCTGTATTTAGACTAACAAAGATTATCAAAGACTTTCAGACTGTCAAAATATTTTGAAATCATTTAAATTTCTATAATAAATCAATAATTGTTTCAAATATATCACAAAGATATATTCAAATTGATCTTCAGAAGAAAGCAAAATGAAAACTGACAAGAAAAAGTCTATGGATATGAAATAAAAAAAAAACTTTGATGATAAAATGAAAGTAAGACTTTCCATTATCTTTAATTACACTTTTTTTTCAATGTTAAATAATGATTGATTTGTTATGTAACGATCATGATATACTTAAATATAAATTCCGCCCCAAAATTTAAATTTCATTAACAAACGAATTAACATGTTTTTTCTCATGTTTTTTTCTTCTCAACATTATTGTATCTGATGATTTATTACGAACCCCTACAGAGTTCAAGAAATTATCAACAAATTATGAAATAAATCATCAGAGATTACAATCAAGAAAGAAAAACTTCTTAATTAAATATATGTTAACAAGATAATAATAGTACAAATTACTTTTAAAATATGTATAAAAGAAAAAAACTCCTCCTTTCTCATGAATTTTGTAAATGCTTTTACACTTTATATAGTACCAAAAAATACATTTATATGATATTCACACTTTACATCTTTGACGCCTATTTGAAATATTTAAGTAGTTCTCCAAAAAATAAACTTGCTAATTTTATTTGCAAATAGTTCAGTTTATTCAAATATTACCAATAATGTCGAAATTAACTATCGAAAAAAGGTTTACTGTATTCTCATGGGATTTTGGAATATTCAAAATTATGATTGTAAGTTGAATGTAGTAGAAAACGATAACGCTAAAGTAACAAAACTGTTGGATTGGGAATATATTTAATACAGCAGAAATTGTAGACTATACCATCGCTTCTGAGAATCATTAGAAGGCGATAGTGAAGATGAAGCAATACTATATTTTTGTGAAGGTCGAGGTGTAGTTTGAGTATACATATCAAATTTGATGAGAGCGCACAACAACCTTCAACCAATAACAACATATATCTACCCTAAATAATAACGATTTCTTTAGATTTAGAGAATCACATCATTTTTGTTGATATAAATATTTCTATAGAACCAAAATATCTTGCTGCTATAGAAAGCGAACCTCTGACGAATATAATTAGAAAATTTAACCCAATATTTTAAAAAGATTATCACGTATAGTGGTGGTATACGTATAGTGCAATTACTATATTACATTTCTTATTATGATATATGCTACGTAGTAGTGTCAATTATTATTTATGAAGTCAATGAACTACATTTTTTTATTATTTACAATTGTACGTATATAAGTAATATATTCAGTAGGATTATTACTACTACAATTTTTGTCATTTAGGAAAATATCATAATAATATATATTTTTCCATTTTACCTTTTTGTGGTATTTTTTCATCATTTTTTTTTGTGTTTGTCATCATTTACAGCACTTAATAAATTATGCAAAAGAATTTTTCTTGCATTAATGCAACTTTTATATTAATGATCTTTAAACATCGAAATATATAAGTACAAAATTACACTTTTATTATTTTGCGTTTAATAAACATATTTATCCGGTTTTTTTAAATAAAAATAGTAAAATTATGGGAGTATAAAGAGGAAATGAAAATTATCAATTTCAAAATTGATATTTATGGAGATATGAAAATTATATGTTAAAACGATTTTGTTTTTGTATGATTTCCGAATAAGGAAAGTTGTATCGTTTTTTTTATTATATTAAATTAAATTTAATGTAGATCAATATAAAAAAATAATTTTATAGTTAATTTTTATGATTATGTATTTAATTTTTTAAAATTAATATTCTGAATTCCAAATTTTTGACATCAATAAAACGAAAAAAAAAACCATAAATGATATTATATTTTTTTTTAATAATTTTCTGCCGGATATTATATTAATAAGACATTTTTTTAATAAAAATTTATTTATATTCAAATAAAATATTTAAATAATAAATTATAATTTCGGATTTTGTTATAAATAAATTAAATTTCAATAGCAAAAAGTGTGGATGAGAAACAATATTAAAGTTCATACCAAATATTGATTACAAATATAACCTTGTTCTTCAATAGAAATTTTGTTTGAATTAAAAAGAATATCTCGGAAATTATTCAAAATCCAAACAATTTGCTGTTGCTAAATTTTGTTGTTATTTAATTTATATATTTTTAGCACGGCCAAGGCTTTTAAAATTATTGTTAAAATTCTTTCAATATTACGAAGTCTATTAGGCAGAAGAGTAGCAAAAATAGTAACACAATCAAACTATATATTCATCAACATTACCATAAACATAAATTTTAATAATCTATTGAATTTATGATTTCATTGTCTATATATTTTTATTTTAGTATGATCTTACAGATTCCTAAGTAAACTTTCATGTCTTAAATCATTTTAGGTACCAAAATGAAATACTGACCAAATAAAAATCATCTATTTCGTGGCATAGCTTGAAATTTTAATAACGCATAAGGAAGATCAATGACTAGTGGAACTATAGCACCAAGAAGAATCAAGTTTGGTATCATAAAAGATAGTATCTTTGGTATAAGGTATGTAACTCAACTGAACTCAATATTTTTCTATATCTAAACTCTATTCTATACTATATTTTTAATAATATAATTTACCAAATTTATTTACTAACTCTCGCTCTCTCTTATTCTAATTGGCTCCTCAAAAAGGTATATATATATATATATATATATACCTCATTCTATAAAGGTTTACCTGGCATTCATTACAGCAACAAAAACAACCCAACATTTCTTATGATCAAAATATAAACTAAAACGATACAATTTCAACCATTTAATTTCAATGTAAATTAATGTACAGCTACTGATTTGATCTAAAAAAATTTATTATAATAAAAAAAAACTATAAACTAAAAATCATCGAAGCATAAAAATATGTAATTTTTATTAACCCTGAACTTGATTATAAATGATTATTAATATTAGAAAATAATTTTTTCTTATCATTTTCGAACAGAATAAAAAAACCATTTATAATACATATTTTGAATTTTCATTAAAATTTTTATAACCAGGAAATTTTCAATTTTCTATTTTTAGCTGAAATGATAACAAAAAAAAAGTTTCACAAATAAGTTATTTAGTTTTTTTTGGTGTTATCAGTTTATTGATTTTTATTTTACTAGCAAAAAATTATTTCTAAAATTTAGGTCAAAATAATTGTTAAAATGTTCCATAATCTCGTAAATAATCAATAAATATTTGATTATAAAAATAAAAACTATACAAATATTTATTATGCTAAAAAGTAACATTATTGTAACTTACCTTTTTCTTAAATGTGAAATAATGTATTAATGCCTTGATCTTTAAAAGTGTGTTGTTTTTTTTATGTGTTCACCACTTAAAATTTAGGTGAAATTTTATACACTCAAAATAAAATTTTTTTTTTTTTTAAATATTAATACTTTCTTTTTCTAAAATTTATTTAATTTTAAAAAATAAATTTTTTTTCTGTTGATTTTTAAAATCAAATTTAAATAATCAATAAGATTTTTTTTTATTTTATATTCAATTTAAATTTTCTTCTTATTAAATTTTTGAATACTAAAATCATCACAAAATTTGATTTATTAGAATCACGAAAAACTTTTGTTTAAAAATTTTTAAAGCACCAAAAATAATTTTGTTATTTACAAGAATTTTGAGAAAAAAAATTAAATTTTAAAATTCGAATTAATTAATTTTGAATAATATTTATTCACCGTCAAAATATTCTAAAAATTCACTGTCCATGAAATATGCACCAAACACTTTATAGATAAATTTTGTATACCAAATAATTTTTTATGCTGATATTCGGTTATCATATAATTTTTCTGTATGTTTTGCACAAAAATACAATTTTTATTTAATTGAAAAAGATAAAAAATATATATATAAATAAATTATGTTAATAATTAAAACAAATGTTGATAAGATTATTAAAATAAAATATAATATATTTGTTTATCGGAATAAAATTTCACGACCGTTCACAAATATGACAAAAGTCTATCTGAATCTGAAGTTGAAAAAAAATTGTACATTGTATACTAGAAAAATTTTTTATATTATTTAAATTAAATTATTAGAGTATTTTTTTTATAATATTAAAACCGACACGATCACTGAGTAATTTTAAACTAAACTGGTCTGGTGGAACTGGAAATTCAAATATTTTGAGTAGTTTTTTTTACATAGAAATGCATGCACC
Organism: Empis stercorea; assembly: GCA_949752835.1. NCBI lineage: Eukaryota > Metazoa > Arthropoda > Insecta > Diptera > Empididae > Empis > Empis stercorea. The sequence continues at coordinate 42,717,393 of OX457089.1, forward strand.
TTTGATTATTCTCTCTCTAATTCATTATTATTCTCTATTTATATCTCTCAATTTATGTTTTCGAATCTTAAACATAAAGATCCCTAAAGACTGTCTCTACTCTATCTATACAACTACAACCGGAATTTTTCATAAATATGCTCGTGGTGCATGATACTCGTGATCTTTAATATTGCAGATACTGAAGGGGAAAATATAAAGATAATTTTGCATAAAAAAGGGGAAATTAGTTATGTTATGTTCAAAATTTATTTCAAAGTTGAAAATTGTAAAGTTGCCACATATGTTTAATTTTTCTTTGATTTTGGATTCTCCTTCAAATATAAATTTTTAAATTTTGCTTTTTTTTTTTTCAAAATAATTAATTTTTCTTACTATATAAACATAAAAATATTAATATGTAGTTAAAGCTATTTGAAAATTCTGCAATATTTATGAATATTTTTTTATGATTTTTTTTTTTTGCATAAATTGGGATTAATAAATTCATTGTTCGATTAGCTTTTAATTTTTTAGTTTCAATAATTTTGAAAAGAGTGAAATATAGAAGAGACAAAAAATTCATTAAAGGTTAAATTTATGGTTTACTTCTTTGTATACACAAAATAAATGGTATTGTGGGTTTTGTTTATTGGATTATAAAAATGATGAACCATTATTATAAATAAATATTAAAGATAATATTTTTATGCTTTGTGATATATAAAATTTAAAATACTCTACAGGGTGATGAAATGTTGAATATTGAATTAAATTAACATAATTCATAATTCATATAACATCAAAAAAAATCAATAAATTTGAAATATTTCATTTATAATTTATTATTCATTTGGCATACACATTGGACTAACATTTGAAATAGAAAGGAATTTCAAATAAGATTGATTATAGTTTTGATTGTTAGTTTTATAAATTAAAAATTATTAAGATTTTGGGATGAATTAAGATTGGGGACTATTACGATATTTATCACAGACGAAAATAAAGATTATAGGAAAAATTGATTTAAACTGATTACTGACTAATTTAAAATATTAATGTGGCGTTAAATAGTGGCTAAGAAGACAAAGCTGTTGCAACAAGGATAATTTTACTATTTTGTGTCTTCTGGTTGTTTAATAAATTTATATTTTAGTCTGATAATTCCAATTAAACATATTTGGCCAATTAAACATATCCTAATACCCCAACAAAGTAATTCTTTCAATTCTAATCCTTCAGAAACTTAAATCATCACCCTGTAAAATTCTTAACATATAAATTTATAAAGATAAAAAAAAGTTAAATATGAAGGGGAAAGTTATACTCCCAGCGCACTTGACTCAATAACACCTGTGACTTCTTTTTATTCAATTCAAATTAAAAAAAATTCAAAGTAAGAAAAAGGTGTGCAAAAAAATTACACTAAACGCTCATTATAAAAGCGATGAGTTTGTCTTTTTTTCTGCTTTAATTCTGTATAAAATTGAATTAGTGAATAAAATTTCGATTTCATTTAAAATTATATTTTATTTTGTACAATATTTTAAAACTCTTCTTTTGCTTGGCCAACCCATCCACCACAATATGAAATTTGCCAGATTTTAATATAAAATTAAATTGATCATGAAATTCAATCAGCTTTAGTATACCAGGCGAATTTTTATATATCGTATAAATGACGCAATTAATTTACGCGCGCTTTCAACATTTTGAAATTCAAATTAAAGTTAAATTAAATTTTGATGATACATCATAAAATAAAATGTTTGCATTTGAAAGATCTAGTTTTTGTTTGTATTTATGATAATTTGTTATTTTTATTGATTATAGTATAAATTGAAATTAATTTATAAAAATTGCTTAAAATTTTATCGCAAAAAATATAAAATTTATAATAATAGTTACTCCTATTTTTTAGGGCCCGGTGATTTTAGTTATCTGTCATTAAGTAATCGAAATAAACGTAATTGAGTAAATAATTAGTATACTGATGAGTAGAGTATACTAATTTAAGTAAATTGTATTATCCTAAATTGCATATTTTTAGGCGCAATATTATTTTTTTATGATATGTAAACATGACAATTAAATTTTGAGATAAATATCACAACTGGAATGTTATGGGTTATTTATTCACCCATCGCACAATTTATTTTCCATTTTTTTGCTATAACTTAGGCAAATTAAAAGATATTTGGAATTGGTTTGGATATTTCCATTATAATTAAAATTCCCCGGCATGCCCAAAAATATGAACAAAGTTATGCATTTACATTCTGTATACATCGTAGGAATAAAGTATAATACATAATTATTCTAAACTTTCATAAAAAACTATTCTAATATTTCTGTTAGAATTATTTCGATAACATAAATATTTATGATTACATACTTACTTAAATAAGTACTTAGTTTTGTGTTAATTGGTAATAAAATTATATATTAACTCAAGCTGTTCGTAATTGTGTTAAATTGTGTCGACTCCAATTTAATTTTATTTGATTTTCTCATTCTCAGTTCTATAATGAAAAAAGTCTACAGAAAAAAGTACATATTATAATATTTTTCAAAATTTTGTTGATAATTAAGTACAATGACATCTAATTTTGAATTTACAAATATGTAATAAAAATACCAACCCTCTAACATTTTATTTATGATATATGCTTTTAATGGATGTTTTACATTAAAAATTACTTATTTTCAAAACATATGTTCGTAAGTCCTTGTGATGGATTAGAGGATACGGCATTACTTGTAACTAATTTCCTAAATATCATGAATTTTCCCAAAATATAAATTTGATTGAAAATTAATAGAATGTATCCAATTTAAAGGCTGAATTGGTTTCAAAAATATTTAACATATTTGTACAGATAAATTGATTTTTATTTTCTTCAAAAAAACAGCATCTTGTTAGGGGACACCCGGGTTTGAACCGGGGACCTCTCGATCTGCAGTCGAATGCTCTACCACTGAGCTATATCCCCACATATTAAACTGTATTAAAAATGAAAATTTCAAACATTATTTATTTGATATTATTGTCAAGTGTGGGAAGATAAAATATTGATAATAAAAATTGTTTTAATATTTTTATGTTCTTACCAAAAAGATGACGTAAATATTTTTGTGGAGATAGTAAGCTTTGTATTTGGTTATAAAATGAATGAAAATAATCAAATTTATTAAAAAAAATGTCTGTGCGGAGGGGGATATAGCTCAGTGGTAACAGCATTCGACTGCAGATCGAGTGGTCCCTGGTTCAAATCCGGATGTCCCCTTATTACTATTTCAGAAAAACAGCTTATCTTATCGGGGTTATTACTTAAAATATTGCTCTGTAAATTAGTTAATGGTCTTCTATTCCATAATATTCTCACCCATCTAAAAAAATATTGTGTTTATTGGCTAGGTCATGTCTCTTTGCTTGACCCAGTATCTCAATCAAGCAAAGCTAGTTTTTCTACAAAGTTAAAGTGAGGGCAGAGGAGAAAGACAAAATATCCGGTGAAAAAACGAGCTAGGGCAAAAATAAAATTAATTTATAATCATACTATTTATTATATGTAATTTTACCTGTTTACTTACAAAAGATTCTATAATTATTATGATTAGAAATTATAATAAACAATTTCAATTATTAATCAACATTTAAAAGCTTTTCCAAGTAAATTTGGTACTCATTTATGTGTATTCTTTACCATAAAAATTACGAGTGCCTAAAAATATGCAATATAAATTAATATTAAAAATCCGTTCAAAAAATTATTCATGTTGTCAATTAATATGTTAAATTTTAAATATTTATGTACCATATGTTATGAGATGTAGTATATTTTGTATATTTTGTAAATAAAATAAGTAAGCGAAATAATGTTAACTAGAAATATCGAATTCTGAAATAAATGATTAAGTTTTCTCATTTTTATACAGCTCGGCTCTGGTCAAAATCATTTTTGTATATAAGTAATATAACTTTAAATTCATTACTTATCTCCTGTACAATTTTCTGATTAATCAATAATATATATAACATTTAGTATAGTTTGAATTTAAATAGGCCAAACGATAATTTCAAGAGAGTTTAAGTTTCCGAGTATTTCTAAATTTGACAAATTATATTTGTATATGTAATTTCATTCTATTTGGGCTGGATTCATGTAAGTCATTATTTTAATCAGCTACTTATGATAAGATTTTCTTATATGTACGACAAGTCTTCCGCATTCATAGGCATATGACGACAGAAACATTTTTAATATTATTAAATAAGCCTGTTAAAGTTACAAAATAAATAAAGTAATGTTAAACTTCTTTATCTTTTAATAATAATAGGTCAAAATTGTATTTAATATTTAACAACATATAATAACTGATTAGATGTTTATTACTTAAACTTTCGTCATAAGTCATACTATAATTTTGTCATTCTTCTCTTTATCTAAAGTATTTTTTTTTGTATTACAATCAATGTTTAATATTTAATAATAAATGATGTCTTCTTTTAAAAATCAAGAAAGTATATTTTGTTTGAGCTATTTAAACCATATTATATAGATAAGTTGTTAAGGTATCAACAATAATGCAATAATTGTTATTAATAATTCGATTAAAAGACTTAAAAAAAAAATATGTAAAATATTTTATTTAAAATTAAGAAACATATCTAAATAATGTAGATTTATTTATACTAATTTAACCAACGAATAAGTTATTCAACCAAGAACGATAGAATCGAAAAAATTGTCGTTTGACAAATTTGACATTGACTATTGACTTTTCCTTGCATTTGATATTGAATTTTTCTTCATAAGACATAAATTTTTGGCACGCGCTTAAATAGTAAATAAACTAAATTTTTGAATTGTATTATATGCAGAACAATTTTTATTAATGTTAATTTTGATATAAAATTATTGTAATAAAAAATTTGTTTTATTATTAAAGTTCAAGTTATAAAAATTCATCACAGAATAAACACATATATTTAACAAAAGAATGTAAATTTATGTATAGGTACTATTTTTAGCATAGCGTGGATGAAAATAGCTTAGAATTGTTTATACATACATGCCTAATAAGATTTTTTATGTAATTAATAAATAAAATAAAACACAAATTTACTTTCAATTTATTTATAAATTACATAAAAAAAAACTGTATGTATATGCAATTTTTATTACAGAAATCGTTGAACCTAAAATCTAAATAAATTTACCTTGCCGGTTCGTATCTATTTACGAGAAAATCATCATCTCTATCTATATTCTATACTCTATCCCATCATCAGCCTAAAATATTCCGTTTATATGTAAAATTATTTATCAAGGGTGTATACATTTTTGTAGATTCCTCCTAACATATTAAAATTAAAAATAAATTGGCAATGGTTTATTAAATCTTTAAAGATTTCAAAATTAATGATAAAAAATAGAAGAGAAATTTAATATCTATATATTTAGTTTCCGAAGCAGATATTAATATAAAATTAAATAAAATTTTAGTTTATTGCTTTGCCAAAATTACGATTTTGATTTAATTGATTTAATTAAATAACTTCATTTCATTTCATTGTGTGTATATTATACATACATGTCACATATGCAAACAATTTAGAGGAAATTAGTCCTTTTAATTTTTAAAAATGATTGATAAGTGATAAGGTAAAGTTCAGTACCCAAACAACAAAAAAGCTCTGTGAAAGGGAAAACATTTAAATATAAATGACCTTGATTTGACACTCAACCAAGAAATTGTTTTATTTGTAGTTTTGTCGTAAAGAAAAATATTTGTAACTAATCATTTCAAACGAATATTAAAATTTGTTGTACTTTTACCTTGTAAAATTAAATTGAATAGCCGCGTTTCAGCAGATGCGCTAGAATAATATCTGGATAGACAGTAAATATACAGTCAAACGCTCGAGCGCTAGATTCTAGCGCATCTGCTGAACGCGGCAATTCATTATGCGGAATTTAAAAGGTTCAATTATCGTTCAAGTTCCATATTCAACTTGTTACGATTTAATACAATTCGCCACTACGCCTTTTTTCTTGAATACGTTACGAACCCAAGGTAATTTTGACAGAAACTTGACAGAAAAATTGAACCATATCGAAATGAATTAGTTCAGAGAATATAGAATTTCTGATATTGAAAAAAAAAAATTCGCTCAAAACATTCAAGCATTATTTTTTTTGATTGATATCAAATTTTACAAATATGGATGTATTAAAAAATGCTACAAAGTAATAAAATTACATGTCTTCTATTAAAATATCCTCTTTTTTTAAATGAAATAATAAAAACACAGAGATATAAAAAAAAAATAAGACAACGAATAATTAATAAAACGAACGAATTACAAACTACTGGCAAACTAATAATATTTTGTATTCGTTTAATTTCTTTTGCTGCTAAAAGCTAATTACACAAATGAAAATTTTTCAACTCTTTTTGACTAAAAAAGCTTTTTTTTCATAGAATAAAATTTTTTTTTTAGAATTTCAATTTGGAGAATTTCACAAAAATAGAAAGAAAAAGTAAGCCGAGCCCTGTTGACGTGTTTTAGCTTAAAATCAATTTCTCTGCACAAATAATTTTCTTAGTGAGTATTTTTTTTATCTAATTAAATGTTTAATTAATAAAATTTTATAGAAATTAATAAATATATTTAAAAGTTGATTGGAAAAGTTTTACAGAAAAAAAACAGATTTGATAAAATAATTTTCATAATCTAAGAAAGGGAAATTTTTTTTTCTGCTTGACAGAAAAGTTATACAATAGTTTCCCAATTCGTTTTTTTTCTCATCCATTACTAAAATTATTTTAACTAATTTTCTTTTGTATTTAATTTAATTTATCAGTGAATTTAATTATTAAATTGGTGATAATCGAAATTATAAAATATATATTTGAAACGTAATAATGTTAAACGTGTTTTACTCTGTCATTTAAAAAGATTTTTTATAATCTTTCAATTGTGACCTTTACTGACCTTCCTATTGATATTTCATATATATATTCCTCCCATCCCAAATAAATTTGTTCATGTAGCTAATTTAATTTTATCTGTCGATTTTACCAGTACTTCTTTAATTAAACCTAAAATAATATTTTTTTTAATAAATTTTGATTATAAACCCGGCATTAAAAATTTAGTATTTGATTAAAGTTCGGCTTTTGGGCGTATCTATTAAATTTTTATAATTAATTGACATTGAAATGGGGGCAAACGGTAGAATTATAATTTATTTTTTTTAAGAAATTTTAAAAAATTAGCAATAATAATTTTAAAAAGCCGGAAAATGCACTTCGCAAATTATACATTTTTTTCTTATTTGTCCTACATTGCAATTTTCATATAAAAAAAAAGCTTTCAAAATCAAAATGCTGATTTCCAAATATTCATTTGTAATTCAGAAATCATATAGAACGAAAACGTATAAATTTTGTAATGAAAGTATATATAAGTATTTTTTTTTGTATTAATTATTAATTTCTATTATCTAAAATCTAGATTATCCAAAACCTTTGAAAGATGTCGAAAATCGGAATTAACGGATTTGGCCGTATTGGTCGTTTAGTATTACGTGCCGCTGTTGAAAAAGGTGCACAAGTTGTTGCTGTCAATGATCCTTTCATCAATGTTGAATATATGGTTTACTTATTCAAATTTGATTCAACACATGGACGTTTCAAGGGTACTGTCAAAGCTGAAAATGGTGCATTAGTTGTAAATGGGCAAAAAATTGTAGTTTTCTGTGAACGTGACCCTAAAGATATTAAATGGTCAAGTGCTGGCGCTGAATATGTTGTTGAATCAACAGGTGTATTTACAACAATTGATAAGGCTACTGTACATATTACCGGAGGAGGTGCCAAGAAAGTTATCATTTCAGCACCATCAGCTGATGCACCAATGTTTGTTTGTGGTGTTAATTTGGATTCATATGATCCAAAAATGACAGTTGTATCAAATGCCAGTTGTACCACTAATTGTTTAGCACCATTAGCTAAAGTTATTCATGATAATTTTGAAATTGTTGAAGGTTTAATGACAACTGTACATGCCACAACAGCTACACAAAAAACTGTTGATGGACCATCTGGTAAATTATGGCGTGATGGTCGTGGTGCTGGACAAAATATCATTCCAGCTTCAACTGGTGCTGCTAAAGCTGTTGGTAAAGTAATTCCAGCATTAAATGGTAAAATAACTGGTATGGCATTCCGTGTTCCAACACCAAATGTATCTGTTGTTGATTTAACAGTACGTTTAGGTAAAGGAGCCAGTTATGATGTTATTAAAAATAAAGTTAAAGAAGCTGCAAATGGACCAATGAAAGGTATTTTAGATTATACAGATGAAGAGGTTGTATCTACTGATTTTGTTGGTGATACGCATTCATCAATCTTTGATGCTCTTGCTGGTATCTCATTGAATGATAACTTTGTTAAATTGATTTCATGGTATGATAATGAATATGGTTATTCTAGCCGTGTAATCGATCTTATCAAGTATATGCAATCCAAGGATTAAATATCTTCATATATAATTTATTAAAAAAAAAATAAAAATAACATTATTTAAATGTTAAAAAATTATTCTATTATTGTAACATTTTATTTTATTTTAAAATTAAATTATATTAATGAGAATATAACAGAAAAAAATACATCAGAGAAATGATTTTAAGTATAAAAAAATATCACTTTTTTTCTTTTGGCTTTTCAATTAATATTATATAAATCTAATGATAAATAATTATATGATAAAACATAGATGGGAAAATAATCAGTTTTCCGTTAAATGATTCTGTTATTATTTCCTGTTACTGTTATTAATTTAAAAAATAATAATAAAGAGTTTAAAAGAAATTTTCAATATTTTTATTGTAGATTATGTATAATTCATTTTAACAAATTATGGTAAATAAACTCATGAGTCTTTAGCTACGATAAGGTTAATAAGATAATCATTCATTTTAAAATAGGAGTTAACTATTACATTTAGAGTTTATCCGGTCAGGGAAATCACCATTTCCACTTATAAGGAACTCTTCTATTTATAGGAGAAATTTGAATACAATACGAGGGACCAGAAAAATATCATTTATAAAATTCTTACTGGTAATTTCTACAGAATTTAGATTATAATTTTCACTGTAGTTACTTTACTAGTAATATTACTTTGAATATAGTAGGCTTTTCTATTTGTAGAACAAAAATTTTCTGATTTTGATATATTCAAATAATTAATTCTTAAACGATTAAAATTTGAGAGAAAGCAGTAATAATGTCTAAAATCGGTATTAATGGTTTTGGTCGTATTGGGCGTTTAGTTTTACGTGCTGCTGTTGAAAAAGGTTGCGAAGTTGTTGCTATTAATGATCCATTCATTGATGTTGACTACATGGTATATTTATTTAAATTTGATTCAACACATGGACGTTTCAAGGGTAGTGTAAAATCTGAAGCTGGTGTTTTTGTCATTAATGGTAACAGAATTGCAATATTTTGTGAACGTGATCCAAAAGAAATTAAATGGGCTTGTGCTGGTGCTGAATACATTGTTGAATCAACTGGTGTATTTACAACAATTGAAAAAGCTTCTTTACATATGGAAGGTGGTGCTAAAAAAGTTATTATATCAGCACCATCAGCTGATGCACCAATGTTTGTTTGTGGTGTCAATTTGCATGCATATGATTCAAAAATGACCGTTGTATCAAATGCCAGTTGTACCACTAATTGTTTAGCACCATTAGCTAAAGTTATTAATGATAATTTTGAAATTATTGAAGGTTTAATGACAACTGTACATGCCACAACAGCTACACAAAAAACTGTTGATGGACCCTCTGGTAAATTATGGCGTGATGGTCGTGGTGCTGGACAAAATATTATTCCAGCTTCAACAGGTGCTGCAAAAGCTGTGTCCAAAGTTATACCGGCATTAAATGGTAAACTAACTGGTATGGCATTTCGTGTCCCAACACCAGATGTATCTGTTGTTGATTTAACTGTACGTTTGGCCAGACCAGCCAGCTATGATACTATTAAACAGAAAGTTCGTGAAGCTTCATGTGGTGCAATGAGTGGTATTTTGGGATACACAGAAGAAGAAGTTGTGTCTACTGATTTTACTAGTGACACACATTCATCAATTTTTGATGCTCTTGCTGGTATTGCATTAAGTAATACTTTTGTGAAGTTAATTTCATGGTATGACAACGAATATGGATATTCTCATCGTGTTGTTGATCTTATCAAGTATATGCAAAGCAAGGATTTTAAATAAATAACTTAAATAAATTTATTAAATAAATCGAATAATTTTTGTATTAATTTAATAAATTTAACTTATTTTTCCAATAAAAAATATTGAAAACAAAATATATTTCAACTTGAATTAATATAATAATTAGGCATTTTAAATTAATACTAATCTTCACAATTTACTTTCAAACTGGAATATTTTGTATCTGGAAAATATGGCGCAATCTTAATTAAAACTTTTTAGAAATTGACTGAACTGAACTGAAATGATGGATGGCTACCAAGTGGCGCTGATAAGAATTTTTGGGCAATAAGAGAACTAAACAGTACCATTTACAATTTACACGACCAAATAAAATCAAAATTTTATTTGATGATTACCCCCCGAAATAAACTCGACATACGGAGAGTAATTGCAACGCCGTTTTAAATGTTGCGCTGTAGCGCGTTGCCGTTGCGTATGTTGAGTTTATTTCGGGGGTACAATTATAATACACTACAGTTAATGCCATCTTTATTTATTTATTTATTTATTTATTTATTTGTCAACAAAGTATTTACAACCTTCTTAGACCACAAGTATTTACAACCTTCTTAGATCTTATAAACTTCACTGGCACACATAAGATGTCATTAACGGTAGTGTATTCTAATTGTTCGAACATTACGGGAATGGGAATTTTATTTTATTTTATTTTCATTAAATGGAGAGTTGAGAAAGGTGATTTACACAACCACCGAAAACCCGTGTTCTAATTTTTTTATTGGTATATAATATTTAAAAAAAGGCCAATAACATAGATTTTTAATATATTTTCTATTTTTAAAAAACTAAAAAAAGATTTTGTACTGACATCTATTTGTAAATTTCCATACTAAAAGGTATCTAATTGGTCTAATTTTGCTGACCCAGATAAATAGTTGGGTTTTGCAGTTATGCTTATGTTCTCTTGTTGTTTTATATATAAAAAATTATAACTGTAAAAAACACAGCTATTTTATACTCAAAATCAAAAATAATAATAATAATATAATTAGTTTTGAACCAAATTGATATAGTTACTTAAATCTAGATGTCACATGTAACATGTTGTTTTCTTGAACGTCATCAAAAGCAACAAAAATCCATAACGTCAAAACCAATAACGTCAAAATCAATTTGTCAAAAAATATAATTTCAATTTTTTTGATAGATTAAGAATTTTTTATAATAATATAAAATTTTATTATTTTTTATCAAAAAAAAAAGAATAAATTTAATTATAATTTATAAACAATAAATCATAATGAATAATTTTAATTTTGGTGGCGGTTCACAAATAACTAGAAATGAAATATTTTCAATGTTATTGCGTGTTTCGGTAGCTTCATTAGTAACATTTTATTCTGTTAAATGGATGATTAGTCAATTAGATCCGACTAGTAAAAGTAAGAAGAAAGCTAAATTACGTGCTGAGGAACAGATTAAAAGGTAAATAATATACATATATAATCTTGATAATATTGAATTTATAATCGAATGCAAATAATTGGAAATTTTATAGGTTAAGAGAAGGCAGTGATTTTAATGTGAATATAAATAATTTAACTGATTATGAACTAATGATTGCTGCAAATTTAGTTGTACCAGATGATATACCAGTTAGTTGGAATAATATTGCTGGTTTAGATCAAGTAATACAAGAATTACGTGAATCTGTTGTATTACCAATACAACATAGAGAATTATTTAATAAATCGAAGTTATGGTCTGCACCAAAAGGGGTTTTATTACATGGGCCACCTGGTTGTGGTAAAACATTAATTGCTAAAGCAACAGCAAAAGAAGCTGGTACAAGGTTTTTAAATTTAGATGTAGCAATGTTAACAGATAAATGGTAAAGAAAACATATATTTTGCATATCTGATAAAATACATTACCAAAAAGAAATTTTTTTTACAAGTTATAATATTTTTATTTTATTTAAAATAGGTATGGAGAATCTCAAAAATTGGCATCAGCAGTATTTTCTTTAGCTGTTAAAATACAACCATGTATTATATTTATAGATGAAATTGATTCATTTTTAAGATCACGTAATTCAACTGATCATGAAGCTACAGCTATGATGAAAACACAATTTATGATGTTATGGGATGGTTTAAATACAGAACAAGGTTCAACAGTTATTGTTATGGGTGCAACAAATCGGCCACAAGATTTAGATAAAGCTATATTACGTCGTATGCCAGCACAATTTCATATTGGTTTACCAAATGAAGAACAACGTTTACAAATATTAAAATTAATATTAGATTCCGAAAATACTGCAAGTAATGTTGATTTAAATCGTTTAGCATCGCTAACTGATACATTTTCGGGTTCTGATTTAAAGGAATTATGTCGTAATGCTTCAGTATATCGTATGCGACAATATATGCGTAAAAATGATTCAATATCTGTTAACAATTCAAATCATTCTTCGGTTAATGGTGGTCCAGGAATTTCAGTTAAAACAACATCAAATAATGATAATGATACACCAATTAGTCAACATGAAATGTTAGCTATATCACAAGAAGATATTTTAAATTCATTTAAAAGAATTAAAGAATCTAAATTACATACCGGAGTATTTCAAAATTGTAGAATTGAATTAGATTAGAATTTCAAAAAAAAAATATATAATTAAATAAAGAATACGCATTAATGAAAATTTTAGAAATCGACAAGAAAATATAAATAAAACAAAAAGAAAATTGTTCAATAAATTATTTTAGGATTGTTTATATATTACACGCACCATTTAAAAATATTTCAAATGTTGATTTATTTTAATTTCTCTGCATTTGAGTTATATTTAAAATTTTGTTGTAGCTGATTTTATTATAAATAATATTTATATAATGGTTACAACAGATTTATTAATAATGTAATTGTATCGAATTGGAATTTAAAACCAAATATAATTGTAGAATTGTTTGAAATAAAAAGAAATGTTAAATAAAAAAAACCACCAAAAATTATAATTAATTTTTATTTAAAAATTTGAATATATATTTTTTTGTTTTGATTTCGCAATCGATCTACAAAGAAATTTGATTTATTTGATAACATTATGATGTGAGTATTTATAATGTATGCTTGTTCGAAGTTCGAAGTGAAATCTTCAAAGTTCAAACCACAGTATCATTAAGTGTAATCATCATAATCCACAATGATGAAATTACCGACATAAATATTACTCATACTCAAATACAAACATTTCGCAATATGTATAAAAAATTCTACCAAGCAAAACCTTATTGGGAGCGGAGTGGCCGTTTTATTAAATACAGTATGATCGCAGTACTGCAATGTTTTTGTTCGTTTTTATGGTAGTTTAATCAAGGAGACAGCAACCAGTCGACAGAAGAAGCTTGGCAAAATTTAAGCAAAATTTGTCGACTTTACACTGTCTCGATAGTCAAAATACCAGTAAAAAGATTTAATGCATTGCAGTACTGCGATCATATACCTTGTTTCCATGACGAGTTGAACTCGAGTTGAAATCGAGTTAGCGAGTTGATTTCAACTCAACCCAACTCAACTCTGTACATGGAAACTAGGTAATACTGCGTTTACGAAAACGGCCATATTTATATTTAATTATAACCTCAAATATATAAAAATAGTGTGTATTATTATGCATATCTACTAACGTGTTGATTTAGATTTAACTGTACAACATTGCAAACACATTTGAAAGAAAAAAAAATTGAACGGATCAATATCGTATTATAATAGCAAATTAAACCATAACCACACATCTAATAAAATCATAAATTTTTTACTGGGTGGCAAAAATAACCCACCAGTATTGCCAATTAGACTTTATTATATATTTTTTTTGGAAAATTTCTCAAAGTGTGAGGAAGAAAAAAAAACAGCAAGAAGCAGCAGCAAAGTTGGTTTTCAGTTTTCACAAAATAGTAAAAAGAAAAAAAATTTTTGTATAGAAGATTAAACGAAAATATTTATAACATTTTTTTTTTAAATTAATGGCTAGAATTTAGTGGGTTTTTTAAATTAATTTCAAATTATTTACATTTAATTTCTAAATCAGTAATAAAAAAAAGTAATTTTCGATAAAAAAAAAGAACCACAAATTTTTTTTTTGTGTGAGAGTGTGTGTGAAATTCAGAAGAGCGAAGGGTGGAGGAGATTGAAAAAAGTGGATTTTATTATATACATATTCGCGTTGTGAAAAAAAAATTTTTTTTTTGTAGTTGGAAGAAAATAAAATTTTTTTTAAATATTTTCATTTTTTTTTTTAGAGAATTCTAATAAAAAACCTACATTAAACAACCAGTGAAAAATTATACAGAAAAAAAAGGATTATTAAAGAACTGAAATAATGGTAAATAATTAAAAATAAATATAAGACAAAGTAAAATTGCAAAAAAAAAAATGAAAATTGTTCAACAAAAAAAAGAAGCAAAATTTGATTAAAAAAATTTTTTTTTCATTATATTTTCATTCTTTTTCCTTTTGTTATTTTCTTTTTTGAATTTTCATTAAAAAAACTTTTAATTACAAATAATTAAATATAGTTTTTTGTTTGTTTGAAAGAATTTAGCTTTTTTTTTTTTTTGAAAGATTGGATAGAGATTGTAAAATGAATTTTTTTTTTAAAGCTCAAATAAAATTTAATTGGGATTTTTTTCATATAAAAAAAAAAGTTATACCAAAAGTAAAAAAAAAATATATTTTTTTTCCTAAAGATTTTTTTTTTGTTGGTTTGAATCTCTGTGACGTATTGACAGAAAGAATATGAGATGAAAGAAGAGGAAAAAAAATTTATTCGATGCATTTAGATTTTTTTGTAGTATTCGTTTTTTTTTGTGTCGTTTCGTTCTTTCATCATTTTATTTTATATTATATAGGGTGATCTTGAATGGAAAAATGTATAGAGTATCTCCCAAAATGATCTCATCGCTTGTCAATTGTATAATTATAACAAAAAAAAAAAGTTGAGAACAAAAAAGAAAAAAATTAAGTAAATATTTGAAAATGGTTGAAACACTTTTTAAGGTATATTTCTATTTGTGTTAATAAAAAAGAATTTTGCAGTATGAAAATACTTGCTAACGAGATTGAAAATGATGCCCTTTAAAAAAAACCTATATTCAACTTATGTAACTTAGTAGAAAACTCTTCTTAATTTTTTTTTACTTACCAATTTGTACCATTCAATTTTTGAGACTATCTATTCAAGAGAATGAGTTACAGTCAATCTCAATTTGACTTGACTCACTGTACATTTCTTTTTCAGTTATAATTTTTTTATAAAATTAACTAATAACTATACCTACATTCTACATAGCTTATATGATTCAATTTTTTGTAATTTAATTCGATCTTTCAATTTATTATAAATCTGATTTTCGTTGAAATTGTGTATCTAAATCATTTAACAAATTATTATTATTTTTACGATTGAACAATTTTCTCCAATTGGTTATACTTACTTAATTTATTGGTAAAATAAAATTTTAATAAAATATTCAATAATCTACTTTCAACTGTTTTGTTATATTTTAGTTATTTACTAGTCAGCTACAAAACACTAGTGTAAATGAGACATACTTAAATTAACCATTTATGAAAAAGATCTCTTCAATAATAAAACCATGCGGAATCAAGAGGTCTTAAAATTTAAATCTACTAATCTCGAAGTTCTTGTCCTTCATTAATCAACCTAATCATACACGGATACGTTCAAAAGTCATTTATTAATATCATACAATTATTAAAATAAATTTTTGGTGTGATGATAACAAGATTGTAATTTCTAATCAACTCGATTTGATTTTCTATTATCTCTCACTCATCACGAATTTGTTTCATAAATATGAGAATATAAAAATTTCGTCATTTCATCATTTTCCATAATTACTCATTGTCGTTTTTATACAATTTTTGCTTGGACAAAATTTTAATAGACTATATAGATACCATGGACAACATTTTTTTTGTAATAATTTTATTTATGTTGCGTAATTTCAAAAAATAATCTAAAAAAAAAGTTAAAGATTATAAATGAATTTTGATTATAACAAATTTTTGGGGTGAAAAAACTTATGGTATTTTTATTTTTGCAACAGTATAGAAATTTCTTAGTATCTATGCTATTTAGAATTTAGACGATGATGATAAATGACAGGCCGCATATTTAGCAAATTCTCAGATTTAATTACCTATTTTGTAATATTTTTAATTTACATTTTTTATAAATATATCAGTATATAAAAAGATCATACTTCTAATGACATATGCCCCACCTTGGCCAATATAAATGGGTCATAACTTGACCAAAAAGATTTTCGAAACCTGAAATAAAAAATTCCATATATAGAACAAAATTAGGAGCTATCTAACCTAAGGACATTTTTTACGAGCCTTTTTACAAGCCCCTTACGTGATTTTGTAGTTTTTAAAATTTTCATGACTTTTAATGTCAAATAGATGTGTCAAACCTGTCGTACCTATTTTTTTTTTAATTTCTGATCATTGCAATACATTGTACCTTTTTCCTTTGGTGGACACTTTCAACTTGTTTCCCTTAAATTTTCCGGTTATTGATTTCTTATTTTAGTGATGATAGAAAAATAGTTCAAATAGATGTTTTCTTATAGTATATGTGTATGTCCTTTCGCTTGAGTTAGAAAAAATACAGAAAGAAAATTGTTGAAAGAAAATGTTGAACGTGGACCAGTTGTGTATTATATAAAATCTAAACTAATTTGATTTTTTTAAAATAGTTTTCATCACCTAAAATAGACTAAACTTTTCTACCCGTGTCCAAATTGTTATCCATTCTCTCCACATACAATCAATCATTTTAATTTACCTTATTTCCCATTCATTCAAATTTTCAATAAAGTTTCCTATATTTTTTTCCACTTAGTAACTAGAAAAACTAAATAGTTTTTTTGAAATTTACAATCACCCTCTACTTTTCGCCTTGAGAAAAATCTGATTTAGTATTTTTTTTTCCTCTTTTTAAATTCATTTTGTGGCTCTGTGTTCGTTCGTTTGATGGATTTACAGGAGAACATGTGCTACAACCTACACCTACAAACACAATTTCAACAAAAAAAAGACTTATTACTTAATGGTTTTTTTTTCCTCAAATGAATAAAATAAAATGAAAGAATCTGCAAAAAAACGACGGCAATTAAAACAAAAAAATTCTAGTTATATTTTTTCTGCTCATCAAAAAATGGAATAGCGAAGTAGAGTAGAAAAAAAGCACAATTTTTCGATTTTTGTCGTGTTTTGTGTGCATGTAGTTGTTGTATTTTTTTTGTATGTTTCATTAGGAGGGGGAGTAAAAAAAAATATTGAATATAAAATTTTTGTGTAAAAGAATTATTTAAAATTGTGAAAATTTTCCAACATTTTTTTTTTAAATTTGTATGTGTGTGCGTGCGGTTTAGAATGAAAATATCAAAAAGGAAAAGAGAGGAAGAAATTGGTGCAAAAAAGCAAAATTAACGAGTGAAGTTATTTGACTGTCAAATACAAATTTGCACATAAAGTGGGGAACCAGAATAAAAAGTGCAATGAAATGATGTAAAAGTATTGCAATAAATTTTCTGATTGTTTGTTGTGGGGGGGGGGGGGGGTAAAATATATATTTGTGTAGTAATTTTTATAGCAAATGTTCCGTGTCCGTCGCGTTATTTTTATATGAATGTAAGACGTAACGCAATAAATAGCTTATAAAAATATGGATTCATTATATTTTTTCTTTTATAATTGGATGTGTTAATACAGTTTGATTGAAAAGTGATTGATTTTTCAGCCAAGGCTTATGAAAGAAAGGCACTTAGTCTGATTTTTTGGACTGTGACGAAGATATTTGTTTGCATACTCTACGGAGCCTCGATAAAATATATGCTAAGATTGTATTATTATTTAGTTGGTGAAGAAAAACGAACACCTTTATTTTAAACAATGTTACTGGTATGGAAACAGTATAATAATAATAGATAATTTGCCGTTCATAGATTTGGGTTATCAATGCAAGTTACCTTCTCTATATTACAATAATGTTAACGATTGCATTCATAACGAAACGACAAATAAAATAAAAGTGATCATGATATTGACTTGATCGTCTCTAAAAGATTACCTAACTATATTTTTATTTCGACAAAATTATTTCTGAAAAATAAGATAGTAAATTTCCTACAATTTTTCGAATCCATTTGAAAAGATCAACGATAAGGTCCATCGGGGAGTTGATACATCTGCCCAAATGTAGTAGTCTTTTATATAGTAGAACTATTCATTCACACAGTATACGCTCCGCTGTTTCGTCTTCATATTGACAGAATGTACACAATCGGTCTTGACTTAGTCTTAATGTGTGTGTAGATGCTTCTTGAGTCCATAGTGTCCACTGAAGAAGATCACCAGTATTCTGGTTCTTCTTCTACTGCACCGTAGTAACTCTTTGACCTTATTTTTTGATTTGTAATGTAAGTGTAAATTGTTTAATTTCAATAATGTAGGGAAATAGAGTAGAATTTTGTTTGACAGTTTTCCAATTTTTTTTCTAATTATTAGAAACCAAAACATAATTTTCTAATATGTATACTTACCTATAATAAAAATGTTTCAGCTTAAAAATAATTAATTTTTTGATAGTTTAATAAAAATAAAAATTATAAGATTATAAGAATTTATATAAAGTTTATACCTACATAAAATTGTTTTCTTGTATATATGTATGAAAAAAATAATTGATTACTTTAAAATTACATCATTAGAGAAAAGCGGCTGTCATCATTTTTATTTACCTACAATTTTTTTTATTTCTTTATAAAAATGAAAAATTTTCTTTCTTGTAATCATTTTTTTTTTGTTGTATGTACATTTATATATGAAAATGTCTGTTTTATGTATAAAGATATATAGATATAAAATGTATAATCAAATCAATTCTCTTTCAGTTATTATACACTGCGCTAGTATGATAGATATATAATATACCTACTTAAGTATATATATTTTATTTTATTTATTTTTTTCGTTAATTTTTTAACAGACGACAAAAAAAATTTTATCCGCCACCGAAAAATTAAATAATTTTTTTCACAATTTTTGAAAAAAAAAAAAGTAAATAAATAAAATTCGTTTAATATTTTGATTTAATTTCTTTGGTGTACCTACAATTTTTTTTTTTGAAATTTACAAATTAATTTTTGAAATTTAGTAATTAAAAAAATAATATCAAAATGGATAAAAAAAAGAGTAAAATAAAATAAAAGTGAAAATTGCTTCAAGTGAAATTTTCATACTAAATTTTTGTGTAATTTTTCTTTTTATTTAAATAATTTATTTTGAGAAATTTTTTGTATAAATCAAGTAACGAAACAAAAACAACATAAATTGTTAATTAAAAGAGAAACTTCAATTTTAAATTACATAGTTCATTCAAATTGCCGGCTATTACATCAGAGAGATTCAAAATTAGAATAAAAAAAAAATAAAAGGTACTTTTCTTGCCGGCAACAAAAATCGATGAACTTACTTTACTTTGATAATATTTTTATATATATAGTATCTAACCTATACAGTATTATATATAAATATACATACTTGGAAAAATTCTATATACATTTTTTTTTAACAGAATTTATTATAGTGTTCTAAGATTGTAACGAAATATCCCTTAATGAAAAGATTATGGGACATTTTCACCACTTGTAGGTGATAATTTTTTTTTACATTTATATTTTCAGCAAGGTAATAGATATTATATTCACTATTGCCTTCGGTACAAAAGCTCTTCTAATTCATATTAATTTATAATCATTTTAGGTAATTCATTTAAATTAACACTTTAAAATTAAAAAAGCTCAATATATGTATAAAAAATTTAATTCTTTATGATATAAAATTTTTGTTTGGAAATTTTGTTAGGGAAATTAAGGGAAATTTTCATTAATGAACATCTAGAAACACTTAGTTTCATTTTTCTTACTTTGATTTTACTATACGTTTACGTATGTACATGTATTTATTTATTTAGTTTTTTTATTATTTATTATAATTTTTATTTTATTTTCAAGATAAGAAAAAAAAAAGAAATATTATTTTATGAGCCGAGAGGTACACACATAACCAGCTGGTGTATCATCGTCTGCCAATTACTTATTTTTTTTTTATTTTTACCTTTTAAAATTACATTTTTTTATAGTATACAAAAATTGAAAAGTAATAAAAAAAAATTTTTTTTGATAATTTTATATCAGATTAAAAAAAAATCAATTTAATATCAAATTTTGTTTAAATTTAATTTGTGTTTCGTGATAAATATTTTTTGGTGAAAAAAAAAGTTAAAGAAAGTCTTATTAACAATTTTTACAAATACGACAACGACGACGAGACTGCTTGGTGATGTGATGAAATAATAAATAAAAAAAAACACAAAAAATTGCAAAAAATATATAAAAATTATTTTGTGTAGCCGAATTGTCGCCGGTCGTCGGTTTATTTTGTTTTTCTTTATTTGTTGAGTTAATAAAAATATAATTTTTTTTCTTTATGATGATAAGAATTTTTGTTGTCGCGTATTAAGCTTTTCAAAATTTACACAAAAAATAAAATAAAATTAAATTAATTATAACCAAAGTAAAGGTGTTTAAAATTTACAAAAAAACATTTGATTGTAGAATTTATTTTTTCTCTAAATATCCTTTTTATATAATGTATAAAAAATTTAGTGTTACTTAGATCTTAGATTTTACAAAATTTAGAGGATAAATTCGGACGTTTTTCATTAATTCGCTAATGTGAACAAATGCCGATAAATCTTACTTATAAAATTTGTAGATGTAATGGACCAAGGTCGCGAAATAATATTTGTTTTCCATTAGAATTAGTCTTATGAAGTAAATATCTTCAGTTTCTTTTCACTTCAACGAATATAATATATTCTTGGTCTATAGAAAATATAGGTTGCCTATTCTACTTTCAGGTTGGCAGATAAAACTTTCTTCGACTAAAAGAGTAGTTTAGTACATATTCAATTCCATCATAGTACTATGTGCCCTTTATATTTATGGACAAAATATAAGTAGTTGGTTAAAATAAATCTCCAAAAATATTGAAATTTTGCAATTACAATTACATATTTATATTCCAAAAAATTTCCATTTTCAATTTAACAATTTTGGACAAAAACAAAACTTCTCCACAATAGTTTTTCACTTTGGATAGTATGCAGTATAGAGATTCATTGTTAAAAATTCAATTTTGAACTTTAATATTTTCCTTTTTTTTTAACTTATAAAGGAAAAAAGATTGATTTTCTTTCTTTTGTTAAATTTTTTTATATAAGTTTTTTTATATATATGTATATAAATTTTCTTTGATTGGAGATATATTTTATATATCTAAATAGTATATTTATATACCTATATTATAATATAATTGTGCGCGCAGCATTTCAAATTTTCGAAATAATATTAAATAAAAATGTAAAAAGAATTTTTTTTTTCTAATGGACAAATTATTTTTTATTATTATTTTTATTTATAAACTAAAAAAAAAAAAAAGAAAAAATTGTTAATAATTTTTTAGTAAATTTCTCTTATACATTTATACCTACTACACTATACTATAACTAAGTATGGTAGAGTGTAGAGTGTTGGTATATAAAATAATAGAGTGATAACATAAATTTTTATAATATATATTATTATTATTATTATATTATTGTATTTCTACATTTAATAGTGTGTTACTAAGGGGTTGTCAGAAAAAAAAGAAGAAGACAGAAATAATAATAATAATAATAATGAAAAAAAAATGTCATTAACTTTTTCGAAAAATATTATAAAAACACACATTTCTATATTATAATAGTTGACAGTATATTTATATACAGATTTTCACAAGACCTTGAATTTTTTTTTTTTTTTAATTTTAAATGTTCTTAAGATAAAATATACCAACCCAAAATTAAAGAAAAAAAAGAAGAAGGTTGAATTAGAATTATTATATTTCAAATTTATTAAATATATTATTTTAACAATTAATTTTAATTTAATTGAATTTAATGAAAAATTGTGCAATGAGAGAAATATGAATTTTTCGATAATTTATTATCATAATTTTTTTATATAAAGTATAAACCACCTTCGTTTAAATGACATAAATACCCGGTAATTAAGACTTAATTTTACACTCATTAATCCCGGTAATATTTTCTTCTTATAATCACTTAAAATAATTTTAATATTATAACATTTTAAATTAATTATAAATCAAAATATACTTTCAAATATTTTTCCATTTCGATAATATAGAACCTCTACTTTAAATTGAAGTCAAATAATTTCCTCAACTATCCGAATTTACAGCCTGAATTACTTAATTTCAATGTTGACAAATTCAATTTTTACAATTACAAATAAATATTTGTGAAAATAGAATTATTTGTGTACTCTTCTGTTAAATCATTTG
Source organism: Empis stercorea (assembly GCA_949752835.1). NCBI lineage: Eukaryota > Metazoa > Arthropoda > Insecta > Diptera > Empididae > Empis > Empis stercorea. The sequence goes on from OX457089.1 coordinate 42,740,164, forward strand.
ATTTTTATATAAATTATATTAATATTATAATTTCGATTAAAATTCCATGTTTTAGCTTGATTTTTGTGTCAGAAAATAAATTTAAAATTTATTAAGAAATTATATATTTTGGTCATTTCTTAAAAATTGTGACCCTTTGTTTTATATTTGATATTAAAAAAAATACCTTCCTTTGGATTAAGTAGTCTAATTTTGCGCTAAGTAGTCCTATTTCGGATTAATAAGTTGTCCGATTTTGGATTAAGTAGTCCGGTTTTTGACATAGTCCTCTAAACTCAAATACATTATTCAATTTCTTGTGTATTTTTGTCGACAATTTTATTTTTAATTTTTTTTTTTATTTATTGTTTTTTTCTTATTATCTGAGCAATTTTTTTTTTGTTTAAATTATATTTGACACTCTTTACTTATTATAAAAAAAAATTAATCGTTTTACATTTATATAATTCATAAGTAAGTAATTTAGACCCACTTTACTATATTATAAAAACTTTCACTCTTATCTTAAACAAATTAATTAATAATTTTACAATAGGCTAAAAGTGACCAAAATAATCGGTGACATTATTATTATACCCACCAAAGATTATTCTAATCTAATTAAATGACCAAATAAAATTCTAGTTTTACTAGAAAAATTTAAAATTTATACCGGAACTTAACATAAATTTAACATATACATATATTTTTTTAATGTTCTATGAACAATTAAACTTTCTTTAATATATATTTTTAAATAAAATTAACTAATTCAATTTTTTTTTTATAATTTTCTTATCGTTTTAGCGAATTATAATAAAAAGTTAGCAGAAATACAAAAATTTTGAATGGAACTTCACCTACAATAAAAGAAAAACAGAAAAAAATCTACTTAAATTTTGTGTTTTTTTTTTTTTTTTGGAATTATGAATTTTTTTAATTATGGATTTCTTTAAATTTATGAGAAGAAGAAAAAAACAATAATAATTTTCATAATTTATATCTAAAAAAAAATTATTGGAAAATCATAAAAAAAAAGAAAACTTACTTTTTTTGTAAAAGAAAATAAGGAATTTTTTATACGATATTAAAAAAAACACACACACAAATCACATAAAACCAAGAAAATGAAGAAGAAACATTAAAAAAAAATTTACTATTATTTTTTGGTTTTGTTCTAATTTTATATATAAAAAAAAAATAATGTCACTCTGGAATGAAAAAGATTGAAAAACGAAAAGAAATTATATAGTACAACATTTCTTTACTACTAAAAAAAATTTATTAAGTAAATTTTTTACTTAAATTATAATTTTTCTGTTTTAGTTATTATTATTTTTTTTTTTTTTAATATATTTTGTTTTGGGTTGATTTATCGTTTATTTAATTATTGAACAACTAAAAAAAACAAGGATCATCATCTCATAAAGTTCCAATTTAATTTTTCAATTTTTGTTATTCACACAACAACAACAACAAAAAATTACAATAAGTAATTTTTTCCCTCACTGTGATTTTTTTTTCGTAAAAAAACCTACAAAAAAGTAAATAGTTAATAATAAAAATCCTAGTGACAAGAAAATATAAAAAAGAAACAAATTTTTTTTTTTGTTCTCTAAACGAGTAAGAAAGAAGAACGTTAAAAAAAGCCTAGAATATAAATTATTTTAAGTATATTTGGAAGAAAAAAAAGTATTTAAAAAGAGGAAAATTATTTAAGTTATTTTTTTGTTTGTTATGATTATATAAAAAAAAATTTAACGAAGAAAAATGTTTAATATAAAAAATGTTGTGTATTTAAAAAAAAATTAAATAAATTAAAGAAAAAAAAATTCCAATAAAAAAAAAACCAATTTTTTATATGTGCACATCAAAATAGAAAAAAATATAATAATAATAATAGAAACGTTTATAACAACAACATCAAAAGTAACCAGTAGAAGAAATTTTAATAATATCCCGACTATCATCAGTAATAATATAATTATAATATATAATAAAGAAATTAATAAGAATATAAATAATATTTTATAATATAATATTAATAATTTATTTATGTTGACAATTAAAAAGAGTCTATCAAAAAAAATGGCTAATGCAATATCATCAATGAAAAATTATATTCGTAATGCTGTTAGCAAACAACGTAAACGTTATACAGAACATGGTTACAATTTAGATTTAGCATGTAAGTAAAATTTAAAACTAAAATTAATTAAATTTAACAAATTATATAAATACGATATTAATAAATTTTTACGATATACAATGAGAATATTATTATGAATCTAAGAAATTCATAATAGTATAACAATCATTGGCCAAATTTGATATTATTAAGTGGAATGCCAAATGTAATATACTTTCGTTTTTGAAATCATTAATAGTTAAAGAAATTCATAATATTATATTATCTATAATATTTATGAATTGGCACTATCATAAATATTATCTATAATTGTAATTAAGTTATATTGTTTTTCTTCTTTATTTTTTTTTAGATATTTGTGGTAATATAATTGCAATGGGTTATCCAGCTGAAAATTTAGAAGGTATATATAGAAATCGTATTGATGATGTCTATCAATTTTTAGAAGAAATTCATCATGATAATTATAAAATTTATAATTTATGCTCTGAACGTAGTTATGATAAAAATAAATTTCACGGTGTAAGTAAAGTTTACAAAAAAAAATTTATTCAAATTAAATTTAAATAATTTAAAATTTATCATTATTTCATTTTTATTTTAAATAGAGAGTTGCTGTTTATCCATTCACTGACCACAATCCACCAACAATTGAACTGATACAAAAATTCTGTGATGATATAGATAGATGGTTAAAACGTGATGAAAAAAATGTAGCTGCTGTACATTGTAAAGCGGGTAAAGGTCGAACAGGTATAATTATAATAAATTATTATTATTTTTCAAAATAATTAAATATTAATTATTATTTTTTTAGGCACAATGATATGTTGTTATTTGTTACATTGTGGTTTTAAAAAAACAGCTGATGAAGCACTTGGTTATTATGATGAACAGCGTACAATAGATAAAAAAGGTGTAACAATACCGTCCCAAAGGCGATATGTTGAATATTATGCAAAATTAGTTAGATCTGGTTTAACTTATCAACCGCAAACATTACAAGTAAATACAAAAAAAAAATTAAATTAAATTTTATCTTTGTGAAATGATAAAATATGTAAAATGAATTTTTACTCCTATAGCTTTGCAAAATTAGATTTTCATCAGCACCATTATTTCAAAACCAGGGCTCGGTTCTTTGTAGTGTGACAACATTAAAAGATCTTTCATCACCTGAATCAGTGCAGGTTTATATATAATTTTTTTTTTGAAATATTATTTTCAATTTTTTAATTATTTCAATATAAACTTTATTTTTTTTTTTTAATTTATAGACACTTCATACATTCGCTATAGATTTTCGTAAAACCCAAAGTATTGAAATAAAAGAACGAATTGAATTAACTGGTGATGTTAAAATTGAACTTTATCAAAAAGTTTTAAAATTGAAAAAATTTCATTTTTGGTTTAATACATATTTTCTTAATAATGAAGCTGGTTCGTAGAAATTTTTTTATTTGTAATTTAAATAAATAAAATATCAAAATCCCATTTTTTTTGCTTCTTTGTAGTACGTGAAGAAGATGGAGATAATATTAATTTAGTGTGGGAATTGAAAAAATATGAATTGGATGCTCACAAAGATAAAGAACATAAAAATTTTGCAGAAGATTTTACGGTAAAACTTTATTCATAAATCTATAATAAAATAATGTTTTGAATGAAATATTCATGATAAAATTATGGCATTTGATGGCAACCGTGTTTAAATTTCGCTACGCTCGAATTGCACATGAGCCCTAATTGCACATGAGTCAATATATATAATAAAATATATAAATTTTTAAATAAATTTCTCTTCAATCTAATTTTATTTTCATTTTATACAATATTTAATTTCTGTATACAAATATACAAGATTTAAATTAATGTGTCTACAAAAAAAAAACTAGTTACAGACTTGTTTTCATCTAAATAAATTGAAATTTCTAAATGCACATAAAAAATGAAAATTAATTTTATTTATTTTTAAAATCTTAATTGCTACACTAAGATTTTTTATTATCAACAATATTTGATTTAGTCAAGGTTTTTTTGTCAATAAAACCGGATACTTGTAAATTCAACAACCCAAAACCTTGAAACATAAATTATATATTAAAATATAGTCGAATAAAAATGAACACATATTATCTATTATAAATTTAATTAATTTAACTGAAGCAATTTAATAAAAATTTATTAATTGATAAAGAATTGTTGTTTGTTGTTGTTAAAACTATTATATTTTATTTTCATTGACGCTTATTATTTTGGTGTCATCTTTTAATCGCAACCATTTAAAAAATGAACAAAGTATTTTGACCTTTTTTAAGTAAAGACCTGTCTATTTATAAAGTAACATTATTAATTAACAAAAGAAAATACTTTTCTACTTAATTACAAACATAAAATTTAATTAGGTGGAAAAACTAGTAATTGGAATTTTATATCCGGATAAAACTAGATTTTTATAAACCGAAAATAAATGTGCATTATCAAAAATTATCTAATTAGTATAATTATTTAAATTGATTTTATGTAATATTTTTTTTTTTTTGTAAATTATATAATTTTTTTTTTATTATATTTTAGGTTCAATTAACTTTACATCCAATTTCATCTCGAAATACATGTTCTTGTAATGGTAATCAACAACAACAAAATGATAATTTATTTCAACAGTCTCAACAATATACTGGTCAAAATCATACAACATCAAATAATCGTAATAATCATCATAATAATGGTAGCAATAGTAGTTTTGAATATGAATTTGAACAACAAGAACAAAATCAACATTATCAACAAGATAATGAAAATATGTTACAATTATATTCATCTAATAATTTAATATTAGGTAATAATACAACTTTACAGCAGCAACAACAACAATTACATCCAAAATCTAATAATAAAATAGTAGGACCAATAACAAATAAATTTTTTGATACATCAATATCATCATCTGTACCATTAAATTCAACAACATTAACAAATACAAATAATTCAACATCAAATATAAATCCCACCAATATAAGTGGATTTAATAATTCAGATAAAAATAATATAATAAATATAAAAACAAAAATTAATAAAAGGCAACAACATCCATTGCCACAAAAACAGCAACAACAATTATTGTTATTATCAGCACCACAATTAGCTGGATTAACAACAACAACAACAACTAATACAACTACCTCTACAATAATATCGTCAACAACACATAATAATAAAAATCATAATATTATTAATAATAGTAAAATTATTAATAATCCATTATTATTAAATACAGATAATAATAAAATAATACAATCATCATCAACATCATCATCAATTGGTAAAAAACAATTAATAAATAATGATGATGATGATGATGAAAATGATATTGATTTTAATAATATTGATACAATATTAATAAAAGATAAAAATTCACAAAATTATTTATTAAAAACAAATTCAAATTCAACAACAACAACAACAACAAATAATTGTAATCAACAACAACAGCAACACCGTCAACAAATAACAACACCGTCCTCAATTATAAATCCCGATGTATCAAGAACAAATAGCACAAGCAGTAATAGTAGTAGCAGTATAAGTAGTGCCGCATCATCATCAGCTGTTGGTGAAGATTGGGAATCCGGTGAGTTTGATTCAAGTATAAAAATATGTAATAAAAAAATTTTATTATTAGATAATAATATAAATAGTAATAATAATAAAATTATTAATAATAATAATAATGATGAAATATTATTATTAAATGAAAATAATAATAATGATAATCAAAGTAGTTATTCAAATGAATCTATTAAAACTGTTGTTATGATGATGCAGGATGATAATAATGACAATATAAATTTAATTAATAATAATGATGATATATCAATAATAAATAATAAAATAAATTCAATTACATTAAATAGATTACCATTATTAGATTATAAATTAAATGATAATAAATATGATAGTAAAATTAATAATAATAAAATTTTAAGTAGTTCTAATAATAGTAATAATACAAATAGTAGTAGTAATAATAATAGTAGTAATTGTAGTAAAACATTAATTAATTTAAATCTAAATCAAAATTTATGCTTAAAAAGTAATTTTAGTTTTAATAATAATTCTATTAATAAATCAAATATATTATTAAATGATGAACAACAACAACAAAATGATAATATCAACAGTACCACCAGTTATAATAATAATAGTAATAATAATAATAATAATAATATAATTTGTTGTAATAATAGTAATAATAATTTAAGTTTATTTATTAATCAACAACAAAAAATATTATTTAATAAAAATTCAAATAATATTACTACATCATCATCAAAATTAAATAAAAAATCTAGAAATTTATTAAAAAATAGTAATAATTGTCGAAAAAAATTAATATCAATAATATCATCAAAACCATCAACAACAACAACAACATCATCAACAAATACTCTATTTTTTAAAAATTCATCTTGTTTTACAAGTAATAATAGTATAAATAATATACAATCTGGTGGTGTTATTAAAAAACAACAAAAATCATCAACAAAACGAAATAATAATAATAATAATAAAAATAAAAAACTACGTTGGTATCAAAATTTTCAATTTAAACGTAATAATGATCCAGATTTTTATAATAATTTTAAATTTGTTAAATTTGATCAACAACAATATAATGCAAAACGTCTTCAACAACAAAATCAACACCAGCAAAGAAATCATAATAATAAATTATTAAATGATAATAGTATTGATTTAAAAAATAATAATGATAATAATGATGAAACAGATGATAATATTACAAATTTAATTGATAAACAAATATCAAATAATGATGATCTAGATCATCATGATTTATTATTAATGAAATTAAATAATAAATTAAAAAAATCATCAAATAAATCATTATATGATCAACAATCAATTGAATCAACTGATTTTTATTCATCACTTTGTGATCGACAATTAAGTTTTGGTACATCACCATCAAAAAGTATATTATCATCATCAATTGGTGGTGGTACAAGTTACAATAGTATTGGTAAATTATACAATATTAATAGTAATGGTGCTACAGGTATTAGTAGTGATTGTTGTAGAGATGATGGTAATATACAATCAATACCATCATCATCATCATCATTTTCAAATTCATATTCACCAACAACAACAACAAAATGTCAAACACGTTTAAATTATATTGATGAAAATCCAAATATTTGTAATAAAAAAAAATTATTAAAAGAAACACCAATAATTATTGCTAAACCAATTGAATTAAGTTCAATTGGTTTTTTTAATAATAATAAAAATGGTGATAATGATGATGAATTAAATAATGATAATTTAATTGAATCAAAAATTAATATTCAACAAGAGAAAAATGAAAATTATTGTAATAATAATAGTGATACAAGAAATTGTGATAAATCTCCTTTAACAATATCACTAGCTAAAAGTAAATCAGATGCAAAAAAATATGATGAAATAGAAAAATTAATTACACCAATAACAACACAATCACCATCACCACAATCATCATCATCATCATCATCAATTTCAAATCAAATTAATACATTTGGTCCTTTACTTAGTTTACGTAGTCTTAAACATGAACTACAATCAGTTATAAAACAAAGATCAGGTAATATTAAATCAAAAACATCATCTGCAATAACAACAACTAATACTATTCCTGTTGATAATCCAACAACACGAAATCGTAGTCATAGTTTAAATTTTATAATTGCCAATAATAAAATTAATAATAATGATAATATTGTTGATAATGATTATATTAATTTAAGAAAATCATCAACAACATGTACTAAAACAATATGTAATACTGGTGGTGGTGCTGGTGGTATTACATCAAATGCATCATCATCATTACAAATTGGTATTGTTGATGATGATGATGATGATATAATTCAGGATGATGATGTATTTAGTGGTGGTGCAATAAGTGCTGGTAGTAGTAGTAGAAGTAGTAGTAGTGGTGCTGTTATTATGACATGTGGTACAAAAAAGAAATATTCATTACCAACACCAACACGTAGTACTAGTAGTTCATTATTTGATAATTATTATTTAGATGAGAATAGTAGTGATAATGATTGTTAAGAGAGGAGAGAAGAGGAGTTTATAAGTTAAAATGAAGAAATTTTAATATTTGAAAGCTTCTTCATTTATAAATTTTTTTTTTGTAGTTCTCTAAAATATGAATAATTAATATTATATAAATGAAAAAAAGTTAGTTTTTATGAGTCTTTAATTAGTTTGTAAGATTTAATTATAAATTGAAATTTTTACATAAAAGATTTTTTTTTTAATTTTCTATATTAAATTAGTCAATTTTGTTATTGTAAAAATTCTTTATTATTATTTTCTTCTGCTCTTTCTTGTTTTTAAGATTTTTTAATTTAAAGATAATTATTGTTTCTCTTTTTTCTCTCTTTTAAAATTTGTGTAAATTTCCTTTCTACATATTCTTCCATTATTTTTTCTTTTTGTTAAAATTATTGTATATTATTATTTGTGAAAAATTGGGATTAAATTATGAAACTAGTTTCCTGAATAATTTAAATTTTATTTAATTTTATTTACCAATAAAAAAAATAATAAAATATATTTTATTTGTCCCAATATTTTGATTGAAAATCGCATGTGAAGGAAATTTCATTTAAAAATAATAAAAATTTAAATTATATTTTTCATTGATCACAAAACGAAGGAAAGTTCAATTTAATGCCAATAAGAACAAATAAAATGTTACAAAGAGATTGTCTTCTTTTCACTTCTTTTTTAAGCTCTTAATTTATATCCAAAACGTTTTTTCCAATTGTTCAAAATTAAATTAAAGAAGATATTTTCACAAAAATTTGTCTGTAATATTTTATTTTTAAATTACATAATAATAAAAATAAACAGATAATTTCGAATTTTACTGCCCAATGAACTAATATTGTAATTATTTTCTCCGAAAATTTGATTTTTAAGAATTAAAACGCCAGAAAACTAGTTTTAAATTAAAAACTAAAATTTAATCCCGACTATCATAAAAAAAATTATCATTCGATAATCAACAAACACTCGGTGTGTCTTTAAATTTATTTTAGTTAAACATAGTTTTAATTAAAAAAAATATAAAAATATAAATAATATTTTTAAATAAAAAAAAAATAAAATTACATAATTTTTAAAATAAATAAAAAATAAAAAATTCGAAATTAATTCTTTTTTTTTTTTTACTTTATTTTTTATATAATTTAAAATTAATTTGAATATTTTTATATTTATTTAATTAATTTTATATAAATGACAAGAAAACAAACAAAAAATTAACTTTTTTTTCCTGTATTCACAATAAAATTTTAAATTTTATCTACATAAATTTTATAAGAAAAATAAGAATTCTGTAAAATTTAAATTACTTATTTAAATTAATTATGTAATTAAACAACAAGAAATAGTTGTAAATATATATTTGAATTTTGAATTCATATAAAAATAAAATTCGTTATATAGAAATTCAGAATGCTAAATTGCAGCGTGTAAAATTAACTGATAATCCACAATGTCACACAATTTCTTTCTTAGCAATTGACAATTAAAATGTAAATTTTATCAAATTTCAATTGAATTAATCAAACAAGAATTAAATAAATAAATTGTATTACAATAGTGTCGTTGTGAATTCGTTGTGAATGCACTAAAAAATATTTTAATTAAAGTTTAAAATGTAAAAACTTAAAGTATCAACAATTTTTGGAATATCACACTCTAATTTTTTTCTCATTGACTCATTTTGAAGTCAATTTTTTTATGTGCAATAATATTCTGTACTATAAAAACGAATAAAATGATTCTTGTTTCAAATATTACTCTCATCATATTCTAACTCAACCAGAGTCATCAATATTTCGTTTTAATATTTCACTCTTTTAAAAATTCAAACTACTCGAGTAATCTGGATACAAAAGTTTGAATATTATTTTACATAATATAACTATGCATAGTTTTCAGTTAATTTTCAGTTATTTTGTCACATTGTGAATTATCTATTAAATTAACAAAAATCTCACAAAAATTAATATACACATTTAAAAATAATCTTAAATAATTAATAAAAAAAAATAAAAAATAAATTGAAGTACACAAAAAAAATTTATATAAGAAGTTAAAAAAATTAATATATTTTTAATTATTTTTTGGTTTTCATTTTTCATTTTATAAAATTTAATTTTTGAATATTTTTTTTATATATTTTGTTCTAATTTTTTGTTATTATTATTTTTTTTTTTTGCAATTAGTAAAATTTTTGTTAGCACATTTTGGTAATGAAAATAAAATAATTTGCTTTAAAATTAGATTAAACAATTTTATATATTAATTGAAAATAAAAATGCTCTATTATTATTTTTATTATATTTTTTTTCGTAAATCATAAATTGAGGCTTTTTTTTTTGTTAATCATTTTTCTAAAATGCTTTAATTATTTTAGATCGTAAGATTTCTAGTGTGTAAGAGAAGATAAAAATTTACGTTATATTAATTTTTGGCGTTAAATGTTTTTAATGATTATATATTTACGTGTACATGTAAAACGTATCATTTTTAATTATATAAAAATATTCTTTTCGAATAAAATAAAATAAAAAAATATTTTGTTTTTCTGTTTAAAATTACAAAAATAAAAATTTGTCATTTTGTATTAAATAAATATTTTTTTTTTCTGTCGCTATAAATAAATTTAATCTAAAAATTAATATTAGACTTGTTAAAATTCTGATTAAAAATTAATTAATGTGTAAATATTTTTTTTTTAATCTTAAGAATTAAGATTTTTATTATATTTCCAGGACAAGATAATCTTTTTTTTTCAATGTCGAAAACGGAATTTTACCAATTTGAAATTACGTCATTTTTGAAATCTTGACGATTTTAATTTGCTAAAATACCAATTTAATTTGATTAGAAAAAAGTTAATTTTAATTTTGGGTGAAGATTAATTTTATAAAGCTGCGCTGAGGTCTAATCAGCATTCGTAAATTTTAATTAATTATTTATTTAGTACAATTAATAATTACATAAATATGATACAATTTTGGAAATAAAATTTTTCACCTTCTTATTTTCACGTACATATAGAAAATATTTTTAGTTGATTTAAAAATTAAATTTATATTTTACGATTTTTAAATTTTGTTTCATAAATCATTGAATTAAAATAAATTCATTACTGATTATAGAATAAGATTCGGAGAATATTTTCAATTTATATATTAGAAATTATATCTAACAAATTTTCAATAATACCAACAACAAATTTTCAATAATAGATTTTTTTAATTAGTAAAATAAATGTAGCTGAATTTTAAAGATAGAAAATGTTAAATTTAAACTATCACGATTTCATTTTTTTTGTTTTAAAAATTCATTATTGCTTAAATATGTATTTTTTTAATGGTTTATAAATTGTAAATAGTTTCGTTATTATTATTTTTTTTTTGTAATTTTATAATTTTTATAGAATTTCATCAAAATTATGTCGTCGTTTCTAAAGAAGGTAAGATGCTAACATCTCCAAATAGAAAGAAATCATAATGATTTCAATTTTCAATGAAGAAACATTTTTGCGGAAATTTGATTAAAAAAAAACATGAATTTTCAAATTCAAAAAGAAATATTAGAAACGAATTAATTAAAAAATATATGTAAAAATCTTAACAAAATAAAAATAGTTGAATTTATATTTAAGAAAATTGTATGTAATTTTATATTTTTAGGTTTGGAGCTTTACATGTAAATTTTTTTATAATATAATTTAAAAATAATTTATAAAACTAGAAACTGTTATTGAAAAAAATTTATATATTTTAATATCTCATGTCGGAAGTGTACGACTGTGATTTCAATTAAAAATAGTAAATAATTCTTTAAAATTATTTAATTATTTCATATTAGTGGTTTTTGCTATGTACAAAATGTAAGCAAAGTTTGCCAGTCGTACACTTTTATTTACGTTACACTGTGAAATATATATTTAGAAATTGTTATATTAATATTAATTAAGTTTGTTTTTTTTTTTTTAATTTAAATATTAATTATTTATTTCATTTAAGGATATTTTTAAAATTTAATTAATAATTAAGTATAAATGAAAAATAATTAATTTTTCTCTTCTTTTTTTTTTACATTTCTTACATGCCTGGCCAAAAATAAATAAAATAAACTATGAAAAATTTGTAAAATTTTGTGAAATTTCAAATCTACTTAAAATTTTGCACAACTACTACATTTTTTTAATGTACTCCTCCTGTACTAATCATAACAAAAATCATAAAATCATATTTCTACAAATTAAAAAAAAAAAATGACTGTTCATTAAAATCTTTATTTGGGATACTTTCAACAAAAATCAACTAATAAAAAAACTATATAAAAAAAATGGTGTGTATGTATACAAAATATAAATAAAAATTTTATTTTTTATATAATAAATAATTTTTCATTTTATGAAAATTAATTTTCTTTATAAAATTTTATATTTTCCTTTAATAATTTTTTTTAATGAATGTATTTTTTTTTTTATTCTAATCTTATATTTTCTAAAAATCGTTTTTATTTTTTGTGTGTTTTTTTATTAGCTAGTCTTAATTCACCAAATAGTTGCTTAACAATTAGTCGTTATAAATTATTATCTGAAACAGATGTGTATGAATTTACAGATAATTTTTAAAGTTCAATTTTTTTTTAAATGTATTAAAAAAAATTATAATAATTTTATGAAATATTTCTACAATTTTGTATATTTTTAAAGTTGAAATATTTCTGAAGAAATATAAGGTTTACTTTGGGGTAAAGAAAATATTGACGAGCAGTTTTTCTTTTAACAAATAACAAATAAAGCTTCCAACTAAATTTCAAATTTTGATTATGGAAATATTTAAAAAAAAAAACAAAAAAATGAATCTTATTCTTTTGCCAACTACTTATTTAATTTCTAATTTGCATGAATGTATTTTTAATTATAATTATAGATTTAATTTTAATTGTGTTCTTTTATTTACTTTAAAAAAAAAAAACAAATAGAAAGTCAAAAGAAACTATTTATAAATTATATTTTAAATTAAGTAATCGTTTTCTTTTGAATTAAAAGATTTTTCCAAAAAGTTTCATAGAAATTTTCTATTTAAAAAAAAAAATTATATATAAAAATACTTTTGTACATAAAACTTAAAACTTGTGTATAATTCTTTTATCTCTAATTTATCCTCTTTTTTTTTAGTAGTTAGTATTTCATATATTTTTTATAATAAATTTAAACTTTATTACAAAACAATTTTTTTTATATATAAAAATTGTTTTACAAGAATTTAAAAATTAATAAATAATTTAAATTTTTTTTAATTGTTTATTAAATAAGAAATTCACCAATGATTTAGAGGTTAATGGATTTTGGTATTTATATATATAAATAATTATATTTTTTTATTATATATTTTTTAAATAATTAATTTTAAAATATTTATAAAAAAAAAAAATGTACAAAAGTATTTTTTTTTAGTTTAATTTAATTTTTCTTTAAATGCTAAAAATAATTGCTTTTTTTTATATACAAAAACAAATTATCATAAATACAAATCATCCTCATCATCGATCAAATTTTAATTATAAAGACAAACGAAAAACTGAAAATAATGAATATTTTTTAATATAATAAAATAATCAAAATAATTTTAATTTCCATTTTCATTTTTTTTCTTCTTAACATTAATAAATTACCATTTTAGTATTTTAAAAACAGAAATCATTAATAATAAATATTAATTGTATATCATGTAAACTGCCACTGAACATCATTCATAGATTTTATTGTGTGCTTCATTGTTTGTTATTTGTTTAAATATGTAATATCACACAATTACAATTTAAAATTACATATATCATTATAAAAAAATCATTCATTCAATTTTTATATTCGTATATGTAGCCATAGATTTCACAGCCCGACAAAATATTTACTCAGTAAGTTGAATAATGTGTCAACACCAAAAAAGAAATGTAAAAAAAAATTATTTGATGTGCTGAGTACATATTTTGTCATGATGCAACATTCTTTTGTAGTGTGATGCCTACAAAATTTTTGTCGTTCTAATATATTTTCAATTTGAATGAAAAAATTTACATTTTCTTTGTAAATTATAATGAAAAATTATTGAAAAGTTTATATTAAAAGTGTAATTAAAAATATTTACTATTATCGTAAATTGTCAATCTCTCTCTCCCAAGATTAAAACTATTTTTTTTAACATTTATATTTAATTTGAAAAAATTGGCAAACAAAAATTATTCGATTAATTAAATTTGATTAAAATAATTTCACTTATAAAAAAAATTAAATAAATTTAAATTTTACAAAAATGTAAAAATTTCATTTCCAAATTTTTTAGTTACTTTTATTTAATTTCTTATTTTATTAAAATTTGGATTTAAATATTTTTCAGTTTTTCACAATATTTTTTTTTGTTGTTGTAGAATTTTATTTTATAGTTTTTTTCTTTTTCCTTTTTTTGTATTTTAAAAAGAAAATTTTTTATGATTGATTGTTTTTTTTTTGTTTTTTTATTTATGAAATTATCCAAAAATTGTTTGTATGTCCATTTACAGGTGAATCTACTTATCTGTGACGTTACTTTGTGACCAACCACACACCCTACAAACAACATTTTAATATAAATTAAATAAAATATAATTATGTGAATTTCTACAACCAAAAAAAAAAAATTAAATAAAAATTAATCACATTAAAAAATTCATTCCACATTAAAATAAAAAAAAATTAACAAATAAAATTTTTTACATAAATAAAATTACTAATAATAAAAAAATTTGATTTAATAACTTAAAAATACATAAAAAATACATCTTTTTTTTTAAATTAAATTTATTGCTAAAAAAAATCATCATTAAATTTTGCATCTTTTATTAATTTTTTTTTAATAATAATAATTCTTTTTCCATAAATTTTATTTCTTTGCACATAATTTTTTTTATGTTTTTTTTTATTACATTAAAATTAATGCTGTATTTTCGCTGCTTTTTTTTAACAAATATCAATTAAAAATAACCAAAAAAAAAATATAACTATAAATTTATTTTTTTTTAATTTTTTCAATATTTTTAAAAATTAAATAAAAATAATAATAATAATTATTAAAGTTATTATTCCAGAAGAAAATAATTCATTATAAATTAGAAACAGAAACAGAAAAAAATTGTGTAATATTTTTAAGAAAATATTTTAAAAAATGAAAAGCAAAAAAAAAATATATATATATATATAAGAAAATTTGAATTTCTATTTTTTATAGAAATTGGGAAAAATATTTATTTGTTATAAATCAAAAAAAATAAAACTAAACTGCTGGGATTAACCATCATCACCAACCAAGTTTAAAAAATACAAGAAAATTTGATCAAATTTTTAAATATATATATTTTTTTTTATACATTTTTTATTTGCGTTCAAATAATGTTTTTAATTTTTTTTTAATAAATTAAATTATATATTAAAAAATATTAAACAGAACATAATAAATTGTAACTTTAATATAAATTCAAATTTAAAACCACCCAGTCTTCTTCGCCCAGTTATATCGTACAAAAAAATTTCGAGTAGCAAAAAATTGTTTAATAAAAATTGGAAAATTATAATTTAAATTTATTAAATTAAAAAAAAAAAAAAGCAGAGTTAATTTATATAAATCTTAATTATTTACTTAATAATTAAATCTAAATCTATAAAATAAATTTTATTTGTCAAAATATTTTTAAAAACAATTACAAGAGGATTTTGGTCGTTAGCGACATTGAAACACGATGCGTTTTTACAATTAAAGATTTATATTTCCTATCTAAGAATATCTTAATTGACTAATTATATATGTAAAATGTTCAAATTTTCAGTTTTTATTAATTGGTGAAAAATACTATAAGAATATAAAATGGGAACCAAAATGAGATGCAAATTTTTTACTTATCTAACATTTCAAATAGTATTTAGCTTTTTCAACATTAATTTTATTATTCTAAATATTTAAATTAATTTATTTAAATATAAAACTAAAATTCAATGAAATATTTAGAAAATTAAATTTATCACTATTTTTGAGGTTCAGTAAAAATTATTTCAGTAGTGAGAAAAGTAATAAAAAAAATCATCATTAAATTTTTCAGTAGTGAGAAAAGTAATAAATGAAAATACTATATTAAAATCTCTTTTTCTACTTAAAACTTTTAGAATATTTTATAAATTTTACTGGTAAACCAAAATCAAAGATTATTATAATGTTTACTGCATAAATAGGGGGAGGAGAGAGGGTCATTTTCAGAAATTAGAAATTAAAATTGATCCTTTCGTTTCCAATTCAAATTTTTCTTGGGGGAGGAAATCAAAAATTTAAACCCAGGACATTTTGGATTTCGAATATTATTTTAACTTGTTTGGAAGTGATCATAAATCTTAATTTTAATAATGAATTTGCCTATTATTTGTTTCCACTTTTTTTTTCCAAATTAACTTCAAAAAATTGTTTTCGACACTCGATAAATTGTAAATTTTGAATTCATTTAATATTTTGGGGTATATTCATATCGTAATTCTTTGATTTATAAAAATTAATCAGTTAAATTTTTTTCTCTTGTTTTTCTATTTCTCTGTAAAATCTTTAATAAATTTTTTTATATAATATTTTTAAAAATAATTAAATTTTATTTGTCCTTATATTATGGATAAAATTAAAGAACAAAAACATAAAAAAAAACATATTTTCACAATAAGAAAATATGGAATTAAATATATATAATTTTTTTTTGTAGTAATTTAAATTAGTTATGTACATCTTTAATAATTGTTTATATAATATAATATATATAAAAAAAATAACGAAAAGTAAATTGTTTGATTTTATAATTCTTAAAAATTAAAAATTAAAATAAAGCTACAAAATATACAAAAAAAGAAAAGTAAAATAAAAAATGGAAAAATAATAAACTAAAAACAACATTTTAAAAAAACTTTAATTAACAAAATTAATTTAAAAAAAAAAAAGAAATTTGTATATTTATAGAAATTTGTGATATATAAGTTAATAATTATTAAGTATATAGAATATATTATATGAAATTACATATATTATTGTATGAATTTATATAAAAATAAGAATTATTTAAAAATGAAAAGATAATTCAAATTACACACACACACAAAATTTATTTAAAGAGTAAACTAAATTAAAATACATAAAAAATATTAATAAATTATTTTAAAAAGTAATTAATTGTTTTGAACATTGAAAAATTAAATAATTGATATATAAAAAAAAGAAAATTTAAATTTTTAATAAAATCAAAAATGAAATTTAAAAATCGTTATTTAATTTAACCATTTTTTTTCTATGTATACAATAATATTTCCTTTTTTTCTTCATTTATTAATCAAATTTGTTTTAAAAGAAATAATTCTTAAATTAAAAAAAATAAAACAATTCTTCAGCTTAGAAAAACAAAATTTTTAACTAGGTGCATTTTAATTTTGCTGTAGTGGTGGATAAATTTAGTATCATCTTCGAAATTTCAACTAAAAAATCTTAAATATGAAAAATCTTTTTCGAAACTGTCAAGAGATTTTTGCAAGACGTCAATTTACAATTTTTTTAATAACAATTTTTATGGAACGTTCTCTAGGATGTAATTTCACAGTTTTGCACATCTAATTGAACAAAGCTAATATGTTCGATTGACGATAATTAAATAGAAATTCGTAATTTTTCAAATGTTCCGGAACTTTTTTCATATGAAATTTTTTTCGGAAAACAAATGTTTGGGAAAAATTATTAAATTGTTTGAAACAATTCCGGAAATTCTACATTAATCTTTTGACTTTATAATACCGTACCCCTAAAAACTGCATTACTACATATAATAAAAAATATGATTACAAGTAAATATATGTCCTAAAAATTGATTTCTAATAAATTTATAAATGATAAGATTTTCTTTGATTTTTTACACACCTAGTGAAATTTTCCTCTAACTGAATTTTTACCACTCTAAAGAATTACAAAAACAAAGAACCAAAAGAATAAGAAAGAAAATTAAATAATTTTCTCTTGATTAATTAAAAACATGAGAGAATGTATTTGTTTAAATATATAAAAAAACTATATAAGAGGCTATTTTGAAAAAAAAAATTAAATTAAAAATAAGAACAATTAATTACCTTAATAATTTAATTAGTATTTTTTTTTTTTTTTTTAATTTAAAAAAGGAAAAACCCTTTTTAAATCAAACTTTTTTTGTCAATAAAAAAAAAATCTGGTTTATAAATTTTTTAAAAAATGAATTTGTTTTGAAATTTCTTTGTGATCGTAATGTGAAAAAATTTAAAATTAAATTTTTAAGTAAATATTTTTTTATTTCTTTTATGAAAAGTAAATTTTTGTACATTATTTTTTTCATTTATTTATTTGGATAATTTTTTGTTGTGGTCGTGTTAGAAAACCAAAACAAGAAAAAAAAACTATTAAACAAAAAACTGCCGAATTTTTTAGTATGTGCAACGATAAGAGAAATATTAACTTTTCTGTTAAATTATCATTAAAATTCTAATATATACTACTATAATATTTTCTCACTGTATTATTTAAAAAACATTATTTTTGGATTGTTTCTAACACGTCTAATTAAAAAAAAAATGGCTGTGTCACTGAATCAGCTTTTAAAAATTGTCAAATTATCTTCTTAACAAAATATATTTTCATATTTATTAAATTTCATTTAAGCGAAACTTTATTTTACTCCTTTTTGAAAGAAAAAAAATTTTCAATTATGAAAAAAACTATAAAAATTTAACAAATTCAAAATTTTTATGAAACTAATTCTTTCCAACATTATTATCCTTTATGATCGTGTACAAGCTGATTCAGAGATAATTATTTTTTTGGTAAATTTGTCGATATACTTAAACATTAATATTTTTTTTTTCGAATTTATTTATAAAAATAAATAAATTAACTTTCTTCATTTTTTTTTACACATTCAAAAAAAAAAAACCAAATTACAAAACAAAAAAATATAATTATAATTTTTAGGAAATCATTACAAAAAATAAAAATTTTATAAGAAACAAATTTAAAAAAAATTATTAAATATTCTTAATAAATTAAAAAAAAAATAAATTTAAAAAATATTTATTAGAAAAAATCAAAATCAGATTTAAAATTAAAATATAATTAAAAAAAAAAAACAAAATATTTACCTTAAAAAAAACTATTGTATGTGTGTCAAAAAATTAAAAAATAAAAAACAAAAAAAAAACGAAAGTTAAAGAAGAAATTTATAAACAAAACAAAATATTTAAACCTATAAAATAGAATATTGTAATAATATAAAAAAGAAATTAATTAATTAATTAATATTTTTAAACAAAAAAAAAAGAAATAACGCAAACTGAGAAAAATTCAATTTGACTATTAGAAAAGAATAATCTAAAAAACAAAAATACCTAATTCGTAAAATAGTTTTCGTCGCAAAATATTTTCATTTTTTTGTTTTTTAATAATTTCTAAAAATTTTTTGATAACTGAGATATTTTTATTTTGTTTGGTATGCAATTATATAAATGTTGGTGTGTGAGGTACATTAATAGATTAGGGAATTTTTCAAATAAATAAATAATACTCGTTAAGTATTGCAAGGACACAAAACTACTCTATCTTAAAGTAAATTTTAATTTCGGTAATAATATTATACTGGAATTAAATCAAGTGAATACTTTATCTTCCTAAATTTTTTAATTAAATAAAAATTGATAAGCTAAAAATTCAGATAATATCAAAATTTCTTAATTAGGAACTAGAATTTAAAAAAAATTGTAAGGCCCATGGTCTTATTTTTAAAGAAATATTTGGGTGATTCTATTGGGGGAGAGTAGTAAATTTTTGACATTCCAAAAAATAAACTTTACAATTTTTCCTTTTTTGGTTAACATCTTGAATCTTTTTTCACATTCCGAATAATTTAATAATCATAATAAATAAATTAGAAATAGTTTTAGGTATATAACAAAACTTGTGTCAATTTGAAAGTTTTTACTATTTTTTTTTTTAATAAACTTTTTTCCTTATTTTTTTCAACACTTTTAATTATATGTATATGTATATCACTTTCTTTCGGGACCGGTGGGTTAATATTCTGTTCTATCCAAAATCTAATTTGTGTTACTATTGTCAAATAACAAAATTTTCTTTTAGTTTTCATAATTAATTAATTTACAAATTTCAGCAAAAATTTGTAATAAATTTTTTTCAATATTCTCAAATTAAAAATTTATATTGATGTACCTACCTTTTAAATAATATCATAACTGAAACATTATTACATAAACGGCATTATTTATAATTTTCTTGAACCAACATAAAATATCTCTAAAAAAATGAAAACAGAAAAATTTTAGAAAACAAATTTTTTTAACTACCCAAATAATTTTTCTAAAAAAAAAAATTTTTTATATTTTGTTTTTTTTTTTTTTTTTTTCGTTGAAAATTAAACAAAAACAAAAAAAAAAGTGATTTATTCAAAATACGAAAGAGCTTTTCCTATTAAGAAAAATAAAATAAAATTAAATTTAATATTAACGTCACACTGTAAATACAAAAAAAAATCTTTAACTATAATTAATTACATATTATATGAAAAATTATTTAAAAAAAAAAACAAAAACAAATTTAAAAATATAAAAAAAAATAAAACATTAAAACATATTTAAAAAAAAAAGTAATGAACGGAGCTGTAAGTAAAAGAAAATGATTAACAATGAAAAGTAAAAAAAAGAAAAAAGAAAATTTCCATCCAAATTTTAAGTTGCCATGAAAAAAAAAATATATAAGTAGAGAAAAAAAAATATTTAAAAAAAAAAAATTAAAAATAAAAATAATTGACGTTTTATTTCTTCAATATTTACTATTTCAGAATAATTTGTTTTAAAATAGTCTTGAAAGATTTTTGGTAAGTTTATTACTTTTACACTCAAAAGGAGAACAGTTTTAATTGTTTAGGAATAGGCCTCCCAAAGTATTAAGTAGTTTAAAAACTAAACACTGAAGAAGTATTATATAGTGGCGTAAGAATTCGAAATTTAGATTTTTCCCATTAAGAACGCTTTAACGTCTAGCAGTGCCTTTTTTAATATAGTAATTCGTTCAAAACCTTTACAAAATTTCAATTTTATCGAATTATTTGCGAAATAGCCATTTTTCCATTAATATACGCCTAAAAATATGTTAACAGGACAAATATTAAAATATGTTTATTAACAGGACAAATGTTAAAATATTAACAGGACAATTATTGTTAAAATATCTTATTAACAGGAGAAATATTAAAATAAGGAAATTGACAAATGGTTTTATTAATATACATATTTACATATAGTAATTCCAATTTATATTTACAGATGGACAAGTAACAAGTATATATATACACGAATATTGTGCAACGTGGGCATTGTATATCGCTTTCAATTCAATTACGTTGCAGTAATTTGAAAATTACTGTCTAAATTATCTTAATCAACTTCAAAGCAATGTTTTAAATAATTATTTTATTAAATTTCAACATCTAATTGAATATTGAATGTCAATTAAAATTGTTACAACCTTACCTATATGGTTATTGACATAAATATACAAATCAAACGAAATTTCCAATTTTTATTACGATACAAATACAACGCAATAAATTCTTTATTTAATTAAATTATGTCATCCCCATTTAGATTTACTACGCAAAATATTAGATTGTACCTCCTTCCTAAATAACAAATCTGGAATTAATTTTAATAGTAATGTGAGTGTTGAGTGGTAAACAGGTAAAGGTAAACACAACAGAGAGTAGGATTTTTACCTGTAACGTCTCTCACCTAACGTGTAACAAAAATAATTCAATGTATATGAAAATGAAATCAGAAAAAGTAACAAGTTTAATTCTTTGACGTAAAAGGTAAAACGTAAAAGTAGATGATAATATTCCAACAAAATCTTTGCTGTCAAAAAATTTTATTTCTAGTCAACCATACTATAAATATTTCCCGCTTTTTAGTGATGTTTTTGTACTATATTTTTAGTATAAAAAAATAACAAACAAGAAAATCAAAAGAAATTAAAAAAAACAGAAATTTAATGAAATATTTTTTCTTGTTATCTTACATAAATTTATGTGCGCCTGGTTTTATTTATGTATCGCGTGCCGTCCGTGGCTGAAACACGGCGTCTCACACGGCGTTTATATTTATATTTATTACACACAAAAACGGGAAAAAAACAATGTTTTTATTATTTTTATAATTCGTTTACCCCGCGCAACGACGCAATCAGCAGCAAGATTCATTCTTTCCCACACAACACAAAGCAGAACAGTCGACATCACTACATCAGTTCAGTATCATACCACCAATAATCTCTGTGAAACGAACCAACCACGAACCACGTGATAAAAAAAAAGATGAACACGAAAAAAATATAACAAAATCTTATTTCTACAAAATCATTTTATTAGCGCATTATCCGGTTTTTATGGCATATAAAAAACGCCGCCGCATCATACAAAAACAAAAAGTTGTTTAATAAAAAAAAGTAGGAAGTTCCCCCCTCCCATGTGCGCTATTTTATAACTTTCTACTACTTTTTACTTCTATTCTATTGCATTGAAATAGAACAAGAATAATAACCACGCTAGGTAGTATGGAAAAAATAACAATAAATAAATAAAACTTGTTGTGCTTGCTTGCTTCTCTGCAATACTTCAACACAACATCACAAATCATAAAACAAAATCCATATACATAAGTTTTTATAAAATAAACAAATGGATGACTATGAAATGAACATGAACATTAACATAGCAGACAACAACGACGACGACGACGTAAAAAAGAGGAAGAAAGAATTTGAAACACACAAAAAACCAAAAATAATGTTTTTTGAGGGCTGAAAAACGAGTGGGCATGAACTTTCATTTCAACGGGATGCAAATAAAATATATATAAAAAAACCGGAGCGAAACGACCAGGAAAAACGAGACCCCGCCAAAAGAGTTTTGCTTCCCTCTTTTCTACCAGGCAATCAGAAATAATAGACTATAAAAATTACAAATATCAAGTTTGAGTTTTTTTCTTCTGTATATAAAAACAATAATACGGGGAAAATATCAAAGTTGCTGTTTTTATTTATACTATAAATATTTTTTTTAAAATTCACGTGGCAACAAAATTATAGTAGAGAGGTAGATAAATACACTTATAGAAAAATGATTTGCTTTTGCTTTTTTAGTTGATTTTATTTGGGTGTATTATTATTACAGCACAACAGAATTGAATAATGAACAGGCAAGAGTGGAAATGAATTTATTTAGTTTTCAATGCTAAATTGATGAATGAAATGGGGTATAAATAAAAATTGAAACAAAATTTAAAATTGATTAGAATAATGAAATAAATATAGAATAAAATGCAGAGAAATTAAAATTTATGCTAATATTCGTTGACGTTAAGTTTCTCCATTTTCTCCACTGTACAAACTTTGCTGCAGTCACTCTTAAATTCCTCTAATTGCGATCATTTAAGGAACTTAGAGTTAGATAACGGCTGGACATTAATTAATGAAATTTTATAGTTAAATTTTATATTGCTATTATGTTGATCTTTCTATTCTGATCTATGCATTGGATTTTAAAAACATACTCTAATACGGACCGCAAAAATTATAGGTGTATTTTATTATAACATAATAAAAATCGGATCGATGAATGGGTGTGGAGAAGAAAGAATATTATTAAGTGTTAAAAAAAAAAATATTGTACAAAACAGAATATTAAATTTTTAGGTTGTTATTGGCGGAAGGCTAAACTCTACAGAAAAAAGGAGAAATATAAATGTAAAAACAACCACAATTAATGCTGCCTCAAGAAATTCTTTTATAAAATTTCTATAAATAAATATTTATACTATATTTACAAAAAAAAATTTATTGTCGCTTTTACTTTTGTTTCAAAAATCAGGTATCAGTAATCAAGTACAAAATTTTGCATTGATTGAAGCAAAGTATGTAATTAAATTTTAAAATTATAGTATTGGTTAAACAAATATGCCAGCTAATGGAATAATAATTTTATATGACATTCCACACCCATTTTGTCAGGTAAGTTAGAATGGTTTTTCAAGGAGGGTTTGTTGGTCTGGCTGGGCTAAGAAAATAAAAAGTATTTAAAAATGCAAAAAATGTATTACAAAAAAATCGTTTTGTAATTATGTAGTCAACAGTACAGACAGAAGCACAGAAGAGATACTGAAAACTGAAAACTGAATTCGAAATTCAACAGTACAGATAAAAAACATCTGTAAAATAAATACTAGGTATGAGTCAGCTTGATTGTGCTTCTGTTCCAAATTAATAACGAAAATTAATTTTTTTGTAACTATAAAGTTATTTTTTGGTCGTCATTTTGCTAATTTGATGAACTAGTATCAGGCGTACATGTTAAAAACTATAAATGAATTAATATAAGAAAATGTTAGCAGCAATTTTTAAATTATGGTAACTAGTTTTGTTTTTGTAACCAATGATATTTTTTTTCGTCATAAATTAATTAATTTAATTTTAATTTAAAATAAATATATATTTTATTATCTAATCAAATTTCTTATATGTAATCAAATTACATATATGTAATTAAAATTGACAAGGAAAATAATAGTACACTCCCTTTTTTCTTCTAGCTATCAATATAAATTTCTGTAACCATCAGTTAGTAAAAAATTTGTTAATGGACTGTCGACGATACTATTTTGTATATAAATTTTTTTAAAATAATATAAATTTTATCAGAAATAGTGGGCGTTTAACACTTTCACATGTCTAATGTATCAGGGTAACATAATTTTGTTGAACGTAAAGAAATAAGAAAAACTTCAATGTTCACAAAAAAAACTTTAAATAAAGGATGAAACTTTTGTTTTCATTTTCTTCTCTGGTTCGTTATTCATTCTACATAATAATTTTTAATAGTTCCATAATAATAATCAACATAAACAACGAACTGCGTATAAAAAATTGAAGATGGTAAAATACGAAACTATACTACTGCTTGTACAACACTACAGCGTCGTAATAACATTTTTATAGTACACGGAAAATTTGATAGTATAAAAATGTTAATGCTGGGATTTTTGTTCAATTGAAATTCTACTTTTTAATGTAAATGAAACTGAAGATTTTTCTTACCGTCTTATATCAAAAAATTGGATTTATGGTATTAAAGAATTTTATTAGTTTTCCAATAAAATTAAAATCATCAAATTCAAATTATTTTATGGCTTATTTTTGTGCGCTAGGGATTTATTGATTATAAATTTCTATTGCAAATTTTTTTATTTCGATATGTACTACTATGGACATCGAGAAATTTTAATTTCCAATAAAAATTCAACTCTTTAAAAGTGAAATTTGTATTTCTTTCTCTTCTCAATTAAAAATATATTTCAAATTTATGTTTATCCTTCCCCAATATGTCATTTCCAATTTCGGTATATAACAAAACCAACCTGTGTTATACCAACTGCATTTAATGGTGGTGTAATGGTAAATTGGTAACGAAAAAAAATGTTCTGGTTCTGACTGTTAAAATACTGTAGGTACATAAATTATTGACTTTACTGAAAATTCTTTAAAAATTTAAGAGAAATTGTACAGAAAGTTGTACTTTTTTTTTATGTTTAAATTGTTACTTTCTATAAAATGTTGATCGCCTGGTGAACTGAAAGATTTGTGGGCCGGTGCTGACCGCACGCATAAATGAAATAAAAAAAATAAGGAAAATTTTTTGTATAGTGTCAAAAATTTATTATCATAAAAAAAATAAACTTTTACTTTCACTTTTCTACGTTTGAGGTTGAGTTCCTATAATAAATTTGTTATAAAAAAATGTTTGACCGGTTGACCATTTTTTTTAAAATTAAATATTGTAAAAGGCGGAGTTGTTTTTACTGTATGAACCACAAAAAATTCTTTTTCTCAACTCAACCTAATTTCCTTATGATTTTCCCTTTGTCACCCCCCCTTCAGTTTTTATTATCTTTTTACTGTTGTAGCACATTTTGTATGGTTATCAACCATAATTCTCTGTTATGTCCCACAAAAATGAAAAAAATATACTTTTTACCTTGGGGGTAAAACCAAGTTAGAAAAAAAGGCGACTAAAAAAAATAAAATTTCTTTTGCGCAAGTCAAAAATTTATTATTTAATCAAAAAAACCAACAAAAACCGTAAAAACTTTAATTTTTTTTTATATTTAAATTAGGATGGTAGGTCTTAAAAAAAGCTTCGATTTATCTGAGAAAATTATACGGCGATCATCATATTTAAAAAGTAAACTCCAACAAACAAATTGAAAAAATTTTTCCCCAAAACTTCCAAAAAATTTTTTTTGTTATGGTTCCTCTTCCTATCCCCAAAAAAAAATTGTGCTCCAAAACCAAAAGAATTGAAATTTTATTAATTTCTGTATAGAAATAAAATAACTCATACATCTTGAAACGGCAGCTTTTACTTAACTAATACCATCAAACATAGATGACAAAGAAAAAAATATTTATTTTTCATGAAAAACCTTCAAATTAAATGAGCGACCTTCATTTTTGAGGCCATGACTTATATTATTTGAATTGAAGTCCTTGAGTTTCAATGAAATGTCCTCGAATCGAAAAATGACGGTCAAATTTTTGAATATTTTGTTTTGTTAATGAGAATGACCGATGATGATATTGAAAAGAACACTGAACACTGAACTGATAGTGATATTGATGATAATATTTATTTATTTTCGATTTTGTAAAATGGCGACAGTAGTAATGGCGATGTGATAAGTTCATTTTTTCAAATCTCTTTCAAATCGAATATTATTTTTAAATCAAAATTTGATATTTTCTAGAACCGAGAAAACGGCAAATGGCAGTCAACTGAAAAAAAAAATTACTTGTTTTTTTTAGCATTTTTTTCTAGCTTTGTTAACCGGGTCGTTGTGAAATGTCAGCGCCGAACTTACTAGGAGTTCATATTTATAGAATGTAAAATTTTCATCTAACAATATGAAAAAAGAGATTAATTTTGTTTGTATGCAATGCATGCATGGGAATGAAATATAAAAATTGGATTGTGTATGTGTATGTGTGTAGATATTAGGATTGACAACAGTTTACTTATAAAAAATAGCCTTGAATATTTTTTATATTAACCTTGAAGTCGACGGTTGATTTGAACGTTGAAGGTTACCAAAATTTTGTTCAAAATTGGGAATTGTGGATGGTATAAAAAATATCAATTGCACTAAAATACTTTTATTGACCAACAATTACTATTTTACATTATAATCAAAATATTACATATATGAAATCATAAACATAAACTTAATTTGGAAAATGTCGAATAATCAAATTTTAGAGATTAAATTCACTTAGTCTGATAACAATATACACAGAAATGTTATCCTCTTTGTACATGATTTCATTTAAATAATTAATCAATAAATCATATTCAATTAGGCAGCTAAATGTTATACTTGTCAACCTCAAACAATCTTAAATTAGAAATTAGAATATCTATTTTAACATTGTGGCAACTCTAATTTTGTCTCAAATATTCAAGGTTTTTGATAAAATTGAGAAAATTAATATCATGACTGTCTAAATTATTTCTGTGAAAATGTAATTCAAACTTTGAATAATTTTTTTTTGCAGTTATGACTTTAATAAAAAAATGTATTATCGTAAACAAAATTTTTGTGATTAATTTTGGGTATGTAGTTGTGAGAGATTTTTACAATCAACAAAAGCAACTACAAATAAAAATTTATTTACATTATTCTACAAAAACAAAAATATTTATACTTTAACAGTTCTTCTGCTATTTAAGCGTCAATATACGTTTTCATAATTATGAACGCCTGGTATTCGAATAGTGTTTGAAAGAAACAGGTTGAATAAAAAGTATCTTTTTCTTTTAAATGGTTTGAAAGTTATGTTTCTATTTAGTAAAAAAAAAAGTATATACAGAAATTTTTATAAAAAGATAATTTTTATTTTATTAACAAAATATACAAATTATTTTTACAGTGTGCCGTGCGCCACTCTGTAATTTCCACTCTTTTATACACAATCGAACAGAAAAATTGACTAACGAAAACGAAATGAAACTAAAAAAATTATGTGAAGTGAACTAAAAAAAATGCTACTTCTTTCTCCATTTCTTTAAATATTTTTATTTCATTCACCATTTTCATTATTGTGTTGTGTTCTCTTCTT
Source organism: Empis stercorea (assembly GCA_949752835.1). NCBI lineage: Eukaryota > Metazoa > Arthropoda > Insecta > Diptera > Empididae > Empis > Empis stercorea. The sequence continues at coordinate 42,768,712 of OX457089.1, forward strand.
TTCTTTGAGAGACAGACACATTTTAAGTTTAATCACAAAAATGTTTAATACTTGAAACAATTTTTACTTTTTATTAAATTCTGTTTGCCGGATATTTAGTGTCATATTTCGCACACAATTTGGACTGAATTCGGACTGCTGCATCGTCGTAGTTTGAAACGTTTTTGTATTGTTGTTGTTTGTTGTTGTGTTCATCTTAATTGTTTTTATGTATTTTTTTGGTTTAATTCACGTTCCGTCTTCCGTCCCGTCATCATCCTCTCATATATTTATATTACTACATGTTGAACAAGAAACATTATTCTTATTCATTTGAATGTTGCTGGGTGCTGTTGGTGGTGGCTGGTTGCTTTCATATTTCAATCTTTTATTCTTCACAATTGAATTGTGCCTTTTTGTAGTTTCATCTTCATAGAGAGATCGGGAATAAATAATACTAAGCGTCGTATTATATAGTAGAATTATGTTAAAACGAATGACAAACGGGCAAACAAAATAAACACTTGTTGCATTCACTATTCAATTTTTGTTATTTTGAAATTTATTTATTTTTTTTTAATCCGTCAAGCACGTCTGGTTGTTCCACAGTAGACTAGGCGAACATATTACCTAGGATATGGAAACTTAGGTAACAACATTTTTAATAATAATATAGAAGAAAATATATGAAAAGGACTTTAATAACAACAAAATATCTCTTGAAAAAATTTAGAAGAGTCTTTTTAGATTATTGCTGCTGACTAACTGGTTTTTTTGGTTCGTTTCGTTTTGTTGTGTATTGAATTGGGTTTGTTGTTTGGAGCTCTTCTTCTTTTACATGTTTCTCGCTTTTTTTTCTTTTTTTTTTTTTTGAAAAAAGTGTTTCTACATTCAAATTCTAACAAACATTTATACTAGGGTTACATAATATCATTGAAATTTTAGAAAGAAAATTACCGATTAGATATTTTTGCTCAATAGAAAAAACATTAGAAAAAATATATATATATATACATAATCTCTGATGTGTATACACAGAAAATTTTTCTATGCTACAACCTACAACATAATAAAAAAATAACAACAACAATGAATCTAAATTTTGTATGGTTGCTCGCCTCTTTTACAAAGAAATTTTATGTATATTTTTGCCTTTGAGGGTAAACCATACACAAGAGTTTTTTTTCTATATACTACATTCAACAAAAAAAAGTAAATAAAAAACCACAGCATCATCAACGTAATATTAATCATCATCATCATTAGTAGGGTTATTATTATAGTTAGATAAATTGAATGATAATGGTTAACAATTTTTTATCTATAGTAAAAACGACTTAGCTGGTATGTAAATGTAAGTAAAGTCAATGGAAAAATATATTATTAGGGTAAGTTTTTACCTATAGTAAAAGAAATATAATCATAATTAATTTTATTTTGATAAATTAAACAGAAAATTATTATGAAAAATTCAAAAATTAAAAGCAGTTTCCATTCTATTGTTCAAAAATCTCGGATTATCTCGAAAAATTTGTGCTGGGCTGTAAATTTTTTTTATACTGTTTAGTGGATGATTAAACTGAATTTAATCGTTTGGTATTAGGAGCACATATTACAAAAAAGTATTTTATTTTTTCATTCTCTTCTATTGATGGTTGGTTGGTTGGTTGCTTCATTCATATTCATAGTGTAGTATAAGTGTTTTTCGGTATAGTATTTTATAACAATATCATTTCTAATTGTGGTTTTAGTTTTAGTAACATAGATTAGATTCAGAAAGTTGAGAGCTTTATAAATTTTAATATAATAAAATGTAATTAAAATTTTGTATTATTAGTTTTTTAGTTGGACAAATAAGTTTTTTTATAGGTACTTATTTATGAATGAAAAGCTATAAATATAAATTTTATTATTTAGGTTACAATATTGTTTCGTTGAGTTCGGATAATTTTCCCAAACCAATAAAACTTAACTATTATTTTATCCTTGCAACAAAAAATTATTCTTTCCATAATTTCCTTCGTTTTTTGAAATGCGTTTTACTTTACTATTACACCCCTTTTGGTGATGATAAGTACGTAGTATGCCAGATTGTTTGCAGGCAGAATAAAGGTATACGTATACTATAATTTTAGTTTCCTTACATATTTGAGGATAGAAATTAGGAACTGTTCTTTCTATTACAATTTAAATATGTACATATGTATACAAAATTATAACAAAAATATTCTTATTTGTCATTTTCATAACAATTTCAAATAACTATCTGCTACCAAAACTTTGAATTTATAATTAAATTATTAATTTTATATAATTGTATGTCAGCAGAAAATATAAAATTATAACATTTCGTTGTATATAAAACATGTTGCAATACAGCATGTTGAATTGAACGTAAATGTTCGTTTACAATTATAATTTAAATTTGAATTGTTCAAAATGAATTTTCGAATTTTCATAGTAGAAGTAGGTATGTAGCTATAAAATATAAATTACTTTTTAAATTTTGATCATTTTGATTCCGCCTTGGAAGTAATATATGTATATCTCCATTAAAATATTTTCCCACCTTTTTACAATATCATACTATTTACTATACACTCTATCAGTATTGCCGAACATTTGATTTTGTTTTATACACATGTTTATATTAAAATTATATTGTTTACATGTGTGTATTCTCGCTCACTTTTTATTAAGGTGGAAAAGAAATTGAATTGAAAAATTATTTTTATTTGAAAAAAAAAAAAACAAAACATTTATTATCTGTACATTCTGGTTGCCTGGTATTATTAACATAGCATACGAACCATTCTAGCAATTTTAAAATTCTTCGAATTCCTCCAACAAAAAAAAATGGTTTGTTGCAATGTTTCTTCGTATTTTTTTTGTTTACAAACAAATGCGCGATGATATTTGATGGTTGCTCATTTGGAACTAACGAGATGATACCAAATTAATTAATTTCTCTGCTGTTGTGTTCAAGTTGTGTATACTATGTAATGTATTTTGGGGGGGTTTTGATTTGTATTAGGAGGAATGTTTTTAAAGGTAACATATTATATTGGATATATGTATCTCTCTCCATGTTATCAAATAGAATATTATATTTTTGTATACCGAACAACCGAACCGATTGAATGAACAGCTGTTGTACATTTTAATTTCATAAGTTGAACAATTTTGACGCATGGTACACTTTACATATGTATAATTTCCTAAGGATTTTTAACATTTTTTTAAAATAAATCCCTTACACTTCTTCATAATCCAAATTTTGTTATAATGTTAAAATATGGTTTAAAATAATGTTAATTTATAATGTAAAATATATCGAAGAGGTCTTTCCAAATCATTATTATTACCAAAGTTCAACTTCTAAGCTAAACAAACCTACAATTATTTTTAATTTGTACCAATTAGTTCAAGTTCAACTTCTAAGCTAAACAAACCTACAATTATTTTTAATTTGTACCAATTACAACAAGTTTTTCTAATAAACTATGCTACGAAGCATAAATTCATAATAATTTATATTTACTAAACAAAATTGCATACTACAAATTTCATTCTTCTGTTCGTATACAAGTTACTTCACTATCTTATATCTTGTCTTGCACATGCTAAGTATGTACATTTTTTTTTTTATAAATTTTCTTATTTTCATTTTCTTCTTGTCCTGTTGGCTCCCAAAAGATAAACCGAATAATAATAAAAAAAAAATCCAAGGATTATATTTTATGTATATAACATTGTGCATAATGTTATAGATAGTATATGCACAATTATAGTTGTGGCTGGTATTTTAAGATAATTTTGGATGGAAAATATCCTCTTAACTTTTCATCTTCTTTAAATTTTCCATTGTATTTTTTTGTAACCTTGAATGTTTCTTCTTTTTTAAGAGCCTAGAATTCAAGGTCACTAAAAACTTATATTTTTCTATACGTAATAAAACTACTTTATTTATAGTTTATTTATTTTTTTTGGTTAACAGGTCCATCCATATCCAATCTAGACGCACTATTGTCCTCTGCAAATCCTCATTTTACCAAGCGCACAGCAATTTTAACAAGTAACAAATCATTGATTGCTATTTCCATCCTTAGGCTAAAATAAAAATCAACAAAAAAAAAAAAATGTATAAAAACTAAATGGAATTGCATCTCCAGAAATCCCCCTAAAAAACTTTTTGTGTATATATAGTTTAAAAGAAAAAGCCAAGCACGTTTTGTCGTCGCGTCCAACAAAAAAAAAAAAGATAAATTATTGCTTTTTTTTTTTTGCAGAAAAGACGACAACGACGATGCCAAAGAGAAAAGAAGAATATGAACAAAAAATTGGAGGATTTTTGTGCATAAAAAAACATATTAAAAGCATATACATACATATATTACTTTTTGTTTGTTTATTTCCCTTATTTTTTTATCTGAGTTGCAAAATAATCAAATAACTATAAAATAACAACAAAAATATAACCAATGAATGAATATTCTGCATCAAGTGAAATTACAAAAAAAAAAAAAAACACTACACCAACAGCCAAAACCAGAAATTACGAAAATAAAAATGAACCAAAATAATAATAACAAAAGTATTTTTATAAAAATATGAGCATAAACCGGTTGTGATGTTGTGTAGAATTTTGATCAAAATTGTAAAAATATAAGATTACATACTATAAATTTCACAATTTTCTGTTGCAAATCTGAAGAGAAATTGCATAAAATTTACTGGAACACAAAAGTAAAATTTAGGTAGTAAAAAATTATTAAAAAACAAATCGGTAAAGATAAACAGTCGAATCTATTTAGTATGTAAGAGCAAATTTAGTATGTAAGACCAAGGAGTCACCTGCTAAATACTCTAACTAAAATGTAGGTACTCAATTTTTAAGATAATGTAAAAAACCATACATAATCTGAAAAAATTCAACTGAAACTGCTAAGGTTTTATTTTGTTAATTATAAAATTTAATATTATATAAAATATATTAACATATAATCTTTTGTGACTTATACATAACATAGGCATAGCTTAGAATTAATGCAAATATGTAAATTAAAATTTATGGAGATTTACTCATATAATTATGCACATTTTTCAACTTTTAAAATCATTGGTCCATCAATAGTTAAAATAAGAATTTCTGGTTTGAACTTAATTGTATTGGTTGTCTTTGAACAACGACTAAATTTGAAATCTTTCAGTAATGATACGAGTCCAATATATGTTTGCATTTTACCAAATCTCATTCCAATACAATTTCTGGGACCATCACCAAAAGGTAAATATGCACATGGATGACGTTCTTTAGCAACTTCGGGTAAAAATCTATCTGGATCGAAAGCATCTGGATTTTCATATATTTCAGGATCATGTTGAATAGCATACGTTGGTATGATTACAAATGTATTTTTTTTAATAGTATAATTCATTTCTGGAAGATAATAATCTTCAGTAGCAGTACGTAAAAGAGCATGAGCTGGTGGATATTTACGAAGAGTTTCTACAGTAAAAATGAATGTCATTTAATTATAATATTTATAATAATCTGAAAAATAGTCTCACCATCAATAATCTGATGTACATAATTCATTTCCATGATACCATCATATGTTAATTCTCCATTATATTTTTTTAAGATTTTATGAATTTCATCTCTTGCTCGTTGTTGAATTTCTTGATTATTTGCTAATTCATATATACAATATGTAAGAGTTGTTGATGATGTCTCAAAGCCAGCAGCAAAAAATACATAAGCTTGTGCTGCAATTTCATTAAATGTTAATTTCTCATCTAAATTATCTGTATTTTTATATTTAATCATGATATCCAAAAAATCGTTTCTTGTCACATTATTTTTTTCACGATATTCAATCGTTTCTTTTACAGCATTAATAAAAAAATCACTAACATCATCTCTTTCCGATTTAACATGTAATTTACGACAAAGATCTGGGAAAGCATCTGTTAGAAATTTTACAAGTGGTCCATAACGACGTTCATTGAAAATTTTCTGACCATATTCACGAAATTTAGATTTTGGATCTTTTAAACTATTACATTCAATACCAAATGCACAAGTACCAATAACATCTGTTGTATATCTGGAAAAAAAATCTCTCATATCTACTTCACAATATTCATTTGATTGACAATTATTTTCGGCAATATATTCAAATAACTTATCAGACAAACGTTTACCAACATCAACAACAACTGGAAACATAAATTTCATTTTACCAGATGTAAAAGTTGGTGTTAATTTTGAACGTAATATTTTCCATTTTTGTCCATCTAAATTAACTAAATGTGCTGACAATGGATCATCTTTTTCATTATAATATAATTTTCTTGATGTAAAACTGTTAAAATCTTTAATTAAAATATTTCGTATTAAATCCAAATTAGTTGGTAAAATTATTGGTCTTATAAAAAAATATAAACCAACAAATTGAAATTGTGGTGATTTTAATTGCGTATAAATATTATTTAATCGATCTGCTATATGAACTGTTTTACCAACATTTTTCACATTACCAAATGGTATTGTTGGTTCAATAAATGGTACACCATTATTTTTCCAATATGTATGACGATGGCGAATATAAAAGTAAAGCACTGTAATTAGTGCAATTATAATGTAAATTATTAACATTATTTTATTTTTCCAAATTTATGTAATAAATAAAAACACACATGGAAGCACGACGAAATTTGAACTGATTCTGAATTTAAATAATGATGTAATCGACTTTATATCTATATTTGTTTATGTTTATGCTCAACAAATTTTAAAGTGGGGGAATTTGTTTTTATGAATTATTTTATTGTGCAGCATTTTTATTTTTGTTGATCAAAAATATGTTAATAAAACTTATTGAATTGAAGGAACGGAAGCGAGCATAAATAGGAAGCGAGCATAAATTCTATTTATATATAATTTATAAATATAAAAAGGCTTTTCAAAGGACATTATTAGAACATCGAATTAAAATTATTGTAAATATTAATCTGAAACATGATTTTTCAGCTTCTTTTAGCTGAACAGAACGTTTTGGGCCGATATATATGTATGTACTTTATAGAGATTCCCTTAAATATTCTATTTCTATTTTAAAAGTAGATACATATGTATATAGTACATATACCGTATATACATTTTAAATTGATTCAGAATCATAAGTTCTGTCGCATCGCATAGGAGAAACTATTAAATATAACAACCATCTCAATTTTTAATTATTTTTACATATTTAATATCTCTATAGTCTATAGCTATATTGTCTTTCTTAAACAAACTAAATACATATTATATTAAAATTTTATAATTTTTCAACATTTAATACCATCGAACCGTCAATAGTGAAAATAAGCATTTTTGGATTAAACTTTATTGAATCAATTGTTTTAGAACAACGACTAAACTTTAAATCTTTCAATAATGATACTAGTCCAATATATGTTTGCATTTTACCAAATCTTAAACCAATACAATTTCTGGGACCTTCACCAAAAGGTAAATATGCACATGGATGACGTTCTTTCACAACTTCAGGTAAAAATCTATTAGGATCAAAATCACTTGGATTTTTGTATATATCAGGATCATGATGAATAGAATAAATTGGTATAGTTATCATTAAATCTTGTTTAATAGTATAATTCATATCAGATATATGATAATCTTTATTTGCTTTACGAGGAAGAATAGGAATTGCTGGATATTTACGAAGAGTTTCTACAAAAAGAAATAATTTAATAAAAATTTTTTAATCTTTTTTCATTTCACTAACCATCTATAATTTGATGAACATAAGTCATTTCCATAATACCATCGTATGTCATTTCTCCATTATATTTTTTCAAAATCGGTTGAATTTCATCTCTTGCTCGTTGTTATTTGCTAATTCATATATACAATATGTAAGAGTTGTTGATGATGTCTCAAAGCCAGCAGCAAAAAATACATAAGCTTGTGCTGCAATTTCATTAAATGTTAATTTCTCATCTAAATTATCTGTATTTTTATATTTAATCATGATATCCAAAAAATCGTTTCTTGTCACATTATTTTTTTCACGATATTCAATCGTTTCTTTTACAGCATTAATAAAAAATCACTAACATCATCTCTTTCCGATTTAATATGTAATGCACGACAAAGATTTGGAAAAGTATCTGTGAAAAATTTTATAAGTGGTCCATAACGTGGCTCATCAAACATTTTCTGACCATATTCACGAAATTTTGCATTTGGATCTTTTAAACTATTACATTCAATACCAAATGCACAAGTACCAATAACATCTGTTGTATATCGAGCAAAAAATTCTCTCATTTCTACTTCACAATATTTATTTAATTTATCACAATTATTATCGTCTATATATTCATGTAGTTTTTTAGAAAATTGATCACCTACTGCAACAACAATTGGAAACATAAATTTCATTTTACCAGATGTAAAGGTTGGTGTTAATTTTGAACGTAATATTTTCCATTTTTGTCCATCTATATTAACTAAATGTGCTGACAATGGATCATCTTTTTCATTATGGTATAAATTACGTGATGTAAAACTATTAAAATCTTTAATCATAATATTTCGTATTAAATCCAAATTCATTGGTAAAATCATTGGTTGTGTGAAAAAATATAATCCAATAAATTGAGATTGTTTTGTTTTTAATTGCATATAAATATTATGAATGCGATCAGCAAAATGCACTGTTTTACCAACATTTTTCAAATTACCAAATGGTATTGTTGGTTCAGCAAATGGTATACCATGATTTTTCCAATATAAATAGCGATTACGTATTAATAAGTATAGCACAGTAATATTATATAAATTATCAACATTTTTCTTATTATAAATAAAAAATATATTTAATAAATATTTGTTATATAAGCTTTTCAGTTACTACCGAATTTCATGAACTTTATATTTGTACTGATTCTAATTTCTCATATAAAAAGCATAATAAATTAATTGGCAGTTCTTGCTTTTTTGGAGAATTATTAAACTGGTTTTAATAAATTTAATTTTGTTATTTAAATTTTCATTGGTGACTGGAAATGATTTAATATTAAATCATACTATTTATAAAAAAGTTTTTTTATATTAATATTTTGAGAAATTATGAAATACAATCTATTATTGCCACTTGATTGAAACGAAGTCTGAAAAGAATGAAAATTTACTATTTTTAGGGACATTGATTAAGGCCATTGATATTTAATCAGATTTTCGGTCGTACTATTTTTATGTATTTTCTGGAATGTAATCCATACACTTTTTTCCGAATTTTTGAAAGTTTTCATAGATTTAACTACATATATTGTTTTTGAAAGATTATTTATGTAAACTACACAGAACGACAAACTATTCATATTTTTGTATAGAAACAATTGAATTTGCATATTTTTAGGCGCAATATAAATATTTTTGATAAAGTCCATAAAAAGTATTCCTTTAACTTCATTATTTGTCTGTCATGTGGTGAACTGTTCACTTTTTAAAGTGGTAGGAATGAATTTGAAACCCTTCAATGATGTTAATAACCAAATTAAAGTTTCAAATTCATGATACATAAACATAATAATATAACCAATATGACTGAATCAGAAATTTCAACATTTTCTATTGAAAATCATAACCGATTGTTGTTCAGTCTTTATTGACAGCAACTGTAGATAAGGAAAAACTATTTTAAATACTTTTAGAATTAAATACTTTTACGAATAATTTTTCTTTTGGAACACATTTTTCTATTGGTATTTTTATTTAATTAATTAAAGGAATGTTGGATTATCTCATTTACATTAACAAATATTAAATAATTTTTTTTTGTACTTATTTAAAAACAATTTTTCTGAGCATAAAATTTAATACAAACATTTTTTTTTTTTTAAATATTTATCTATTAGTTTAATTTTTCCCTATTTATATTTCCATTTTAATACTAAAATTTATTGTGAGTAAAATATTTAAAATAATACATAAAACCCGTAAAAGAACAAAAATAAAATTTGAGTAACATATAATAATAATAAAAAAAAAATCTTTGAAATATTTATCACTTTAAAATCTTTAAAAAAAATTTACTACAATTATAATATCGTGTGTATTAATATATAATTGAAATATTCAAAGCAAAAACCAATAAAAACAAACAACAAAATATTGTTATTTTTATTTCTCAACAAAATAGAACAATATTTCCACTATCATTACCAGCTAAAACCATACGATTTAATGGTAGAACAGATAAACTTGTTAAAACACCTTTAACTGTTTCAGATCGTAATTTTGTTATAGAATAAGATGCATCACTACTTGTTATATCTGTATAAACACCAATACGATTTGCTGGTGTTGCAAAAACTAATTCTGTATCAGTTGGATGAAGACAATGAGCTGGTTCTGGTGGTTGTCTAAAATATAAAATAATATTTAATTAAATATCATATACATAATACAGGTAATTTTTCTATCCAGACAACTTACTTTAAATGATATTGCATATAATTATCTCCAATATTCCATACTGAAATACTATTATCTAAACTTGAACTAATTATCTGTTGATCATTTAATGCAATTAATTGTAATAATTCACCATCTGTTGCTTTCCATGAACGCATTAATATACCAGTTCGACCATCTAATACAATAATATTGCCAGATGATAAACCAACTGCAATCCAATTACCAGATGGTCCACATGCTAAACATCTAACAGTACTATTTTGATTTGTTGTTATACGCCATTCATTTACATATTCCATCATACGTGAATCAATTATTTTAACAGTTGATTCAGCTGTACCAGCAATAATTAATGGTGATGGTGATGGATATGTACGTACAACACTAACTGGACTATATTTATTACTATCTAAAATACCAATTGGTCGACCAATAAATGGATCCCATAAATGTACACCAGAATCACATGATACAACTAAACGCATTGCTTCTAAAAATGCTAATGATAATATTGATTTCTTATGGCTATTATAATTAAATTGACATTGTGTTATTTTTTTACCATCACCTTCACTACGTAATGACCATAATTTAACAGTTTTATCTTTTGATGCTGACATAAAACTATTTTCATTATCTAATGTTAATATTGAACGTACCGAATTTGTATGACCCGAAAATGTTTGTAATTTAATTTGTTTTAAATTTAAATGTATATCTTTATCAGATCGACTAATCTCATGACGCCAATATGCTAACCAATTACCACGTAAATGACGTGTTGTATTAATTTGTTCAAATTTATATGCAACCATATCTAATAATTCATTTGGTCCAATTTCTTGTTTTGGTTGTGAATGAATTACTTCTATTCGATTACCAATAACAAATGTACCAAAACTATGTGATTCAATAAATTCATCTTCTTGATTAACATCACGATCAATACCACCAATACGATTTGTAGTAAAATTTTGTCGACGTTTTTGTCGATCATTATAACCAGAATAATCTGGTTGTTCAAATTCATGACATAAAGTCAATATAAATTCTAAATTTATTAATGTTTTAATCATAATTGATTCACCTAAATATCTTAAAAATGCTAAATATGAACAATGTGCTAAATTTGGACTAAATACATCACGAATTTCTTCTAGTGCACGTTCACGTATTTGTAATTCATTTTCATCAATTGTTAAATTTTCATTATTTGATATTGTAATTGGTGAAATACTGATTTGTGTAAATATCGTTTGTTGATCAATTAATTTAAAATTTTCGGTTAAACCATAAGCTTTATCAAATATTAAAAAGAATTTTTGTAATACATTTGGGCATAAATTATCCTTTGACATTTCTGGTCCAATACGTACACAAATTACGTAAATTGTATCAAGTAATTTACGTGCAAGTACACTACGACCAAGAAATCCACTTGGCATTAAAATACTTGTTGTACCAATAATATTAATTATTGGATTGATAATATTTTCTAAAATTAAATCCTGTAAATGTTCCATTATTGTACTATCATTTAAACATGGAATAATATATTTAAGTAATTGTAATGAACTAATTAATGCACCTTCTAAACTAGGTGTTATTCTTCGTTTGCATAAAGCTATTAATTCACTGACATGTGGTAAATATTGAAGAATAATAAATTGTTCACCATAAAGTACTGATACTGACGTAAGACATTCTAAAATTTTAGCAGCACAACGATCACCAATAACTTTTGCATCAGCTACAGAAAAATAATTTAAATTTCCATTTTCTTCATTATCATAATTTTCTGGTAATAAATTTTCTTGACCCACATAACATAACGTTAACATTCTTAATAAATTTCTAGTTAAATAACGTGCAGACAGTACTGGACCTAATCGATGTGATAACCAAATTAAACTTTCAGTACTCATTTTTGATATTCGATTATCTTGAATAATATATTTCATTTCAGATTTTTTTGATATAACTGAATCATCATCTTCTTGTGACAAATTAATATTTGATTTATTTTCTTCACTTTTATTAGCAGCAACTGAAGCAGCTGCAATTGATATACCAAAATCAAATGAATCAATACTTTTTTTACTGCCAATTTCACAATCAATTGTACTCAATTCATATGTTCGTCGAAATGTACTAGGTATTGCAATTGTTGGTGATTTTGGTCCTCTTAAATCTAATTTTTGTGGACTATCTTTTTGACTACTAGTTATTGAAATTTTATCATCATCAAATGAATTATTTGATAATCGACTGCCAAAAATAATATCGTTTATAGCTAATTTTTCAGCTAAATATGTAGAATCTTCTGTAGCTTCTTCGGCTTTTATTGGCATTTCAAATGAATCAATTGATTGATTTTCACAATCACCAATAATATTATTAACAGTTGGCTCACCACCAGCTCCACCACAATTATCATCTAATTCTGATTCAAATGCAAAAACATCTTCAATTTCCGATTTAATACCAGATTGTAAATTATCACAAATTGATATTGTCGGATCAGATTTCATATCTGAATGATCAGGTGAAATTAATGTTAATGAATTATCAGATTCATCTGTTGTACAGCAAAATTTTAAATTTAAATTTTTTGTAGATCTTGTTGTACCTCTAAAACCAATATCACTGCTACTTTTATTACTATGATAATGAAAACCAGATGATTCAATTGGTTCTCTATAACCGCCAACAGCTTCAATTAATGATGGTATAAAATTATCTAAAAAACATTTTAATCCAAAACGTACAATGAGTCTTAATAAAAAGCTATGATGATAAAGTTTAACACTTTTTCGACTTTTAAATGTTGAACTTGTACGAAATTTCATATAATTAGAATCAATTTCAAAACTTTTATTCCAAAAATCATAACGTTGTCCTTCACCAGGATCATCATATAATTTTAATATTGGTTCTAATAATAATTTTTGTGTATCTTTAACACCTAATGCTGCTGCTATTGAATCAAATAAATACCATGCAGTTAATATTGATGTTTCTTCAGAATTTAATAAATCAAATATATGTGGTAATAATAATTCAATTGATGTAAATTGCTCATATGCAATTGGTTCTAATAAACCATAAATTTGTTTACAACATGAATTTACTTTACATTCAGCAATTTTACGTTGAAATATTATACGTTTTCTATCCAAATCAGTATATTTTGAACAAGAATGTCCATCACAATTAAAATGTGTATATAAATCAAGTAACTTTGATGCCATCTCAAAATTATGTAAACTACAAAATAAAATTTAATTATATTTAAATATAATTTTTACTAAAAGATATTATATACATACTGACCTTATATTTAGATAAAAAATTCGTAAATAATTGAATGGAAATGGTATTAAAAGATTACTTAAAATCGGTTCTAATACAATTTCAGCTGTTGGATAGGGTAAACCACGATCCGTAATTATTTCATTATCATTTTCATTTAAATTTAAAAAAATTTTCACAGCATATTGTAAACATTTTGGTATTTCCGATATAAATTTACGAGCAACAATTTTACATGATTCTAAACGTTTATCAAATTCCAATCCACTACAATTCATTGTTAATGGTCGAATTCTATTAATTAAAAATAATTCAACCATTAAACAACCAACTATTTTTAAATCTTTATCAAATCTTTCATTAAATATTTGTTTTGAATTTGGTGAATTTGTTATTTGTACAATTAAATTTTTTGAATTTGTTTTATTATTTTGATTTGTTGAATTCATTTCGAAACTTTCTGTAAATATACGATTTGTATATGAATTACCTGACGATTCCATATCAAATAATAAATCATTTTGTTGAAGTTTTTCACTTAATGGACTTAATATATCTGGTTTTTGTTCAAGAAATGTTTTTGCAAAAAATTGCTCAGTATTTTCTAAACTATTTAATAATGCTAATGGTTGATAATCGTTTGGCAAATAAATTAAATTATTCATTAGTGAAGATGTTGATGAAGTTTGTACATTTTGATAAAAACTTGTTGATCTCTCCATATTTAATGTATTATCGTTGGATAAATTTGAAGAGGAACCTAATTGATTAGTACTTGTAACCGAAGAAAATCTTTGAGTTGAACCAGATCGACGTTTAGTTGATGTATTTTCATGATTACGATTACGATTCGTTGTTTGTCGTTGGGTATTATTTTGATTCGAATTTAGAGATTCATTTGTAGAAAGATCTTCAGAACTACGAGCTAATTGTTGATGATGTGATTGTAAACTTGTTGAATTATTTACTGAGATACGTGGTGGTTGACGACCAAACCATTGGCTAGGAAAAAATTTTGGAGGATGTGCATGATTGAATAATTGAACAATTCCACGTTGCGTTAAATTTTTATGATTGTCTACAAGACTGAGACAAACATTTTTCGATTTTATAGCAGCTTTTCCAGTTAATTTATAACTAAAAAAATGTTAAATTTGAAAATAATTTAATAAAATATAGTTCTTATTTCAATTTACATACCCAAAATTTAAATCAATCCAATAATGTAATCTTTCTGATACATATTGACTTTCTAATGCCTCTCGATGCTTTGCAATAAAATCTTCTGGACATGTTGCCCACACAGGTACTTCTAAATCAGGTAAATCCTCATGTATACTTTTAAATACCATTGGATCTGAATAAAATTCTGGTATACATTCATCTGGTGTCCACTCTTGTAATCTTTGTATTGTTGCTGGATATTCAGCTGGTACCCAAATAGGTCGAACATGTTGGCATAAAACATTTTGGGATGTCCGACGCGCCATATAAACAAAATATGTAATTTCAGATAAAAAATCAGATACATGATGTGGTATTGTATTGCCACCACTAATTATACCATTATTACCCAAATTATTTGTACTAATACCAATATTACTAGCATGACCACTATGTAATCCACCAATATTTATTGTTTGTACACCAGATGATGTAAACATTAAATCTAAATGGGCATCTCCTTTATTTAATCGATATTTTGTTTTAGTTAAATCACGCCAATTTTTACCATTACGTTGTTGAAAATCAGTTACCCATGGCATTATATGATGATAACCAGGTATACCAATTTTACGACCAGCTGCATTATTTAATATTGTTAAATAATCAAAATTTGATAATTGTCCTAAACACCACATTTCACAATATTCACGTAATGTAAATTGTTGTAAATCATATGCAAATTTTAAATCAAATTTAATACATTCGTCTGGTGAATTTATTGTATTTGTTGTTTGTGGTGTAGTAGTAACATTATTAGCAGGTATATTAACAATATGACCAGTACAACTACATCCACCAATAGATAGTTGTGTTGTTTCATCCAAATTAAATGATATTAAATTTGTTTCTAATTTTGGTATAATTTGTAACCAAATATTTTCTTTTAAATATATATCATTTAATTCTATATTACCTAATAATAAATTATTTTTATGTAAATATTTAGTCAATTGTAATATTTGATAAAATATAAATAATGGTTTATTATAGGTTTTTTGTAATATTGCTGGACTATATGTAATACAATCATATAAAGATGTTTCTATTGATGTTGGATAAAATATTACAGATATATATGTTGTTGATTCAATTGCTATTAAAGCTGGTAAAATATTTTCATGACTATCATCTTCTTCCAAATATTTTTCATAATCATTATTAATTTCAATTTTCGTTGGTGATTGATTTATATGCGATTTAATATTTAATATTTTACAATGATATATTCTTTGTATTAATTCTCTTAATACATTATCATATATATTATATTCTATTGATTTTCTTAAATTTCCACTAACATTATTATTTGTTGTTGATTTAGCAAATTTAATATGTGCATTTGGATATTTTTTATATCCTTGTTCCCATAAATTTTTATAATTCATATTTGATACATATGATAATATTTCTGTATATGACATTGGTAATTTACTATTATTATTAATATTATTTAAATTATCATTTAATTTTGGTAGTGGTATAACTTTATGATTTAATTTTTTATAATTATGTATATAAACTTTTGTCCATGGATGTCCTAATTCTGGTAAAATTTTACGATTATTACCACTACCACCTTTATAAATTGGAAATTCAATAATTTTTTTATCTTGTTTTAAATATTTTAACCAAGTTTTATCTACAATTAATATAAATCGATTTGGATTAGATGTTTCTTTGATATGTTGTTTTGGTATTCCTAATTCTTCAAAAATTGTATCCATTTTCTTTTTTTTAAACCAAAATTATAAGTTGTTGTTTTCTTCTTTATCACGATTAAAATATCGCTGGAGGAGGTGAAATAATTTGCAAAAAAATGTAAACAAATAGTTTTTCTTTCTTGTTTATTGGAAGAATTAAATTTTGCGCGAAATTTTACATTTTCAATCCGATAAGAAATTCAATTTTTTATTATGTTTAAATCAGATCAGTACGTATTTTAACAATGAGATTATTATTATTTTATTACACTATTCAATTACTTTTAATGGGTAGTATATAATTATCTTGATTATCAAACATAGTTTTTATTATTTTAGACAAAAAAAATTATTTGACATTTCTTGTGACAATCACAAAACACAAATGCCATAAATTCAATCAATGAAATTTTATGGAGAAACTATCTTTTAGAAGTATAATTATAAAGGCCCGCACTAAATAATAAATAATATTTAAATAATAAATATTATTTTTCTTGAGTACATAATTAAAGAAATTATATGATAAATAAAATAATTTAGTATTAAATTTCAACTAACCTTAAAATCCGATATACTTAAGTAAAATTACAGATGAAATTATAGATGAATGCCAACATTTTTTTTGGTGGTAATCACATAATAATAAAACACCATTTTCACTTATTTTTTTAATTTCAATTACATTTTAAATTTTTATTTTAAACTGAAATATATTTTTAATTTAATATTTACACAAATATTCCATAATCAAATTTCAATTAATTAATTATAAAAAATTATAACCAAAAGACAACATAATTTAATTATTATCTCCGATTTTCAAAGATTTTTTTTATATATATTTTAATTCACAATTTTAAAACTGATTTTTTTAAATAATTTCATTAACTTTTTACAATTATTTAAATTGATTTCATTAAGATGAAAATTCTCTAAGTAAAATTGATGGAACTTTTTTAACACAACAAAAAAAAATTCACATTTCAATAAAAGTGATTTTTTCATTATCCCCGATTAATTAAACTACTGAATTAGTTAAAACAATAATTAAAGTTTTAAAACATTTTTCACAATAATTTTTACATTTATTTTAAATATTTTAACAAAAAAAAACCTTACCGATTTTATAAATGAAAAATTTCCCACTTATTGACTTTAATACTGAAGCGTCATAAATTTTTGGCGGTTAAATTAACAGCATTGTCAAATAATTTTAAGCTTTTTGCGTCATCTAGATTTTAATAGATAATATTTGACTAGGATATTTTAATTATTTAAATGACGGTTAATTTAACCGCCAAAATTTATGACATTTTATTAGTATAAATTGAAGTCAAGTGGGAAATTTTTCGTTTATAATGTCGATAAGGTTTTTTTCGTTAAAATATTTAAAATAAATGTAAAAATTATTTTGAAAAATGTTTTAAAAGTTTATTTAATTATTGCTTTAACTGATTCAGTACTTTAATTAATCGGGGATAATGAAAAAATCGAAAATTTTCATAGATTTTTTTATTGTTGTCGTTTTGATTCTAATAAAATTCTAAATAAAATGCATCTAATTCTAATCAATACGGTGGAGGTAAATAAAATGAAGAAAAATATAGTATATATCGATATCTCGATTCCGTTCAGTTAGAATGATATTGATATCTCGACCTTATTGTATTAAGCTGGTAAGTACACAATTCATTTAATATATATGAAAAATTTTGTAAACATAATATAATGTATAGTATATCATAAATTCTTTACTCATCAAAGCTTTAACTAATTTATGAATTTCGAGTCCTTCTTTTTTGCTCATATTCTAACTTTTTGTCGATAAAACTAAATCCATCCCTGTATTATTCATACAATTTACAATGATTGAAAATAATTTGGAAACATATAATTATTAATTCAACCTGGAAAATATATAAAGAATAAATTTTTTATGAATCTCTTTTTCAAAATTGAAAACCAAAAAATTAACTGAAATCAAAAATCTCATTGAAAAAGAAAAAATTTCATTGACAATTTAATTTAACCTTTTTCATATTGATTATATAATTTTAATTGATAATTGAAATTACGAAAAAAAATTGTATTTTTCATTATGAATATTTGAAAAAATATTTAGTACAACATTTTCAAGATAATTGAAGAAATTTATATCCCGTGATAAGATTATAAAAAAGCAATTTACTCAAATATTTAAATAACTTTCTTATCTGGGATAAGACGATAAAATAAAGTCTTAGCAATAAAGCTTGAAAAAAATGGCAAAACTTAAATGACTAATTTGATTTACGTAAGTAAAACAATTTACAAAAAAAAATAGTTGTAGTCAATAAATATTTCAATTTATTAGATTAAAATATGACCATACTTGAAAGTAGAGCACACAATGTATATTAAGTGCTTCTGTGGGTCTATTGAACATTGAATGTGAAAGTGTATAGCTTATCAGCATATGCTTAGACCTTAGATAATATCGATATATAGAGTGCACATTTCCTTTATTATAAGTCTGTTAAATTTAATCTTATGTTTTTCAATGATAATTTGAGATAGACTTTTACTCAAACTTCATTCATTTATTTATTGATAGCTTTAATTTTGTACTGCTTTCCAAACAGAGGATATTATTTTCTTAAACATTTACTTAGGATTATGCACAAGAACGTTGGTCAGATTTGTAGATTTAATTCAAATCTATACTCAGATTTTAGTCTTTTTGGAGAAAGTATTACTTAACAAGTCATGGCGCAAATCAATCATTCAGTTTAAGTTCACTTTCACTGTTCACTATAAAATATTGAAATTTACATAATAAAAGCCTATATTCAATTATTTTCAAAATATACAATATCAAGTTCAAGATATTTTTTTTATTATGCTTATTTATATAACCAGATAATAACACTTATATGTTAATTAAATAACCGATATATTTTTTGATAACTCAATTTCTTATAACATTAATTTACAAAAATCTATATTCTTGAAAAGAAAGGTTAAAATTATATGAAGATACTTTCAGACCACATACATAAATTTTAGTAATATTAATTATAAAGGAATTAGCCATAGGATTAAGAAAATTCTTGTAAACAATATCATATCTCGTTTTGGTTATCTTATACCACAGTATTTAGATTATAACATTATATACGAGCTTTTAAGTAAGCATTTTATATAAATGTTGTAACAATATTACTCTATTTATTTATTTTGATTTTGCATAATTTTTGGTTTGTTAACAACAACAAAAAATTATAAATATTTTTCTAATTTGTTAACACATCAAAATTCAAAAGTATGGTCTTTTTTTGACAAGTTCAAGTACTTTTACTTTCGCCTCTATATGGTCGTAATTTTGTGAATTGAAATTATAATTTTTAAATATTTTTGACAAATTTTTAAATTTATTATTACAAATCATTTATACATAATAGGAAAATGGTATTTGTATCGTTATAATGATTGAAAAGGAGGGAAATTAGTATATGATGCTATAAGTATATTTGTTTACTTGTTATTTAGTTTGTATGGTAAAATGTCATGAAGATTGTTTATATATAAAAATGTTAACATACCAGCTACATATATGTAAAGTCTAGTAAAATAATAAAATGTCCTGCCGCTCGTCTATTTGATTCTGCTTCCTGTATGTTGGCAAGTTACATTTTCTACTTCAACGATTCGGGCGAATTTTGGGTAATTATCACATTGATAGTTTCGCTGGTGCATAATCTCTAGAATAAAATTTATTAAATTGAGGTATTTTATTAGTAATTTGAGTTATTATTTATATGACCAGTTAACTGGTGAATAGTAAATGATTTTCTATTTTTATTTATATGTATACCATATGCAAAATACTTTCAGAATATCAAAATATATTTCAAAATAATTTTCCCTTTTAAAAGTAAACAATTAACCCAAAAAAAAACTTTTATTTAAATAATTAAAATAACCTTAACATTGATTACATTCACTACAAAATATAATTATAATTATAAATAATTTAAATAATAACTGAACTGTGAAAATTTAAAATAATATTAATAAATAAACTTATAAATCAACCAATTTTATTACTATTATAGTAAATAAATAAAGTTGCAAAAGTTTTTGTATATGGAAAATTACATAATTTCCATTTATCGTTAAATTTAATATAATTATAAATTAAAAGGGTTTGTTCACAAATTAATTTAATTCTCAAATTTTATCTACTTTACTGGAGACTGTTAACAAGATTATTTAGGTTTCCAGTTTCATGTTTATTTTTAACCAAATTTCTTTTTCCTCATAAATATGATTCTATTATTTTTACAAAATTTTAATTTATTAATTTCTATAATTTATGGAGTTGAACTGGTTAAAAACAAAACTATAATTTTAATTTACAATAGCCTCGATTTTAAGTTCCTTAAGTGCTATACTAAAAATGTTCCCAACCTGATAAATTTGTATAATTGAAATATATTCATAATTTTTTTTTTTGGTTTATTATGTAAATTAAAACAAAATATTTTGTTGAATATTAATTATTATTATAATGATATTACTCTTATTATTTATCAATAACACCAGAAAAAAATATGATTAATGACCAAATAACATAAAATTATTTAATAAGTATATGAAAAGTTTGTGCTTTTTTGTTACACGTAATACAAAATAAATTTTAAGTTGAATACTAAATTATTTTTTTTAACGAAATCTTAGACAAGTAAATATGTTATGCAAAATTATTAAGTTTAATAAATTTTGAGAGAAATAATGATGAAATTATTTGGAAAAACAAATGTATATAAAATTCATAATATGTTTTTGTTTATTTCTTTAAATTCTTAATAATTTTATTATGATTTTTAATTTTTAGGTACATATGTTAAGATTTTTATAACGAAACAAGTTGTTAACAAAAATTCAATTACGGATATTTTAGAATTCGTAGAATATCTACATACCTTACTTCTATTTTTCAAGTGTATATTATTATAACTCTTTTGATTACCTTAAAAATTTTATGGTATTTCAGATCCCTATAAATGATATCCACATTGTAGGGCACTTATCAGAATTTATCAGAAAAGATTTTCTATCTATCATTTTTATCTACACATAAAAACGGACGGAAAGCATTCAAATATTGATAAATCTAAATGTCTCTTGGTTTTTATTTTTAACTGACTACATATAATGACTAGAGAGTAGTGTAGGTCAGACTGGATAAAAACTACTGAAAATGATTAGCTTAGGTTAGATAGTGGATAGAATTTAGTCCGTAATAATGAAATTTATAAATAAATATTCCCAATTCTTGTATGATGAATCGCTGGCTGTATTTCTAAATTGATATTTTCAAGTAGATTGAGTTCTTTTATTTTGTATAATAGAGTGATTCAATTTTAAAATAGAAGAATGATTAATCTAAAATATGCAATGAATTATAAGTTAATTGCTCAAATAAACTATTATATTATCCCTAAAAATAACAAGTGAATTATAAATGATATATTACTTACCCACCAAATGGAACTTGGGCTGCTATTCGAGGTTTTATCCATAATAATGATAATGAAATTGGTAAATGAATTCAATTACAAATTAGAATCTATTAAAAATAAATTAGACCCAACTATAAAACATTTTATTTTTTTTTATACAAATATTTACTTAAATTTATAACAATTTATTTTTGTTTCTAGTTAAAATATAATTTGGTTAATTTTATTAATGTAATAATTAATATTTATGGTCTAATAGTTTATATATCTACAATTTTTGTAATAATAATAAATAAATTTATCGTATTTAACCGATTAACAAAATAATTATTGATAATAAATATATTATATATTATTTTTTTATTATATACGTGTACAAAAATTTACCTTTAATCATTCAAATAAATTTAAGGATTAAGATTTATGACTACAATGATTGGGGTTAAACAATATAACAAACAAAAAACAAACAAAAATTTTCTATTAAATTATAAAAAATGAAATTCTTAGAAAATTTTTATTAAAAAAAAAAAAACAAATAAATTTTTAAACATAAAGTTACAAATTCTTAAAATATCTAAAGATACAATAACAAAATTTTACCTGCACAAAATTAATTTAATGTTACTACATATACCATAGTGTAAATTTTAAAATAATAAATTTTGACATTTTTAAGTAAGAATTATTGTTAAAAATTTTCAAAAAGGTAACTAATCTTTTATGATCAAATTGCATACAAAATTGATCTTTTGAACAGTTTCCTTTTTTTTTTATTTCAACAATAATTTCAAATAAACAATTACACTAGCCAGGAAGTCTAAATATACAAAATAAATTCTCATGGTTATTTTTAAAATTACTTATATAGTTTTGTATTTTAAAAGCATTTTGTTATAAACAATTTTTTTTTAGTGATTTGCTTGCAATTTAAAAATGTTATACTATCGTATATATAAAAATTTCAAGTTCAATGATGATATCTATAAAAGATTGTAAAAATTAATTTTACACGTACGTCAAAAATATTTTAATAATATTAAATTAAAATCACATAAAATATTTAAACAAAATTTGCATATTTATAAATAATAAACTCGTGTATATTTTGATTATTATTTTTGCACAATTTCTCTTCATGGAAACCTGAAATTCATTATACAAAAACACGTCATAAATCTCATAACAAAATAATGTCGTTAAAAAGATTCTTTAATCGAAAATATTTAATTTTTATTTTGAATTTAACTTTTTACTTAACAGTTCAGTTGGTAATAAAATGAAATTAAAGAGATTTTTATGATTTTTAGAGCTGATGACAAACAAATACTCGTAGGTATATCTTATAGTTATATGCTTATATGCAAATGCAACAGTCATTCTCGTGAAATTAAAATAAAATCTCATAATTGTCATGAAACACACTAAACCAGATTATGATATTTCTACAATTTTGTGCTTGATCAGCATAAATTGAGGATTTCATTAAAAATAAATGAAATGGAGAATATTTAATGAAATATAATTTATATTCACGATCCATAATATTTTTATAGGTTATTTTCAAACCTTTCGTCAGAAATGTGGAATAGTGATCTCTAACTTCTGAAAAAAATCAAAATTTACTGCATAAACTGCATTAATTTTAAATTAATAACATTTTTAGGAAATAATTTTTATATTAATTGTAATTAAAAATTTCAACAGTTTCTGTTAAATTACAACCAATTAAAATACATTATATTCATCACCAAAATAGATTATATATTTTAATTGGCATATTAAAATTACATATAGAAAGATAAATATTATAAAATCATTCATTCCACACCGTCAAAATGATAAGAACTTTTTTAGTTCAAAATATAAAATTTTTATATCTTATACGTCAAAACTGTTTTTTTTAATCGCTTCTATAATAATAATCTTATAATTTTTACAATTCTTCAAAGATTAAGTAAAAACTTAAAATTTCGTTATAATTTTTGTTTTTGTTTTCAAAAATACAATTAAGTAATTTCTGTAATCTAATAAATTTCACAATGATAATTTCTAAATTTTTAATGATAATCATATAATAATGTATAAATAATAGTCGCTAAAATTTCTGATTGAAATTTTTGTTAAATTTAAGTAATTTATTTCGCAGAATCAAAGATCAGCACCAAATATGATCATTTATGTACATATATCATTTATTAACTACGAATACTCCTAGTATATATTTCTTTAATTTTAAATGATAAATTAGTAAAGATCAAAATATAAACACTGATATTATTCAATACATATAATGGAATATCTATGGGGTTTTCTAAAGAAATTTTTACTTGAACTTTTCTGAAAGTTGAATATGGTCATTAATATCTTTATTAAGTTATAAATTCATAATTCCACTTTAAATATACTTGTTGAGATATAACCAAGTCGAGTAACAGTAAATTGAATTATATTCTTTATTATTTTATGCTAATAATTTTAAATTTATGAAAATAAAAGGACGATTTCATATGAAACTTTGATAAATATTTTCGATATTAAATTGAAACGTGCCGTGTATACAAATTAGCTTAAACGTGCCGTACTACAAATTTAATACTTCTGAAATTTAATTTTCTTATATTTTAAATTTAATCCTTCATAATTTTTCCAAATATTTCACATACAAATAATTATGATTGTATATAATGTAAAGAGATATTATAATATACATATCTGTAATTCCTATTTTGTAACGAATATTTCTAAACTAAATGCAAAGGCATAATCATTATTTTTTATTAAATAATTTTTTAGATAATTTTTAATTATTTACTTGTGAAACAATAAATTTCAATATTTGAATATAAGTATGTTAAGAATGCACCTATTAAAACAATTTTTATATTTCTTCAATAATGAACAGGTACATAAAGATTATCTACTAAATACCTATACATCGAAATTCGTTTTGATTATCATCAAATACATAGAAAATAACAAATATTTTTTTTTTAGTTGTTGAAAAAAAAGGCCTCGACTATAAAAGTGTTGAAATATTTCAGTTTTACTCTCATTTAGTACATAGACGTTTAACTGATTTGTATTTATAATATTGCAACGTTTAAAAAATAAATAAAGATAAAATTGATTTTTATGGAGACAAAAAAAAATTACATAAAAAGTTTTACATTTAATCAGAAATCGTTTATTAATTTCTAAAAACAAATAAATAAGTTTTTTTCTCAATTAATTTATGAATAAAATTGAATAAAAAATACATGAAAATTATTAATAATATAAATAATAATAAATTTTTTGTTTTTAAAATTAAATTAAATTCAAAAATTTAAAACTGTGTTTAAATAATTTATGTGAAATTGGTTTTTGGTTTGTGTTCAAATTATACACATAAAAGAAAATTGAATTATAAAAAATGTTAAATAAATGGCAAAAATTTGCTACAAAATGTAAGTGATATTTGTTAATTATTAATTATACATTACATATATTTAATTTAATTGTTTTTAAAAATTGTTTGAAATAAAATCCTAGAAATGACCTTGAACTTAAACAAAAAAAAATTATGTGAAAGTATTTTTACACTTATATAAATTCTCAATCAGCAAAATAGAGAGACAATTTTAAAATTTATATACGATTATTGTTTTTATTAGCAAATTTATGTGGTCTACTAGTAGTCTATTACATATTTTTCATAAATTATTTAAATTCTAAATAAAATTGAAAAAATAAAAAACATTTTAAATAGAAGTCACATTTTATGTGGTTGTTGGTGTCGCAATTATTGTCGGTTAACAAAAAATTTGTATAATAATGATTTTAATGAGCGACATGTGTGAATATCATAAATTCATTTAATTACTTTTTTTTTTTTTATATAATGTATTATATTTTTAATAATAATAAGTTGACACCTAATTAAATAATAATTTTCAATAAATTTTAATTTAATTTATAGATTAGATTAGATTTTTTTTAAATGAAATATTTAATAAAAAAAAATTAATAATTTTTTGGGTATATAGATGTTTGGCGTAATAAATTTATATTTAAATAATAAATATTTTTGTTCATTGTAAGTTAATTTATGTTGACATTATACACATTTCTACGTCAAATACTCTTTTTAAAAATGTGGGAAAAGTGTAAGTAATATTTCTGATTAAATTCCAAATATTATATGGCTATATAATAAATGATGCTATCCGATTTGAAGTGTTAAATTAAATTTGATTAGCACTAATAATTAATTAAATATTTTTCAATAATTATATTATATACAATATTATATTGATGAAATTATATAATTTGTCACTGTGACTGCTTTTGTCAATGAAAGAAATAAACTCAATTATAATTTTTTTAAATAAAATTTGTTTATCGAATTTTATGTGGCCTTTTCTGCTTAGTTGCGAGACTCATTGACGTTGTTTTTATGACATCTAATTTCCCATATATATATATGTATATATGCTCAATTAAAGCAATATGCCATATGGATTCATAAATTACCGAATATCTAATTGACAATGATCAACTTCAGTCAGTGTAAAAGGATTATTATAATTTGTTTAAGAGGAAATTGTATAATTTCAAATGAGTGAATGGTAAAATTTATAAGTGTTTCCATTCACTTATCTAAACTTACTTTAATTAATATTAATCTAAAATTACTTTAATAGTTAATTTCTTGAGCATTATTTTGCTAATTTTAATCTTATCTTTTTGTTATTAAATAATCATATTACAAAACGTTTAAGAATCTAAATTATTTTACAACTCCAGTATAAAACTTTTAAATTAATTTTTTCTAACTATAAAATAAATGACCTACTTAAAATTTATTTAGGTATATAAATTATTTAATATTAATTTTATTTTTTGCTTTATTTTATATGCTTTTCACCTTGCAACACTGATTTTAAAATAGTATAAATTTTGAAAAGTAAATTACATATATAGTTATGTTAAGTAAATATGGAAATTTTCAAATTGATTTAAATTATTTTATTTATATTAACATTTGCATATTATGCACACAAATTTTTTCATTCATTTTTAATCAATAATTTTTCACCTGTCCGAATTTTTAATTAGGAAAATTTATTTAATTGATCATAAATTAATAAAATTCTAGTAAAATTAAAAGAAATATTTATATAAAAAACATAATAATTAATCACTAACTTAAGTAATCTATATGTAATACAAAAATTTGTATTAAACTTCAGATTAGATTATTTATTAATCGGGTTTTTTTCAGGTCAAATTCAATTACATTTTTTCATTGTAGATTTTACAAGAGATTTTATTTTCTGAAAGTAATGAAAAAAAAATTGTACATTAATATTGTACACTATCCAAGAAATTAAGATTTTATAGGAGTTATTTACTTTTCAAATTTTAGAATAATAATTTCTGTAGAATGTAATATTTAATAAAGTTGATCCAAATCGTTTCAGTTTTTACAATATGTATTTAATAAGGGTATTTCTATTTACCAAATTCAATGATATTGATATACTTAACAGAGAAAGAATATGCCACTTGACTATAATCATTTTTTTCTATAATGTAAAAAAATTGGCCAAACAAATTTTTAAAAGTTCCTCCAATCTATTTTCTACCGACTCGTACACAACTTGAATGAAAGTTCTAAGAGTCTCTACTCTACAGTAATAATTTATATTAGATTTATTTAAAATTTGAATTTACTTAAAATATTTTCGTATGTTTCTAGTAATATCAATCAATATCAAAAAGTTTATTAATATATAAATTAATTAATTACTCATTTAAAACGAAATAAATTACAAATCAAATTAAATAAATATAAAACAGGCGCTAAATATATGTAAATAAATAATATTATATAGTGATGTATAAATTAATTTAATTTCCATTTCATTTGATGACTAAATTGAAAAATATTTTGGTTGTTTGATAAATTTTAAGTAAATTGTATTATTATGTTAATTAATATAATGATAAATTTAAATCAATTATCCCAAACTAAAAGATAAAAGAATTATAAAAATTAAATTAATTAAAGTCCGTTTTTTAAATTAAAAATTCACATTTTTATAAAATTTATATTTTATTCACGTGTTTTTCAGGGGCATAATTTTTTTTATTATTATTTTATGAATTTAAATAAATTAAATAGCTATAATATAAAACATAACTACAAATATGTTTACTAATTATAAATTTAAATCAAATGAAAAGGAAATGAAAAGTGTGCCTATCAGATATATAGTAAATTTATTACTTATGATTATTTTTGACAGTTATTTATTTTAATGTTAAAATATACAGCATTACATTATTATGGTGATTTAATTGTTTCATCAAATTATGTAAAATTATATAGAATTTATAATTACAAAAAAAAAATATTTTTATAATTAATTCAAGGGGAGAAATATTTGGCAAATAATTATTATATTAATAATTTTAACACGTTTTATATAAGTAAATTACTATATGGTATAAAATATATTATGTAGTTTGAGGTTTTTTTTTTGTTTAGGAAATCATTTTATTTATTTAAAGTTTATGGTTTTAAAATTCATAAACTATGAATATTTTCAATTTCTGCAAATATATTAACAGTAGCAGAGTGTAAAAATATATTGCAATATTGCAAAACAGTATAACAAATAAAAATAAAAACAAAATTAATATTTTGTGAGTATGAAAATTGGCAATAAATAATATTTTGTTTTGTATAAAATCAATTTTGTATGCTGGAATGAACTTGAACTAGTTATGAACCAATCTTTTTTTTTTTGCAATATCAGAGTAAGGCCAGTATTAAGTAAATTTAATTAGTATTATTAATATATTTTGTTATAAATAAATTTTTGGAGAAGTGAAAAAGACATTTTTAATTGTGTAATAACGTTTAAAGGTCGTAAAGACAAAATATATTTTAGCTTCATAATGTCACAGATACTTATAGAAGAATATCTGTTCTATAGATATTTTCTTTGTATATATCAACAGTGATCAAAGTGTCCTAAATCACTGCCTATCCAGTTCATTGGATAAAATAACTTATATACCAATTTTTCATTCTTCAAATTGAAATACATATATGTAATTAAAAAATGAAAATGAATAGATAAATATTATTAAATCTATATTTAATACTATATTTTTTAAATTTTCTAATGGAGATTATAAAATGTTGAAAAAAAAATTACCATCAAATGGTTTTATATTGGAATATTTTTCAAAATGTTAATGAAATTATAAATTTAATGTTACATTCTTCTAAACTGCATGATTATAATTTGACATTGAACATATATAATAATAAATTACTTTATTGTTACTCATAAAGATATAAAATTATATACTGCTCAAGCTCAGAAGTTCTATTTCAAGGTCTAACAAGGTGTAACAAAGTATAATAGTAATCTCATTATATTGCAAAACTAGCTCTTATATATATTTTGATTAGAAATTAAGATAAAATAGATAAAAGTAAATAAATAGTGTCATAAATTTACATATTCCTAAAAATAATTATAGGCTAATTCAAATATGTTAAGTATTGAAGTGATAATATTTATTTACTATAGTTTCTGATTAATTTATAAATCTTTAATAGACATATTAAAAGTATATAAATCATAAAATGGAAAAAATTGTTTGTGGAAATTTGAAACACACATATTTAATTTTCTATGTAAATTAAAAATTATATTAAATTAATTTACTGATTAATTATGATAAGAAAAGGAAATATGTGAAATTAATCTTTAGTAGGATTAATTTAATTTAACTTTAGTTTGAGATTGTGTAAATACTTAATTCCAATTTTGATATGATTATCAATTAAATAAACTATTAAAATTTTATAAAATTATTTTCTATTCTATAATTGTGTATACGTAAACTAATAATGTGAACGACTATCGATTACTATCGAATATGTATATTAATTCCACCTGTTCAGCGCCTAATAAAAATCTCTAATAAACCTCATCAATCTTTTGGTTATATCAATTCCATCTTTATTACACTCATATTATTAATTTTATTTTAAGTCTTAAAACTTAAAATATTTAATAACCATTATAATATTTCTTTATTTTCTTATACTTTCAGGTTTTATAGTTCCACAACGAATTATTCTAGCGATAATGGGATTTTTAGGAATTGTAAATGCATACACAATGAGAGTTTGCTTATCAGTTGCTATAACAGAAATGACTGTGAAACACAATCGTACACCATCGGAAGGTGTAGCAGTTTGTGAACCAGATGGTAATGATATACGATATAGTAATATTATTCCTAGATTTAGTGATGAAATGGTAATTATAAATTTGATTTAACAAAGTTCCTATATTATTAATAATTATTTATTAATTTATAGAATGATGATAATTTATTTGATTGGAGCGAACAACTACAAGGTACAATTTTATCATCATTTTTTTGGGGATATGTTATAACACATATTCCGGGAGGTTTAATTGCTGATAAATTTGGTGGTAAATGGACATTAAGTTTGGGTATATTATCAACAGCTATTTTTACATTATTAACACCAATTGCTATTATATATGGTGGATCAAATGCATTAATTGCTTTAAGAGCTTTAATGGGTTTAGGTGAGGGTACAACATTTCCAGCATTAAGTGTACTACTATCAAGTTGGATACCACTTAAAGAAAGAAGTGCATTAGGTTCATTTGTATTTGGTGGTGGACAAGTTGGTGCTGTATTAGGTACAGCATTATCGGGTTTAATATTACATCATTTTTCTACATGGGAACCAGTATTTTATTTTTGGGGTGCAATTGGTATAATCTGGTTCGTAATTTTCGTAAGTTATAATATATACATATAATATAAACGAAAATGATTTTCTGAATAAATTTTCATATTTTTTAGACTGCAATATGTTTTAATGATCCACTATCACATCCATTTATTAAAGACTCTGAAAGAGAATATTTACAAACTGAACTTGGTCAATTAGAACGTAAACAAGATTTACCACCAACACCATGGATACCAATATTAACTAGTTTACCAATGATGGCATTAATTGCTGCCCAAATTGGACATGATTGGGGATTTTATATTATGGTTACAGATTTACCAAAATATATGGCTGATGTATTATTATTTCCAATTAAAGAAAATGGTTTATATTCATCATTACCATATTTATTAATGTGGATTGTATCATTAGCATCGGGATTTGTTTGTGATTGGATGATTAGAAGAAATATTATGGGTATAACAATGGCAAGAAAGTTTTGGACAATATTAGGTACATAAAATTTTATATAATATTTTAAAATTTAAATAAAAAATATCTTTATAATATAGCTGCTGTTGGTCCAGCTATATTTATTGTTGGTGCATCATATGCTGGTTGTGATCGAACAAATGTTGTTATATTATTTACAATTGCTATGGGTTTAATGGGTACATTTTATGCTGGTATGAAATTAAATCCATTAGATTTAAGTCCCAATTATTCTGGTACAATAATGGCAATTACAAATGGTATTGGTGCAATTACTGGTATTATAGTACCAATATTAGTTGGTTATATGACACCAAATGTAAGATTAAACATTATTATATTTTATATAGAAAATTTGATTAAAATTTATTAATTAATTATAGGCAAATTTAGAGGAATGGCGTTTAGTATTTTGGATTGCATTTGCAATATTTGTTATAACTAGTATTATATATGGTATTTGGGCATCTGGTGAAGTTCAACCATGGAATGATCCAATTAAAATGAGACAAACTAAACAAATTGAACTTAAAGGTGAACAAAAAACGTAATTTAATATTATATAGATTGTATTATTTGTATATTAAAATTAGTTTTTAATTTGAAGTAAATTTCATAAACAAACAAATGATAATTTTTTTTGTGTATTAGATAAATTAATTTAAGTATAAAAAAATTATGATTTTATAGATTTTATATTATTTTATTATATAAAATATATATAATACGCTTATAATTAGAATAAATACTAAGTATATGTTTAATTGTATATGTAAATGGACCAGTTTAAAAGGTTCCAAAAATATAATTAATTCATATAATTATAAATAAGACTTTTGTTAATTGAATAATTTATTAATTATATAATTTAAATTATAATATTTTTGATAATAAAATTTAATATGATAATTATAGATAATATAATTTTAATTATATACATATACATATTAAAAAATTAATTAATTATAATATTAAAATCATATTTAAATATACAAATATTTTGCAAAAAATGAAAAGAAGTGTTTTTTTTTACCTTTCTATATATAGAAATGTTTTACTGAATTTTATATAACAGAATTGCGGCATTATAGGATATAAGTTGTCTTCCATATACAGGATACTCTAAGCTTTAATTGAGTACCGCAAATGAAATATATGTACACCAATGTAAATTTTAAGACTGGGAAAAATGATAACGCGGTCGAGTCCAATTGCTGACAACAATAATTGACCCACTACAAAGCCATTCAGCTTGTTGCAATAAATAGTTTCTCTCCGCTACAGAGAAATTTATAGTTCGAAAATCCATATAAAATTAGTAAATCTTAAATTGCAATAGAATGTCGGGAAAACCTCTAAAGAGGTAAGCCTCTTCGGGCTGTTGTGCCGAAAGAAGAAGAAGAAAATAGGATAGAACTATAAATATATTTGTGTTTTGTCAATATCTATCCAATCCATTCAAACACATTAATCATGATACCATATTATTTTTTCTGTTAATTATTTAATGACCAACTGGTTTAGATGTATAAATTCGAATTTTATTAATTTTTGCTTTCCATTAGTATTTCAATGTCAGAGATCTATTGTATCTATATACCTTTACCCATTCTATCTGATTAATCTTTAGCTCCTGTTTAGAATGTTTTTTTGGTCAATTTATGATCGATATAAGGAGTATTTTCATTCTATCTTATTAAGGTGATATTTCAGTGAAACTTAAATTTTTAGCATCTATTTGGTTCACTAAAGAAGAAAACGAACAATTACATTAATATGTATAAGGACCTTTTTCAAATTAATTAATAGTTGCTATAACAGAAATATATATATAAAAAAGTGAGAAAGGAGTACAGTGATTGTATGGCAATTATCTATAAATATACTTTGAAATTACTAGTTCAATATTCAATTATAATTTAATAAATCTAAGTAATCTATAAATAAAAAAGTAATAAAAATTTATTTATTTTATAATTAATTGTTAAATTATTTTGTTAATTATATAAATTAAAAAACGTGTAATAAAAATTAAAAAAAGAAAATAATAAACTCTTTTTTAAAAATTTTTTTTTTCTTCTATACATATTTAATTATTCTAAATTAAAATTGTTTTAAATAAAAATGCCGGTAGCCGATTGTAAGTATATAAAATATATATCACATAAGTTAATATATATTATAAATAGCACAATCTAAATAAAATCTCTGTAAATCCTATTTTGATTCTGTACTTTCTTTAATTTCAACGGTTTTGTATATCTCAACTTTCCGTTCTTGGTTTCATGGGATTATTCGCAGTTGTTAATGCATATACAATGCGGGTATCTTTCTCAATTGCTCTTAGTGCCTTAGTAATATGGTTGTTAAAACGAAAGTAAACATAAGTACAGGAACTTGTGGAAAAACAGCCTTTGGTGATGAAAGTTTACGTGTATGTATAATAAATTTATTATATATATACATAGACTATCGATTATTATCGAATATAAAGATCTCAAAGATTCAAGTTTTTCGCTATAATAAATATTTTGGTTATATCAATTCTATATTTATTACACTCATATTATTAATTATATTTTAAGTCTTAAAATATTTAATAACCATTACAATATTTCTTTATTTTCTTATACTTTCAGGTTTTATAGTTCCACAACGAATTATTCTAGCGATAATGGGATTTTTAGGAATTGTAAATGCATACACAATGAGAGTTTGCTTATCAGTTGCTATAACAGAAATGACTGTGAAACACAATCGTACACAACGGAAAGATGTAGCAGTTTGTGAACCAATGGATGGTCATGTTGTACGATATAGTAATTCATCATCGGTAATTTTAAATTTGATTTAATAAAGTTTCTATATTATTAATATTATTTATTAATTTATAGAATAAAGATAATTTATTTGAATGGAGCGAACAACTACAAGGTACAATTTTATCAGCATTTTTTTGGGGATATGTAATAACACATCTTCCGGGAGGTTTACTTGCTGATAAATTTGGTGGTAAATGGACATTAAGTTTGGGTATATTATCAACAGCTATTTTTACATTATTAACACCAATTGCTATTAAACATGGTGGAGCAAATGCATTAATTGCTTTAAGAGCTTTAATGGGTTTAGGTGAGGGTACAACATTTCCATCATTAAGTGTACTACTATCAAGTTGGATACCACTTAAAGAAAGAAGTGCAATAGGTTCATTTGTATTTGGTGGTGGACAAGTTGGTGCTATATTAGGTACAGCAATTTCGGGTTTATTAATACATCATTTTTCTACATGGGAACCAGTATTTTATTTTTGGGGTGTAGTTGGTATAATCTGGTTCGTAATTTTCGTAAGTTATAATATATACACATATTATATAGATTTTCTCAATAAATCTTCATATTTTTTAGACTGCAATATGTTTTAGTGATCCACTATCGCATCCATTTATTAAAGATTCTGAAAGAGAATATTTACTAACTGAACTTGGTCAAGTAAAACGTAGACAAGATTTACCACCAACACCATGGATAGCAATATTTACTAGTTTACCAATGATGGCATTAGTAGCTGCCCAAATTGGACATGATTGGGGATTTTATATTATGGTTACAGATTTACCAAAATATATGGCTGATGTATTATTATTTCCAATTAAAGAAAATGGTTTATATTCATCATTACCATATTTTTTAATGTGGATTTTATCATTAACATCGGGAGTTGTTTGTGATTGGATGATTAGAAGAAATATTATGGGTATAACAAATGCAAGAAAGTTTTGGACAATATTAGGTACATAAAATTTTATATAATATTTTAAAATTTATATAAAAAATATCTTTATAATATAGCTGCTGTTGGTCCAGCTATATTTATTGTTGGTGCATCATATGCTGGTTGTAATCGAATAACTGTTATTATATTATTTACAATTGCTATGGGTTTAATGGGTACATTTTATGCTGGTATGAAATTAAATCCATTAGATTTTAGTCCAAATTATTCTGGTACAATAATGGCAATTACAAATGGTATTGGTGCAATTACTGGTATTATAGTACCAATATTAGTTGGTTATATGACACCAAATGTAAGATTAAACATTATTATATTTTATATAGCAAATTTTATTAAAATTTATTAATTAATTATAGGCAAATTTAGAGGAATGGCGTTTAGTATTTTGGATTGCATTTGCAATATTTGTTATAACTAGTATTATATATGGTATTTGGGCATCTGGTGAAGTTCAACCATGGAATGATCCAATTAAAATGGCACAATCACCTTAAATGTTTTATTTTAAAATATATTCAAAGACCTGTAATAAAAATTAAAAAAAAAAAGAAAATAGTAATAAAAACTCTTTTTAAAAACTTTTCTATACATATTATTTATTCTAAATTAAAATTGTTTATTTATTTATTCTAAATTAAAATTGTTTTAAATAAAAATGCCGGTAGGCAATTGTAAATATATAAAATGTATATTACATAAGTTAATACATATAATAAATAGCACAATCTATATATACAATCTCTGTAAATTATTCTATTTTGATTCTGTACTTTCTTTAATTTCAAGGGTTTTGTATATCTCAACGTTCCGTTCTTGGTTTAATGGGATTTTTCGCAGTTGTTAATGCATATACAATGCGGGTATCTTTCTCAATTGCTCTTAGTGCCTTAGTAATATGGTTGTTAAAACGAAAGTAAACATAAGTACAGGCGGGCTACCGCGTAAAAAATTCGCATCATACGATTTTCGCAAAACAGAGTTGCGAGTTTCGCATCCATTGGCACCGCGTAAGAAATTCGCATCTAAAATTAGTTTTGCCATATACTATTTCGTATTTTGGCATAATTTTTCAATATTTTGGCATAATTTGTCAATCTTTTGGCATAATTTTTTATTTAAATATAAAAATTAATCAAATTTAAATGATCAAAGTAAAATAAAATGAATGAAATGAATAAAGCAATATTGAAAAATATTTACAATTTACTTTACGGATTTTTATTTTAATCATGTCATAAATAATAAATAACCTTTCCTTACAAAACACATAGTTATGTAACAATAATTAATAAATTAATAAGGCAATAACCAAAAGAATCAATTTAAAAATTAAATTCCACTTGTTAATTTCATGGCCATTAATCAACAAATTTTATTAACATAATATTACAGAGACATTAATTAGGTATAACTAAATTTACAATTGACCATTTTCATTTGACTATGTAAATAAATATTTACACATTTTTCAATTTCAATTATTATTCAAATAATAATGAGAAACCCATTAATAATTTAATAATACTATATTAATATAATATACTATATTATATTAATTAATTAATTGAAAATTAATATAAATTATTTTAATATAAATTATATTAAAATTTTCATAATTTTCAAAAACAATAGAAAAATTACAGTCAATGTGTACTGTTCGAATGAAAATTTGTTATCGAATAAAATTTGTAATAAAAGATGCGAATTTAGCAATACATAGTAGGCAATTGCGAAAATTAAACTGTCATTCGGATTATTTGCTATTTTCGCTTTCGCAACTTTTGCGAATTTCGCATTACGCAGTACGAAAAATCCGAATTCGGAACTAAGTTTGCGAAAATCGCACTAGGCGGTAGGGGGCCAGGAACTTGTGGAAAAACAGCCTTTGGTGATGAAAGTTTACGTGTATGTATAATAAATTTATTATATATATACATAGACTATCGATTATTATCGAATATAAAGATCTCAAAGATTCAAGTTTTTCGCTATAATAATTCTTTTGGTTATATCAATTCTATCTTTATTACACTCATATTATTAATTATATTTTAAGTCTTAAAATATTTAATAACCATTACAATATTTCTTTATTTTCTTATACTTTCAGGTTTTATAGTTCCACAACGAATTATTCTAGCGATAATGGGATTTTTAGGAATTGTAAATGCATACACAATGAGAGTTTGCTTATCAGTTACTATAACAGAAATGACTGTGAAACACAATCGTACACAACCGAAAGGTATAGCAGTTTGTGAATCAGATGGTCATGGTGATATAGTAATATTATTCCTAGATTTAGTGATGAAATGGTAATTTTAGTAATGGTGAACTTTTTGTCAACAAATATGTGAACAATTTGGTGACTATTTGGTGAACTTTTTGTCAACAAATATGTGAACAATTTGGTGACTATTTGTTGAACTTTTTGTCAACAATTATGTTGATTTAATGTTTGCTTTAATTTTGTCAATAAATAAATAAAAACATTTTTGTTACTATTTTGCTTCTAATTCCATATTGCATTTTCATATTAAAAAAAATTGTCTTTGCATTTACTAACAACAACAACAAATTCAGCCTTTCGGAAAAATTAACATTAAATTTCTTAAAATTTTTAACATTCTTTAAAATATGCTTAACTTTGTTAAAATATTTAGAATAAAAAAATTGTCTTGTGACAAAAAAAAACTATTTGTCACATCTACAAATGGAAACTTTTGTTTTAGCTGCATTTTTAAATCTTTCTCCAGATAGATCTCTGAAATTAAAACTTAAGAGCATTCAGGGCAATATCTTCATCAAAATCTGTATTTTTACTCATTTTTACAGCTTCTGCAATTATAAAATAATTTATAAAAAGTAATAAATTCCATATTAAGTTTTACCTAATATTATTTCGAGGAAAATAGAATCCCCAATTTAATTTAATTATTTTTTCCAGAAATATTTATTTCTTTCTGAAATTCCAACGTGAATAATTTATTAGAATAATTTGATTTTTAATTTCTACCCGATAGAAATAGATAGATAGGATTTCTCTATATAGAAAAGTGAGGAAAGTATAAATGAATTCACAGTGATTGTATATGGCAATATCTATAAATATATTTTGAAATTACTAGTTCAATATTCAATTATAATTTAATAAATCTAAGTAATCTATAAATAAAAATGTAATAAAAATTTATTTATTTCATAATTAATTATTAAATTATTTTGTTAATTATTAAATTATTTTGTTAATTATATAAATTAAAAAACGTGTAATAAAAATTAAAAAAAAAAAAGAAAATAGTAAAAAAAACTCATTTTAAAAACTTTTTTTTCTATACATATTTATTTATTCTAAATTAAAATTGTTTTAAATAAAAATGCCGGTATCCGATTGTAAGTATATAAAATATATATCACATAAGTTAATATATATTATAAATATCACGTTAATATACATATTATAAATATATAAGTAAATTATTCTATTTTTATTCTGTACTTTCTTTAATTTCAAGGGTTTTGTATATCTCAACGTTCCATTCTTGGTATAATGGGATTTTTCGCAGTTTTGAATGCATATACAATGCGAGTATCTTTCACAATTGCTCTTAGTGATATGGTTGTTAAAACGAAAATAAACGTAAGTCAAGGAACTTGTGGAAAATCAGCCTTTAGTGATGAAAAAATACATGTATGTATAATAAATTAATTTATATATACATATATAGTTTATATGATTATATTTTTATCTTTTACAGGATGATAATCATAAATTTGATTGGAGCCAACAACTACAAGGTACAATATTATCATCATTCTATTGGGGTTATACATTAACACATTTTCCTGGTGGAATAATTGCTGATAAATTTGGTGGTAAATGGACATTAAGTTTGGGTATATTATCAACAGCTATTTTTACAATGTTAACACCAACATTTGTGGATATGGGTGGATCAAATGGATTAATGATTACAAGAGCATGTATGGGTTTAGGTGAAGGTACAACTTTTCCAGCATTAAGTGTACTTTTAGCACATTGGATACCATTAAAAGAACGTGGTAAATATGGTGCATTAACATATGGTGGTGCACAAGTTGGTAGTATGCTTGGTAATGCACTATCAGGTGTAATTATAAATAGATTTAATTCATGGAGACCAGTCTTTTATTTTTGGGGTATAATTGCAGTTATATGGTTCATAACATTTGTAAGTAACTATATATTTGCTTTTTTTTATTTTCATTAATTTTTTTAAATATTTTATTGTGATTTTTATAATATATTAATTATTTTTCAGACTATAATTTGTTCTAATGATCCAGGTTCTCATCCATATATTAAAGAATCTGAAAAAGAATATTTATTAGCAGAATTAGGACAATTAGAAAGAAATCGTAATTTACCACCTGTACCATTTAAAGCAATATTGACTAGTTTGCCAGTATTTGCAATGATAATAGCACAAACTGGACACAATTGGGGATTTTATACGATGACTACTGATTTACCTAAATATATGGCTGATGTTTTAAATTTTTCAGTTAAAAAAAATGGTTATTATACAGCAATAACATTTTTAGTAATGTGGATTTGGTCACTTTTGAGTGGTGTTCTCTGTGATTTTGTAATTTCACATAAATATATAACAGTTACAAATGCAAGAAAACTTTGGACAATTTTATGTAATTTAATTTTAAATACTTACAATATTATGTAATATAATTATGTATATTTTGTTAGCTTTTATTGGTCCTGGTGTTTTTATGGTTCTTGCTTCATATAGTGGTTGTAATAAATTAATGGCTGTTGTATGTTTTACAATTTGTATGGGTTTTATGGGTGTATGGTTTTCTGGTATGAAATTAAATTCATTAGATTTGAGTCCAAATTATGCTGGTACATTAATGGCAATTTCAAATGGTATTGGTGCTTCTATGGGTATAATATCACCAATTTTAATTGGTTTTTTAACACCACATGTAAATAAAATTTAATTTTAAATATTTTATATAATTAAGATTTGATTTTTTTTTATATATATAATATATTTTAAGGCAAGTTTAAAGGAATGGCGATCTGTATTTTGGATTACACTGGTAATATTTATCTTTTCTAGTGTTATAGTAGCATTATTTGCTACAGGTGATATTCAACCATGGAATGAACCAGATAAAATGGTGTCAAAACAAGATAAAAATGAGAAAACTTAGTTTAAATTATTAATTTTTTTGTTTAAAAAATTTGTTTAAACATGGATACATAAAATTTTGATGCGGCAAAAAAATAATAATAATTACATTAACTTTAAATATTTTCTTTTTCGGATAAAATTTACTTTTATATTAATTTTTGGA
Organism: Empis stercorea; assembly: GCA_949752835.1. Classification (NCBI taxonomy): domain Eukaryota; kingdom Metazoa; phylum Arthropoda; class Insecta; order Diptera; family Empididae; genus Empis; species Empis stercorea. The sequence continues at coordinate 42,809,369 of OX457089.1, forward strand.
TTATAAATTTTAGATATGATATACAATCCTTAATCAAAAAATTGTTTATATGTTATTTAAAATGTAATTATGTTATATGTTATTTAAAATAATTACATTAACTTTAAATATTTTCTTTTTCGGATAAAATTTACTTTTATATTAATTTTTGGATTATAAATTTTAGATATGATATACAATCCTTAATCAAAAAATTGTTTATATGTTATTTAAAATGTAATTATGTTATATGTTATTTAAAATAATTACATTAACTTTAAATATTTTCTTTTTCGGATAAAATTTACTTTTATATTAATTTTTGGATTATAAATTTTAGATATGATATACAATCCTTAATCAAAAAATTGTATATATGTTATTTAAAATGTTTTAAAAAATGTTGAAATATTTAATAAATAAAAATTTAAAATGTTTACATTAAATGTTTAATAAATCAACCAGCACGAGTATTCCTGAAAACGTAACGTTTTTCCATTCGAATCGAATTTGATTTACGTTCGTTTATAAACGTTCAATTTTAGAAAACGATCGTAAACGTTAAACAGAGTTGCCCTTGTAACCTTAAAAATTTGCTATTTTCACAAATAAATCAGCTGTTAATTGTAATTTTTTTTTGTCATTTTTCGTAAAAAAGTCAAAAAATAAATACATTGTTGATTAATAAATCATAGATGTATTCATATTGTTATATAATATTATAGTCAACTATTGTAGTCACACCTTTAGAATAGCATCTACCAGTATACTGACATATTATATAGTACCTATACATATATACTGCATTGTAAATGATCATACTCATTCTTTATCTAGTTATGAAATAAAGTTGTCTTAACATTAACATTGTATAAAGTATTTTATTACGATTAAATTGATTCCCAAAAGTTAGAATCAATACATGGTGTCAGGTAAAACGTTTAATATATTATTATATATAAAAGAATAGTAGAATTTTGCTGAAATGGAAATGGAAGGACTACAACAATTTTTCATACTACAAACCGAAACTCTTAAAAAATTGCAAGAAGAAATTGCAACCATTATTTATTTTCACAATTAAATAAAGCTGATGGTGACACTGTTCCGTTTCCACAACCGCTACAAGTGAACAATGATGATATTGTTAAAGAAAAATTCGAGTTATTTAAAGCAAATTGGGAAACGTATCAAATTGCCACGGGTATGAATAAATGGCACAGTGACCAAGAAGAACAAAAAGTTAATATTTTTTGGGCAATGATTGGTGATGCAGCAAAACTAAAATATAATAATTTTGGATTAACAAATAGTGAAAAAATTAATGCGGAAATAATGTTAGACAAAATTGGTGAAAAAATAATATTCAGAAAACATGCTATGTATGAAAGATTGCTATTCCATACATGTAATCAACTAGATAATGAATCGTTTGACCAATATTATATTAGATTGAACAAAGCTGTTGAAGGATGTCAATTTGAATCTATGGATATAGCAACAATTAAACAAATAATGGTACGTGATCGTATTGCTTTTGGAACAAAAGACGAACAGTTAAAAAAGAAATTTTCAGGATCGTCTTTTAAAAAAGAAATTTTTAAAAGACGATCCTGATAAACTTACATTAGATGAAGTAATTAAACAGTGTAAAATTAACGAAGTAACGGAAGATAGATACAAACTATTGCGAGATATGGAGACAAAAGACGAAAAAACGGTATGTAAAATTAATAAAAAATTTAATAAACAATTAGTAAAGAAAAAATGTAAATTTTGTGGTAACATACACGTTTTCGATAAAAATACTTGTCCATCAATATAAAGATATGTAAAAGAAAAGGCCATTTTGAAAATTGTTGCTATTTAAAAAATAGAAAGACATCAGATAAAAATTGTAAAAAAGTGCATTTAGTAAATGATGATGATTCTGATGAAAATTATTTTAAAATTAATCGCGTTCAAGATAATACAACAAAAAACAGCGCTAAAGCTAAATTAAAGCTGAAATTTGGTGAAGAGTGGTCAATAGTCAATTGTGATTTAGACACTGGTGCTGAAGTTTGCTTAATTGGTTATAATTATTTGAAATCAATGTTAAACACAAATAATGTAAAATTACGTAAATCACAATGCAAGCTCAAAGCATTTGGAGGTAATGTTGTGAACGTAAGAGGTGAAATAGATATTTTATGTGAACGCAAAGGTCAAAAATATTACATAGTTTTTCAAGTAGTCGATGTTGAATATGGTCCTCTTTTATCAGAAAATGCATGTTTGAAATTAGAATTTATAAAATATTGTAAAAAAGTTACAATATCAGACGATAATAAAATAAAAAATGCCGCGCAGCCGAACTACTGATCAGTAGTTTTATAATTACGAACTTTTTTTAAATTCAACTACTCTAAATGCATATTTGGAGTATATGTTGTTATTCGTGATTTTATACTACTACTTACTAAATTTCAGATGCGACATTAAACCTATTTTTGGAGCTTATTCACAATTGGAAAACACATTTTGAAAACTCTTTTTCCATATTTTAGTATTTGGCGCCTCTAGCGGTAGAAATTGGAAATACAGTTAACGGCATCATATTCTACTCTTAACTACCTTTCCAACGAGTAGTCACATTTCATTTTTGGTGCACATTTACTATATTAAATTACAACTTATTACTTGTATTTTACTGCCCTCTAGTGGCAAAAAATCAGATTATGAGTATGTCTGATTTATTTTAGTTTATATTAGCTTTCTAGCGTTTGCTTTCCCTTAATTTTTGGTAAAGTTGAATAACATTTTTAAAAAACAATATAATTTATATGTTTCACCCTCTAGTGGTAGAATTTAAAATTATAACAACTGTGGTTTTATATTACTACTTACTACCTTTCAGTTGCAACATTAAACCTAATTTTTGGGGCTTATTGACTATTGAAAATCACATTTTAAAAATTAACATTTTATATATTTTAGTTTTCAACGCCTCTAGCGGTAGAAATTTGAAATACGGTTACTGGCATAATATTCTACTCTTAAATACCTTTCCAACGAGTGGTCAAACTTCATTTTTGGTGCACATTTACTATATAAAATTATAATTTTTATTCGGAAAAGAGGTTTTGGAAAAATGCGAATTGCGCCACCTACCGGCCGAATTTTTAAATTCTATCAATTGCATCTCGTTCTCAATAAATCAAGCTTTCCATCGGTTTATCTATCATATACCTGAGTGTACATTAACCATGTGAAATAACTGGTTTTTATTGTTTACACCGGACGGACAGACGGACAGACAGACGGACAAAAGCGTTAGCATAAGGGATTTTTTTTTTAAAAAAAGCCCTAAAAATATTATTTTAAATTAGAAGCTGAACAATTGGTTGATCAATATAAAGATATTTTTGAAGGTTATGGTAAACTGGAAGGTGAAGTTGAATTGGAAATTGATCCAGATGTTCCAGCTGTTATCCAGAAAGCAAGGAGAGTTCCAATAAATTTAAGAAATCGATTAAAAGAAGAATTAGACCAGCTTGTTAAAGATAAAATTATTATAAAAGAAGAACAAAACACTGATTGGGTGAGTAATATTCTTTTAGTACAAAAACAAAATGCCTTTCGAATTTGTATAGATCCAATTCCATTAAATAAAGCGTTAAAAAGATCAAACCGGCAATTTGCAACTATTGACGAAATACTACCAGAATTAGGTAAAGCCAAAGTTTTTTCTAAGATGGATGCTAAAAAAGCGTTCTGGCAGCTAGCACTTACAGAAACAAGTAGCAAACTAACATGTTTCTGGACACCATTTGGTCGATATAGATGGCTAAGATTACCATTTGGTATATCATCTGCTCCAGAACTATTCCAAATGAAAATGGCAGAATTGGTAGAAGATTTAAATGGAGTTGAGGTTATGGCTGATGAGATTCTGATCTATGGTTCGGGTGATTCTTATGAAGAAGCTGTAAGAGATCACAATATAAATTTGAAACAGTTATTTGAAAGATGTAGGCTTAAAAATTGCAAGCTAAATAGATCAAAATTAATTTTATTACAAAACTCAGTAAAATTTTATGGTTTTAATTTTACACAAGATGGTTTAAAAGCTGATGAGTCTAAGATCGATGCTATAAAAAATATACCAATACCTAAAAATAAAAAAGAGTTACAACGGTTTCTTGGTATGATTAACTATTTAAGTAGATTTATAAAAAATTTGAGTACTGAATCTCTAAATCTAAGAAAATTAACGCTAGATAAAACTCCTTGGCTATGGAAACAAGAAAAAGATGATGAATATAAAAGATTAAAAAATGTTATATCGGATATTAGTACACTTAAATACTATTATATAAATGAACCAATTATTTTAGAATGTGATGCTTCATCAACAGATTTAGGAGCAGTTATTTTTCAAGATGGAAAAGTGGTAGCTTACGCATCGAGAACACTATCTAAAGCAGAACGAAATTACGCTATGATATAAAAGGAATTACTAGCAATTGTTTTTGCTTGTATTAGATTTGACCAGCTTGTTTTTGGTAACAGTGCCGGAGCTAGAGATTTTTGCTCCTGGTGCACTTTCTAAAAAAAACCGCCCTACAAAACCGTTTCCACATCAGTAGGTCTTTCGATGCATTTTTTATGAGGTGTCCCAAAGAGGTATATTCCTCAAAAAATATAAATATTTAAAAATTAAAACAAAATATCATTAATTACAGAGAACGTACTAATACATACAATAGACTTATAAAATGAAATAAAATTGAGTTATGAATATTATATTTCAAAATAAATATAAGTATCTATTTTTAAAAAGTATAAAATTAAATTTTTATTGCGTAAACTTTCAAAACAAAAGAAGAAGAAAGAACGTTACAGAATAAACGATATCCCGATCGCTTGTCCTGTTAAAATATAGTTACCCAGGCTGTTTTAATTAGAGAAATTTAAACTTTTCTTTGAAAATAATTATTTCAATAAATTACAGCTTCATTAATTGTTGCGGTAACTAAGATTTACTTTGGTTTTATTAATTAATTAAATTTGGCCAATTGATAATTTGGAATTATATATTTTATAAAGCTCAATAACACAATATAAAATTCTTCTTCCTTTTTATTTATGAAATATTTATAGAAATCCCTTGTTATAACAGACTTACTTTTATTTATTTTTATTTAAACTCTTTTTATTTCTTAACTAACAAAACCGAAAAAAGCGTTCTCCTGTCTATATTAGCTGTGTTTTTTTCAAACGGGTATGGTTCAAGGTTTTCATTTTTAAATGAAAAACAACTCAATTATATTTATCTGGTTCAAGGTTTTGAAACCTGAATAGATTTAATGTGGAAATTTACAAACAGATGGCGGAGCAAACAAAATTAGAGAAAAATTTTTTTTTTAGTGATTTATTTTTTTTAAAATACTGTAAAAATATAAAAAAATTTAAAAATATATGTTGCTAAGTTATAATTAGCCTTTTTTAAAACTATTCATATATACGAATAAAAAAAATTATAATATCTACATAAATTAAAATGATGACAAACCGGTCTCATCTGTTCATATTTATGAAACCCGAATAAATGATCCTTATCGTTTTTTTCAAACCTTGACCCTGACCCGTTTGAAAAAAAAACACAGCTAGTATACATATACTTTGTGTATACCATAATACTATAATCTATAAATACTATATGAATGACTATATAACTTTTTTCTCTATATATATAGAGTTAGTTTGAAACTGCACCATTTTCATATTTTAGAAAATTTTTTAGTTTGATGAAATATAATTATTTTGTATGGCTATCGACCATTTCATGGCGCGGAAGTTTGATTTTGGACCAAAAATATATAGAAATTTTTTTTTTAGTTTGATGGAATTTGGTGCGGTTTTGTTTGAATTGGGGCGGCAATTGGATATTGAACCATTTTCATATAGAAGATTAGTTTTTAGTTTGAAGAATTATAATTATTTTGTATGGATAGCAAACATTGAGTGGTGCATAGTTTTTTCATTGACCCAAGAAATATATATATTATTTATGTATATGAGATCTTTTTTTAATGAACTATTTAGCTTAATCTAACGTTTGCTGGATATTTTTATAAAAAAGAAATTCGTTATGTTATATTATTTTTTTAATACATAAAATTTTGACAAAATTTATTTTTGAAAAAAATAAAATATTTTTTGAACTTTTTTTTTAAATATTTTATGAAAATGTAATCTATTTATTCCGAAAATTTAAATATTACAGATGAAAGAATTGATATTATAAGAAATGAAACAAAGAAAGAAGCTACTCTACAAAAACTTATGATGTGGAAGAAAATATAAAAATTTATTACAAATTTAGAAATGAGCTTTCGAGTCAAGATGGTTTAATTTTTCAAAATGATGCAGTACTAATCCCAGTTAAACTTCGAAAATTATTATTTGAAAAAGTTCATATAGGCCATAGCGGAATAGAAAATACTATTAATCTGGCTAAAAACAATATTTTCTGGCCAGGGATGACTCAACATATTACAGAAAAAGTAAGAACGTGTAGAATATGTTCGAAATATTCTAATTCTCAACAAAAGTTACTAATGAGATCACATGATATTCCGATATATCCTTGGCAATATGTCTCAATGGATATATGCTTTCAAGAATATGATGGAATTGATCGTAAAATTCTTATCATAGTAGATCACTATTCAGATATGTTTGAATGTAACTTCTTAAAAGATTTATCGGCAAGAACAATAATTAATATAATGAAACAACATTTTGCGCGTTATGGGGTTCCTGAAATTATCAAGGCCGATAATGGAACACATTAAATAAATAAAGAAATGCAAAATTTTTCTAATCAGTTTAATTTTAAACATGTAACATCCTCACCATATCACCAACAGGGTAATGGTAAAGCCGAGGCGGCTGTAAAGGTTGCAAAAAGTTTGTTAAAAAAATCTAATGACGAGAATCAAGATTTCTGGTGGATGTTATTACACTGGCGAAACACTCCAAATAAAATAGGTTCAAGCCCAGTTCAAAGATGCTTATCAAGAAAAATAAGAAATAGTCTACCAACAATTGCTGAACATCTTAAACCACGTATAATTGAAAATGTACCTGAAAAAATCGAAGAACAAAGAAGAAAAAATAAACATTACTACGATAGAAAATCAAAAGATCTTCCAGAATTAATAATGGGTCAAGAGGTTATGGTGCAATTACGTCCGGATACCAATGCTCTATGGTCAGAAGGAAGAATTGCTAAGAAAACATCGGATAGGTCATATATGGTAAAAGTAAAAAATGTTCCATACAGACGTGATCGGGTACACATAAGAGCTGTTCCACAAATTACAAATAACAATGTTCTAAATGATGAATCAACAAACGACTGTACGAATACACCCATAGCTCCAACAACAACAACAACAGCAACGTCAACAAATCAAGATTCAACAACAACAACAACAACAGCAACGTCAGCAAATAAAGATGGTACGAGTCAAGCTAGACCAAAAAGAAAAATAAAATTACCAAGTAAATATGTTGATTTTCAATGTTAACTAAAATATTTAAAGAATTTGAATTTAATTAATTTATAAAAAAAAAAAAAAAAAAATTAATCTATTTAATTTAATTGACAAATTTTGAAAGTAAAAGAAAAAATTATAAAATTTTGACAATATTAAATTCATAAAAGAAAAGGAGATGTTATATAATATTATAGTCAACTATTGTAGTCACACCTTTAGAATAGCATCTACCCGGATACTGACATATTATATATATAGTACTTATACATATATACTGCATTGTAAATGATCATACTCATTCTTTATCTAGTTGTTATGAAATAAAGTTGTCAACATTAACATTGTATAAAGTATTTTATTACGATTAAATTGATTCCCAAAAGTTAGAATCAATACACATATTTTGAAATTATATTTTATTTATTAATTAATTCATCATAAAAATACAATAAATTAAAAATGTTCTCTAGCATAGAATTATTTTACGATAGTAATGATTGTGATAATGCCCATGTCTAAAAATATTTAAAAAAAGGAATATTGTTTTGTCGTGGTTAGACCTATATTGTATTAATTTTAATATATATTTTTTCCATATATTTATATTTTGTATATTTGTGTATAATATACATTAATGTAGTATAAACATAAATAAAAAATTATAATAAAATTATATTTTTTTTAATTAAAAAATTGTTTGTATGAATAAATTATGGATTTTACAATAACGTAAACAAAATAGTTGACGTTTTTCAGGAATACTCGTGCTGTTGAGTTTTATTACCTGTGGTGAAAAACCATATAGGTAATAAACTCAACTGGTTGGTTGATTAAACTAATTTTTTGTTAATTTTTCTCCAGATATAAAAATTCCCCACCCAGTAACATTGTTCTACATATAAATATTAGTATATATGATCTTAGATCGTCATTTTAATAATAAACTAATTTTTTAAAATAAATAATTCAACTACTACTTACCAAATTTTTATTATAACGTTAACTCTAATAATTTATATAATACTTTTTAAAGCAACATAAGACCGTTGTTCGTTAATAATTTATAAATTATTTTCAAATGATCATCCAGACTTCAAAGGGATTAGTGTACATCAAAGCTTCACAATTAATTTAAGACAAAAATTTATTTCAAATTATATTATTTCATTTAAATGACAAAAAGTGTTAAATTTTCTTTAAATCAAAGTTTTCAATTCAATTAATTAATAATATATAATTAATTATCATATTTATTTTATAATAGTGTTTAAATATATAACAACATTTTCTAATTATGACATATATAAAAATTCAAAATTGTAAGTAAATATAAAAAATAAATAAATAGTAATTAAAATTTTGAATTATTTAATTAATGGAAGTATATAGTATAATTTTTTTTCTATAATTAATTAATTATTACAAATAATAATAAGACCTTATATGGAAATTGGTATTATACTAAAATGAATTAAAATTCTTATATTATATTATTATCTCTAAAAAAGCACAAAATGTATTTTAACCTAGTTTGTTATTTAAATATACAAAATATGTATTACAATATTACTTATACGTAATATCAATAAACTAATTTTGGATAAAAGCTTATTTATTAAGTTGATATATCGACTTTATATTTATCTACTTATACGAGTATAATAAAACTTTCCATTCTAGTATATCAATATCAATATTAGAACATATAATATTATGATCAATTAATATATAACAGACCAGACCTTATATTACTGTCAATAGAGATTCATCATTCGACATTTAAATTAATCTTAGAAAAATATATCTCTTCATAACATATTTTATAATTATTTTTCGATTAATTTAATTTTATAAGTGAAAAAAAAAACCTTATAAGAAATAATCGATAAAAAATTTAACACATAAAAAAAATTAATATACATAGATCATTTCATTTTTTGTTTTTAATCATTTCATTTTCTTCTTATACACAATGTAATCCTACATTCAAAAAGGTCCTTTGCAGGGTTTCAAAAGCATTTTTCATATTTGGATTCTTACAAAAAATTCATCTAAATATTTTGTTTTTCAGTTGTCATAATTCCACAACGAATCATACTATCAATTATGGGTTTTTTAGCACTTGTTAATGCTTATACTATGAGAGTTTGTTTATCGGTTGCTATTACACAAATGGCTAAGCCAAATTTTACCAATATTAAACATAATGTATCAATTTGTAAATATGATGATGACTATAGTATAAAAATAACAGATGCCAATATGGTAAATTTTCTATAATATAACTTGGATAAAATTAATCCTCATGAATATTATGTGGTGTATAAAATGGACCTCATGTGTTAAATTTTCATCTTTAAATTATTCGTTTAAAAAATTTAAAGGTCCTAGTTATTATATATACGACCCTATTTGAACTATTAATTATGTTTTAAATACCATTTTCTATTATTTTTTCGTGTTATTCTTATATAATAGTATTCAAATTCCGATGATTTATTTAATTGGAGCGAAGAATTACAAGGAACAATTCTGTCATCATTTTTTTGGGGATATGTAATAGCACATCTACCTGGAGGATTAGTAGCTGATAAATTTGGTGGTAAATGGACATTAGGTTTTGGTATACTATTTACATCTATATTTACATTATTAACACCATTTGCTATTATATATGGTGGAGCAAATGCATTAATTGTTATTAGATCATTAATTGGTTTGGGCCAAGGTACAACATTTCCAGCATTAAGTGTACTATTATCAAATTGGATACCACTTAAGGAAAGAAGTATTTTAGGCTCATTTGTATTTGGTGGTGGTGAAGTTGGTGCTGTATTTGGTACAGCATTTTCTGGTTTATTAATGAATTATTTTTCAAAATGGGAACCAGTATTTTATTTTTGGGGTGCAATTGGTATAATTTGGTTTATTATTTTTGTAAGTATATAATTTAATATTAAATAATTCGTTATGATTTGAAGATTATATGTATATGTTATGCTATAATTTCTAGACGATTACCTGTTATAATGATCCATTATCACATCCATTCATAAAAGAATCTGAAAAAAATTATTTAAGAAAAGAAATGGATCAATTGGAGCGTCAACAGAATTTACCACCAACACCATGGAAATCAATTTTTACTAGTTTACCAATTTTTGCACTAATTGTTGCTCAAATTGGTCATGATTGGGGATTTTATATTATGGTTACCGATTTACCAAAATATATGTCTGAAATTTTATTATTTCCAATTAAAGAAAATGGTTTATATTCTTCGATACCATATATAGTAATGTGGATTATTTCTATATTGTGTGGATTTATTTGTGATTGGATGATTACAAATAATTATATGTCAATTACAAATTCAAGAAAATTATGGACAATTTTAGGTAAAGTTTTTTTTTTTAGGTTTATAATTTTTAGAAAAACCAATATAAATTTAATTTAAAAATGACGTTCTTTTTAATGTGTTAAATATAGCTGCTATAGGTCCAGCTATATTTATGGTAGCAGCATCATATGCTGGTTGTAATAAAATTCTTGTTATTATATTTTTTACAATTTGTATGGGCTTGATGGGTCCTTGGTATGTTGGTATGAAATTAAGTCCATTAGATCTTAGTCCTAATTATGCTGGTATTATAATGGCAATATCAAATGGTATCGGTGCAATTGCAGGAATATTAGTACCCATATTAATTGGAATTATGACACCAGATGTAAGTTAAGAAAATAATAATAAAAAAATCATATAAGTTTAAAAAAAAATTCTAGGCTACTTTAGACCAATGGCGTTCAGTATTTTGGGTGGGATTTATAATATTATCCCTATCTGGAATAATTTATGGAATTTGGGCATCAGGAGAAGTTCAATCATGGAATTATCCAATTGAAAATAAAATAATTGAAGAACGATATCAAAATACAAAAAATATATATTAATTACAGGTATATTACCAGATTTAGTATACTTTGGTTATGATTATAAATAACATAATCTGGAATTATTTATATAAAATTTGATCATCAGGTAAAGAAAATAAGAAAACTGAAGAAATATATAAAAGTTAAAGAATATATGCTATTTTAATAAGTTAATTTTAATTATTCAAAATTAATAATTTATTTATTTATTATTTTAAAATATTCATAAAAAAAGAAATAAATAAAATATTGCATTAATTATTTTTTTCTTGCCATTTGGATATTTTCCTTTCTTTTTTTCCCAAGTTCGAGGAAAACTAAATTATCCAATTGAAATTGACTATGGTGCCTTGCGATCTATATTGAATTTATCGCTAATTTACTACTCAAATATGAAATAATTATATTAGGAGTAAATGGTTTTATTGAAATAAATCTAAATTACGTTAGTATAATAATCCAAGTAGTTTCTAATTAGTAATTTTATTAAAAAAACTTTAAATTTTAAAAATAAACAATAAATTTAAATAAATTGTATATCAAAAAGGATATTAATAAAAAATTATTATAAATGTCATTTCCAAATTGTAAGTTATATTCAAATTATAAATGTTACAAAAGATTAATATTATGTTTACCAAAATATTTTATTACATAACCTAAACTTAATGATTCTTCCCGCCCAATTCTTTTCTCACAATTCCATAAACCAAAAAAAAAAATAGACGATATTACAGAGAAAAATTGTGCGTGAAGAATGTTGAGGTTCATTTATATACTTTAATAAATATTTAAATGTGATTTTATTATACAATTAGGTTTCATTGTACCACAACGATATATCCTAATAATGATGTGTTGTTGGTCACTAGTGATATCAACCACAATGTCCGGCAATATTAAAATTATTATTCAGGCAATAACATTTCCATTGAAAAATAATAACGTAATTGGAAATCCATGCATACGATATGAAGTAAGAGAAAAATCGGAATATATTATAACATATAGTGATGTACCAAAATATTCATGGAATAAAATAACACAAAATTATATGTTAATAACATTTTTTTGGGGACAATTAATAACAAATTTACCAAGTGGTATATTTTCTGATAGATATGGTGGTAAATGGGTATTAGCATTTGGTATGCTATTTAGTGGTCTAATATCATTATTGACACCATTAACAATAATACATTTTGGTTCAAATGGTTTAATATTAATGCGATTTATATTAGGCTGTTGTAATGGTTGTATAACACCAGCTATTCATTCATTAATATCACAATGGGTACCATTAGCAGAACGAACACGTAGTGGTGTAATTATTTATAGTGGTATAAATATTGGTTATCAATTTTTTTTTATAATGCATTTTGTTTTTAAGAAAAATTTCAGTACATTATATCAAATACATTATATTTGCGGATTTTTTGCAATAATTTGGTTTATAATATTCGTAAGTTTTATTATAATTTTAAAAATGTTACCGATCAAACCAAGTTTTAGAAGAAAATATTAATTGGGACTGAACGAGGCATTACTATAGTTTAATTGAAAAATATTTTTTATATTGCATATTCATTCTTGTTATTATCTTCGACAAATTTTCCAAAATTCCCTTCATTCTGAATATATTTTATTCATTTAACTTCGTCCTTTCTGACCATTTAACCAGGAACTTGACTTATTCTCAACATTTTTTATTGATTTATTCTGTATCAGCATTTTCACTGTAGTGTATCTTAAGAGAATATAACTAAAATTCTTTACACTTTACATTGTATATAAAAATTGGAAAATTTTAATTATATGTTGTGGTAAACTGGGGACTTATAGTTGTAGTCAAAACCCCATAATTTGTATTCTAAAATCAAGTTGGTTCGGTAACATATTACTACAAATATATTATTCAATATATTCATTTATATTATGCAGGTGCTTGTTTGTTATAATGATCCAATTTCTCATCCATTTATACATACAACTGAAATCGAATATTTAGAATTTGAATTATATGATTTAAGTATTGATAAAAAAAATTTAAAAATACCATGGGATGAAATATTAACTAGTACACCAATGACAGCATATTATATAGGATCATTTGCACATAGTTGGGGTATTAATTTATTAATAATAACATTACCAGATTATTATATAAGTATATTACGATATACAATTGAAGAAACATTAACACGTCAAACAATCAGTTATACATTTATGATATTTGCAATAATTATACCAGGATTTATAAGTGATTGTATGATAGCAGGAAAAATTATGTCTCTGACATATACAAGAAAAGTTTGGACAAGTGTAGGTAAATTTATAATTAATTTTATTTTTGGATTTGAATTAAAAATTTTACGATATTTTAGCTTTTTTAGTACCAGCATTATTTTTAATTTTTGGATCACTTGCTGATTGTAATGCACAATTAGCTAATGTTTTCTTTAGTATTTGTATGGCTTTCTATGGTCCTTGGTATGCTGGTTTGAATTTAAATGGATTAGATTTAGCACCAAATTATTCCGGTACAATAAATGGTATAGGAAATTGTATTAGAGCAGTTACAGCATTTTTATTACCACTAATTACAAATAAGGTTGTTGAAAGTGTAAGAATATATTTTATATTTTTGAAATCATTTAAATTTAATATCATTCTGAAGTTAGCTAATATGTTCTCTAAGATTAAATTCCACTGTAGAAGAGAAGGTATGTATATATAATATATAATTCCAGCAAGTTAAACTTGCTTAATTATGAATAACAAGCAAATTATCAGCAAACATTTTTCTCAATTTTGAAATTAAATTACTATACAAATTTTTTGTTATTGGGTCAGGCTAAGCGACATCGATTGTATCACATCATTGTACTATATAACTAAATACATTTTGTAGAAGATGTTTAAATATTTATTTTTCTATCCAAAGACCACATACGTTAAAAAGGTTTTTGGTTCTATGTTGTTCGTCAGTTCTTTGTTAATTTTATCAAAATTAGTAATGTCTACAAGTCCAGTCTTCGTCCATATAAAAGTCCGATCGTTTTACAATCTTATATTACAAAATTTATATATATATGTATACATATAATTATATGTTTTTGGATTATTATTTCTAGAAATCTATAAGCAATTGGGTTGATTTATTTTGGGGAACATTTTTTATATTATGTATAACATCCGCATATATTGGAGTTGCAGCATCAGGTAGAGTACAACAATGGAATGATATGGATTATGACAAACGTCAAAGAAAACAGTATGCATTTATTTATTTATTTTTTAAAGTGAATTAATTAATTTATTGCTATTATTTTCCAAAATTAAAGTAAAAGTTTATTTGTCTGAATGAAGAATTCCTAATTAAAATATTTGGAGAAGAGAATTCCTAATTAAGATATTTGGAGAAGAGAGAAGGATAAAAAAATAATTTAATATGATGTTTCCTATAATTAAATTAAACATTTTTCTACACAAGTTAGAAATGTTTAATTTGGTTGGAAAATGGATTTATTTTACATATAAGAAATATCAGAAAACCTTTAAAAAGAATCTAAATAAGTTTTATTGGTTTTATTTGATAAAAGTATAAACGATATAATAGAATAAAGTGAAACAAAGAATTATATATTTTGTTATTAATTAGAATTTAAATTATAGGAAAGAGACGTGTTATCGAAGTACTAAAATATAACTACACACAGAGTACTAACAGGCATGAAATGGTGAATTATTTAATTTGAAATGGGAGCCGAATTTATTAATTTTTGAATATTGAGAGTATATAATACTATTTCGAATTATTTAATAGTTTCAATAAATAAATCTGTACATGTTCTATAAAATCTTTACTTTTTATATGTTCTGAAATTGGTGAATTAATTTATAATTCCTCCAGTAACAAATTTACCAAATGATATAAATAGAATTTCAAATGATATAAATAGAATTTCATATTGAATTTCTTTTCTGGCTAAGGTCGGGCTAAAATCACAATTTTTATACTATATATTAACTTTCAATAATATTTTAATAAAACTAATATTTTTATTAACAATTTATTATTTATTATTTTGGTTTATTTTTCTCGACTTGTTTTTTTTTTTTGTACTAACTAGATCATTAATTGCATTGAATTTTGTAATTAAAAAAGAACAAAATAAATTGAATTTAAATTCAATTCAATTATAATAATTTTTTGGAATTTTTTTTTTGTTATTGATGTGTAAAACATTTAATTATGTTTCTTTATCGTCAATTTTATACTAAATCATTTATGATCAATTTATTTATGTAGAAGCGTCATTGTTGTTAATCTTCTTTCTATTATTTTTTAAATGTATATAACAAATACAAATTGTTTAATAATAATAATAAAATAAATCATACTACGATTTCTATTTATATATTATTAAAAAAAAACATATATTTTTTTTTCATTTACTGTTGTGGCACCAGTCCAGCTGAAGCAAGTGCTGTTATTGTTGACATATCAATGCCCAAATTTTTTGTAACATTTATTTGTGCAATAGCAGCATTTCGTAATGCATATAAATGTGCCATTTCAGTATGTCCTTTAGCATATTTAATAGCTAATTCAAATAATTCAATAGCACGATTTAAATTTGCTCTTTGTACTTCAATTGTACCCAAAGTTTCATATGCTAATTCACATTTTTCATCAACTTCTATACTTTTATTTATTAATTCTAATGCTTTTTCAATATCACCAGTCCATTGTAAATACATAATACCACGATGTACATATAATGATGCATTTTCTGGTAACATTTTTAATGCTTTTTCAAAAAATGAATCGGCTTGAGCAAATTGACTTTGATCACTTAATACTTGTGCCATTAAACTATAACATTCAACACAATCTGGAAATTTATCAACAGCTGTTTTAAAATCATTCATAACAGACATTAAACGCATTTGATCTTGTGTTATAAATGACATACGATATTCAGCATAACATTTTTGTACATATGCCATACCATGTTTTGGTGCTAATTTAACAGCTTTTTCAAATTCACTTAATGCTTTATCCAATTGTTCAAGTAATGTATAAATTTGTGCACGCTGATGATATACATCTGGATTATTTGGATCTAATTTTTCAGCTTCCTCAAAATCAGCTAAACCTAATTCTTTTTCCTCTGTTTGTATATATAATGAGGCACGTTTTATTAAGGCATTTACACGTAATTTAATATCAGCATTGTCTATAAAATAATAAATATATTTATTTTTATAAATAAATTATTGGGTGGGAAAATGTTAATATTTTTTATCTCGCTATTAAATTTATAAATTAAATTTATAAATATAAAAAGTAAATAATGGAAAAGTTGATAATTTTAAATTTGTAAATATACTGATATAAAAATTACTGAAATATTTTATAAAGTCGCCTGTTGATAGTAAATAAATATTATTAAAGAACTATAATTATATATATGCAGATTTGTCTAATATCAAAAATTAAAATTATTTAACAATATAAAAATTTTGTGTAAAAGATTTATAAAAAAAAATATTATTTATATATTACAAACCATTTTGTATAACTGCAGCTAAATCCTCATGAGCTTCAGTAAAACAACCACGCAACATATTAAATGTACCTCTTAATAATGTTGCTTCAATTTTATATTGTGATTCACCTTCAGTTAATTCAATTTCATCTGTACATGCTGGTATAATATCATCAAAATTATCCATATCCCATGATAATTTTGCTTTAATAAAACCATTTGTATTATTAATATTAATATTATTATAATCATTATCATTATCATTATTATTAAATTTCATTAAAATTAATGGATCTGATGAAAATGAACGAAAATATGTTTTTATAAATTGTTTTGATGGTAATACTGGTATACGATTTTTCATACCATCAACAGCATCATTATAACCAGTTTGTTTTAATATACGATCAGCAAACATTATTGTATTATTATTTTGAAATACTTCTAATATACATGTTGCTGTAATATCATCTAAACAATCTAAATAATCTTTTGTTGCCTCATGGGCTTTAGCACGACGAAAATATGCTTTTGGATAACGTGGATTACATTCTAATGATTTAGTACAATCTAATTTAACTTGATTCCATTTTTTTAACATTTCATATGCAGCAGCACGATTTTGATAAAATATTGCTAAATCAATTTTATTATCTTTTGGACATATATTTATTGCTTTATCATATAGTTCAATTGCTTCATCAAATTTACCATTACGATAACAAATATTACCATTATCTTTAAATAATTGGGCTTCTTTAAGTGGTGTTAATTTTTCTTCAATTTTATTTTCATCATTTTTAATAATTTTATTATTATTTTTCTGTTTAATATCATCATTATTTTTATCATTTATTTGTTGTTCATCATTATCATTATCATCTATTGATATTGATTTCATATCTTCTAATGATTTTTTTGTTGATTTATTATCTAAATCAATTTTATTATTTTTGTTATATATATAATAGCCAACACCAAGTGCTACTGGTGCACTTAAAAGTATTGCTAATTGCCATTTTGGTAAAGTTGTACTGCCAGTTGACATAATTATTTGTTTTTTTGTTTTTGTTACGGAAAATATTTAATTTAGAATTCTATTTAAAAAAAGAAAAAAAAAGAAACCAGATTTAAAATTAAAAATAATCTATAAATTTTCAATTTTCAGGTTATGTTTATATATATATGAAATCTACAATTCTATAATTTAATTAAACAAGCAATGTAGATTTTTATCTTATCATTTAGCATATTTTTATTAAATGAAATTCATAATTGATGTTTTTCTATTATTTTAAATATATTTTTTTTCTAAATTTGACCGGTAAGTATATTAGGAATTTGAGAAAATTTTTTTAAATTCTTACCAAATTTCGGGAAAACACAGAAAAAGACTGCACTAGTGTAAAAATTTTTCCGAATGAAATAAAATTATTTGATTAATTTAATAATAATTAATAATTAATATTTCAGATTGAAATTTAATGCAATTTTATTGCATGTATGTAAAAAAATTGTTTTTTAAAAAAATTATTTTTTTGTTGCAGGCACCACAGCCGAGCTCTAATATAAAACCGAGAACATAAAAATGACACTTGACAGATTAATATGTCAGCTGATTATAATTGTGGCTGTTCACATTTTCGTTATTTATTATTATATAAATCGACGTGCCAGGCCGTTGCCATCAATTTATTTTGATTTTTATGTAAAATAATTTCAAAAAATAATTTATTGATTGTGGATTACGGGGTACAAATTTACTGTTTATTTATTATTTTTTGATAATAAATATATATGTCATGTGGTATATGAATATAATAATATATGTCGTGTGGTATATGAATACAAAACTGCATCAACAATAAAATTATACGCCATACGCTTTGATTTAAGGTCTCGACTAAGAGTAATGCGAACAGCTTATTTCTGCGATTTTGATGTACAACACTATTTATTTGGGACCATTTATAGAAATTTTCTATTTTAGTTCAATTTGAAAGTTTCTTTAACTCCAGAGTCCAGCCCTGGTTAATTGTCAAAAAATTCGCTCGCCGCCACTATCACTTTACTTGCTGTCAAACAAAGTGCTGCTGCTGCTGCTGAAGTTCTCGCAAAGTTGTGTACGGCAGTTTTTCTATATAAAAAATATTTTAAATATTTTGTAATCCATAATCATCGGTCTTTAAAAATTACTTTATTATAATTTATTAACTGAAAATATATAAACAAAAGTACGATGGCACCAAAAGGAATAGTATCTAATGTAAAACCAAAAGGACTTGCCTATAAGGATAAAAGTAAACCGGCTGATGTCCGTACCAGTAATATTAATGCAGCAAAAGGTAAAATAGTAAATGAAATTAATAATTTGAAATCATAGTTTATCAAAATCAATAAAAAAAATTAAAAAATTATATGTAATACTATGAAAAATTTTAATATAAAGTAACAGATGTTATAAAATTTCTTTTGGGGTGTAAACAATCTGGAATATTCTTAGTCATCTGACTCAATTCGATTTTTTCGTTTTTATATTTTTTTATAGCTGTTTCGGATGCAATTCGTACCAGTTTGGGTCCCCGTGGTATGGATAAAATGATACAATCTGGTAATGGTGAAGTTACAATCACGAATGATGGTGCAACAATATTAAAACAAATGAATGTACTACATCCAGCTGCTAAAATGTTAGTTGAATTATCTAGAGCTCAAGATATTGAAGCTGGTGATGGTACAACATCTGTTGTTGTTCTTGCTGGTGCATTATTAGAAGCTGCTGAAAAATTATTATTAAAAGGAATCCATCCAACAGCAATATCAGATTCATTTCAGCGTTGTGCAACAAAAGCTGTACAAATCTTAACTGATATGTCAACACCAATTGAATTAAATGATAAAGAATCATTAATTAAGAGTGCATCAACATCATTAAATTCAAAAGTTGTATCACAACAAAGTAGTTTATTGGCACCAATTGCCGTTGAAGCTGTATTAAAAGTAACTGAACCTGGACATGAATCTGGTGTTGATTTAAAAAATATTAAAGTTATTCGTAGTTTAGGTGGTACAGTTGAAGATACAGAAATGATTGATGGTTTAGTATTTACAAATCGATCATCTGGTACAAATGCACCTAAACGTATTGAAAAAGCTAAAATTGGTTTAATTCAATTTTGTATTTCACCACCAAAAACTGATGTAAATTTCTTTTTATTAAAAGTTATATGATAATTTTTAAAAATTCATAAATATTTTTGTTTTAGATGGATCACAGTGTAATTGTTTCTGATTACGCTGCTATGGATAGAGTTCTTAAAGAAGAACGTGCTTATATTTTGAATATTGTTAAACAAATAAAGAAAGTTGGATGCAATGTACTATTGGTACAAAAATCTATATTGCGGTAATTTTAAATTGATTTTTTTTTTTAAATTAATTTTAATAAAATTTGTAATTTTAGTGATGCTGTCTCTGATCTCGCTCAACATTTTCTTGATAAAATAAAATGTTTAGTTGTTAAAGATGTTGAACGTGAAGATATTGAATTTGTTTGTAAGACACTTAGTTGTCGTCCAATTGCATCATTGGATCATTTCGTAGCTGAAAGTCTTGTTTCAGCTGATTTAGTTGAAGAAATTTCAAGTGGTACAAATAGGTTTGTTAAAATTACTGGTATTCAGAATCCTGGCCGTACAGTATCAATTATTTGTCGTGGTTCAAATAAATTAGTTTTGGAAGAAGCAGCACGTTCATTACATGATGCTTTATGTGTTGTACGTTGTTTGGTTAAAATGAAAGCCCAAATAGCTGGTGGTGGTGCACCAGAAATTGAAATGGCATTACAATTAGCTGCTTATGCTCAAACTGTTGAAGGTGTTGATGCATATTGTTTCCGTGCATTTGCAGAAGCTATGGAAGTAATACCATCAACATTATCCGAAAATGCGGGATTAAATTCAATTGCAACTGTAACAGAATTAAGGAATCGTCATGCTCAGGGTGAAAAAAATGCTGGCATTAATGTCCGTAAAGGTGCTATTACAGATATATTAGCTGAAAATGTAGTACAACCATTATTGGTTAGCATTTCGGCAATAACATTAGCTACCGAAACTGTACGATCAATTTTGAAAATTGATGACATTGTAAGTAAAATTAAATATTATTTGATGAATTTTTTTTTTAATTTTCAATATAATTTTTAGGTCAACACTATCAGTTAAGGTGCTACTTCCAGTTGGAAAGAAAGATTTAATATTTACCTTTTGGTATAATTCTACTTAATTCTCGTCACTTTAATTATTTTAATTTTATGGTTTATAAGCCTCATCGTCTATCTCTGAAATAGAAAATTATAAATTTTCAACATACAAAACAGCAGCGGGCGAAAAAGAACAAAAATAAAATGCATTTTCATATAATTTTTTCACTATATTATCTAACATAATAAAATCCAACATTTTTAACAATATTAAATAGTAGTTTTAATTTTTAGATCAATTTTTGATCATTCTGATCAATTTTTAGGCTCCAGTTTGGTATTTCAACAATTAGTTTGGTAATTTGTAAATTTTGTAAACTTTGATAAGTCACAAAAAAGTATCCTTGCAAAGGGGAAAAAACTATGATACTAAAAAATATACATAAATTAAATTCTGTTTATTGAATCATCAGCTTAAATAAAATTATTCCTAATTTATAAGAAATTAAAATATAAGAGAAATTTATGCTTTAACACCATAAGCTTCCGGCATTCTTTCAATTGCATATTTATGTGATGCCACATACATAATTGGTACACCAGGTATTTTTCTGACACGATTTTTTAAATCTTTATCATTTGTTGCCACAATATAACACTTATGTTGTATAACACGATTTACAATACAATCATCAGCATATGTACCTTTATGTAAACATGGTATACGTTCAAATCGTGGATCACTAATTATACGTAATGCTAATTTATATTTAGCACCTAATTTTTCTAACTCAGCACGTACACAATCTGATATATATGGTATACATTTAGCATATAAACAATCCATCATATTTTGTATTATATCCAATTTACTTTTAATACTAAAATTAATAAAATTTGTATCAAGTATAATATGATATGGTGGACCTAATTGTGTATTATATTGAAAGAATAATGCAGAACTAGATTGTGGGGCTTCATTGATTTTTGGTTTTAATGGATCTTCACGCACCTTCCTTTTTTCTCGGAGACTTTCTTTAATTCTGGCATCGGTTGGTTTCATAAGTCTTTTTAATTGGGCAGTTCTTTGTTTTTGTATTTTTTTGGTTTTTTTATTTTTACCCTTTTGGAGTATAAATATGATTTTTAAATTATAATTAATGATTTAAATAAAATTACCATTTTGTATATGCAATTAATTAATTTATTTTTATTTATATGAATTGTAATTAATATTAATTTTCAATAAACAAACACACGTGCCTCGTCCTAAACAAAAATGATATTTTAGAACTGTCATGTGTCATCATTAAATCATTTGACAATTATCAATAGAATATATAATTCACAATCAAAATAATAATGATTGTGAATAGTGTTGTGAGTTTATGATTTTTAAATACAGATGGCATGCAAATCGAATGTTTTTCATTCTTTTGTTAACGTTTGCTAGATGGCGCTGAAGTTATACCAGGTTTTTCTAAAACGATCATTTTCCTAATTTAAGATCGTTTTTTAATAGTTGGGAAAACCAAGCAGTCTAGAGTCTAGCTAGGGTCTAGGCCCACATTGGGCTCTTTTGCTAAAAGAAGAAACAGATTGTTTTAGAAGATCGGTATTTAAAATAATTTTAATTTTATTTGGGCATGTTATAAGTTTTTTTATTGGTATATCATATTTTTAAAAAAGGACTATAACATCTTTGCAACATAGATGACAAATGATAATAAATAAATTTTTGATAAATGTTTATTCAAATTTTTACAGTTTTTATAAAAAAAAATTATTTACAAAAAGAAACATCATTTTATTTAAACTGCCATCTGTTTGCCCATATCCATACTAAAATTTATCCAGGACTCATTCCGCTGACTTTAGCGAAATTGTTGTAAGCAAATGTTCTGGTTTTGAAAAATTTAATGTTCCGGTTCTTGGAAAAT
Source organism: Empis stercorea (assembly GCA_949752835.1). Lineage (NCBI taxonomy): Eukaryota > Metazoa > Arthropoda > Insecta > Diptera > Empididae > Empis > Empis stercorea. The sequence continues at coordinate 42,832,530 of OX457089.1, forward strand.
TTAATATTCCGGTTCTTGGAAAATTTACCGGAAGTGACAAATTCTAGTGTCTTTACTAAGTAGTGACAGCGCAAATCTTATTTCAGTGAGGATCAACACCAGAATATAGCGGATGACAATGGCATTGTGTATTTACTAAATAGTAGCAGCGCCAATCGTATTTCAGTGAATCTTAACACCAAAATTTACGGGAAGGGACAACCCATAGTGCCTTTACTTAGTGGTGACAGCGCAATCGTATTTCAGTGAATTTTAACACCAAAATTTACCGGGTGATATTGTCATTGTGGCTTTACTTAATAGTAGCAGCGCAAATCGTATTTCAGTGAATTTTAACACCAAAATTTACCGGAAGGGACAACCCATAGTGCCTCTATTAAGTAGTGACAGCGGAAATCTTATTTCACTGATGATTAACACCATAGAATTTAGAGACTATTGTAGTTTTGGATTTTTAAATACAGAATGCGCGCAGTTTGCTTTATTTATGTTAATTTTTACTAGTTGGCGCAAACATCAGTCAGTTATTTATTTATATAGAAATTTTTTATTACTATTTTTATTTATACTAGAAATTTTCACATGGACTCTTTTTCTTGAGGTTAAAATGTAGAAATCGTTGTCTGATATTTATGTTCTATATACGAAATTAAAGATTAAAATCTCTATTTTCAGAATCTGTATGATTTTTTTATTGTATCTTAAAACTGGAGTAGGTACATTAGACCATTTGCCGACTTCTTTTTTTCAATTTTTTTTTTTCCAAGTTTTTTTTGCTTTAACTTGGGCAAATTAAAAGATATTTGGAATTAGTTTGGATATTTTTAATATAATTAAAATACTCCGTCCATAGACACAAAATTTACCTATATTGGAAAATGTCAATTTTTTACGCCAAAAATATGGCAAGGGATACATGTACCCAATATTAAGGTAAGTCTATGTATTAAGAACTAATAAAGTATTTTTCTATTAATGATAAAACTAAGTATTAGTTGAGTATAATACTATAATAAAATATAATAAAATTTGTTTTAATTTCACAAGGACTCTTTTTGCATGTTGGTTAAAATATAGAAATCTTTGAATCTTGGACTTTTCAAATTTTTGAATAACTTTATAGTAACTCAAAATTTTTGGAATATGGTAACATTAAGCAATATATATAAATCATCTAATGTAAATAAATTAAATTTAATATAAAAAGTTATTCACAAATTCACATCAAACTTCTTTACAGCCAATATTAAGGTATTTATATCATCAACAAAAAACTATATATACATAATATATTATAATAAAATTTAAAATTTCACCTTTTAACAATTTGCCAATACGTTTTTTTTGTATATTACGTTTTTTGAATTTTTGATTATAAACCAAAAAAATTCATCCCTTATCAAATTATATTTACAATTTTATTCACTGTTTACCTTTAATTCAACATTGAATATACAAACAAAAGAAAAGCAAATGTTCTCTTCTTAATCCATTAAAAATATAACATACAATTTTGATGAAATAATCTAATACCCACCACCACCCCATTACAACCAAAATTATCATTCACAACTTCAATTTGAAAAAAAAAACTTTAAAATTATAAGGGTCGTTAAATTTCACCTCCTATATCCTTCACACACATATAACAATAAAACTTTTATCCCGGCAAGAACTTGTTTGCGTATACATGCATATAAAAAAAATTCATCCCTTACCCCAATTTAAATTAAATTGATAATGTTATTTCATAGAAAACGAATAAGAAAATGAATAAAAAGAGAAAATTCGGCCATCATAACCAAAAAAAAAAAGGAAAAACAAATCAAGATTCTTCTTTTCAAAATTTTTGGCGTAGTACAATGGCGATTGTCGTCAACGTTTTTCAAAAAAATAATTTAAAAAAAAAATAATAAGAAGGATGGTTTGTTGCTGATAAGAACGAATAATAATGGCGAGAATTTTCATTTTTCCAAATTGAAAAGGAAAAATGCTTAAATCTTCTTTTTCTTTTGCATTTTGTAAAGGAAATTTCAGCTCAAAAAGCGAATTTAAAAAAAAAAAAACATTGTGCAAAAAAATCTTCTTTAATCTTTATTTTACTCTAGTCCATATTTTTTTTTTTGGGAAAATTAATGCTTCGTTAGTCCTTGATGTTGTGACTAAGAGAGAGGGAAAAATGTAATTTTAAAAACTAAACTGAATTCTATTGAAATTTTTTAAAGGAAAAACTGAAAATTTTCTTTATGCGCCTTTGTGATTACAATCAAAATAAACAAAACAGAAAAAAAACTAGTTAGGTTAATGTGATTTTCAAATAAAATTAGAAGCATAAACAATAAGGTCTTTCGTGGACCAAAGTAGACAGTAAAAAAAAAAGGATCTTCTTTATGTATATTGTATTTATCTTTAAGCAAAAATTGTGTTCCTTTAAAACGTAAATAAGGGCCTCAATCATTTAAAATGGAAGATAATTTTATTTACTATTATTATATATACTAATGGTCTTAAGGACTACATTTTGCAAAAAAAAATTGTTTCTCTATTTTTTTTTAAAAAAAAGTACTTTAACTATTTATATACATATATACAAAACATTATACATATAAAATTTTAAATTGTTGTACAAGTTCTTTCAAATCATTTTACTAAAAACTTTTAGAATCATTTAAATAATTTTTGGTATATACAATAATCGAATTGACACCAAGAGTTTAACTTTATCAAACGGATGATATTGTTATTAACACCCTTTTTACCAGCTAATAAAATGTCCTTTAAAAATGGAATTTTCATTGTTTTGATTTGTTTTGTATTTTGATAGAAATATTATATCTAAGAGTGATCCTTTTTTTTCTGTAGAAGATAAAATGGATCCAAATTTCAAATTGATGAAATGTAAACAAATTTTATGTTGGGGAGGTTTTCGTTTTCGGATGTTTGAATGTGAAGTGAACACTTGAAAAAGAAGGATTAAATGATTCTATGAAAATTCTTTGATGGATTTTATTTAACTCTTTCACACTTTATTAGATCTTGTTACGAGTTAAATGTTTATCTGAAACGAGGAGAAAAGTTATAATATTTTGATGAAAGTGATATTTGAGTTAATTTTATTAATATTATATTACCTATTTTGTAAATTGATTACAGATATTTGGAATTGATAGTATAAAAATATTATAATCTTGATTTTTAAGAAATAGACGTAATTTAAAATGATTATTGATTGATTTTAGTTCAAATGAATTTATATTTTTAATGTGACATAGAATTAAATTGAAAAATATTTGTCTAACTTAGATCATATTAACAGTATGAAAAGGTAATGAGCTCTACAAAGTAAAAACATAAATAACAGACAATAATAATTTAATTATCAATTTAATAATCTAAATAATTTTGTTGGACTAGAGTAGCTAATAAAATTGAAACTTTTTTCGTGGTGCCAGTAACTTTAACAAAACTAGGCAAATTAATACATCAACAGAACAGAAGATTTTTTGCCCTGACGATTGAACAATATATTCTATGCATAAATTTCCTTATTCTATGCATAAATTTCCTAAACTTATACAGCTTCCTAAGGAAACACAGTTTTTGCAATCATTTGACAAATGAAACAGCACCTGAAGAGGAACACAATAAGGCATAGATCAGTTTTATATGAAATCTTCACTTCATTTTTATATTATCTACAAAATTGTACTTAATACAAAACAAATAATGAAAACTTAATAGCACTTAATACAATAAAAAGTATGGGAAATTAGTCCATACCTTTCATACAATATACAATGAATTTAAATATGTTGGCTATAATATATATAGTAATTGAAGTCAGAAAACAAGGCCCCCTCTCATGGCGTTATAAGATTTCAGAATAATTGAATAATTTGTATAAATTCTTCAACAAAATATATTCGTCTTATCATCCATAATTCTATATACAATCATATATAACCATAGATATGCCTCCTTAATTTTTTTTTGTGATTTTAAAATTTTTTGGGCGTGATTTTCATTTTGGCAAATTTCCAAAATGGAAAATCTATTTTATAAAAATCTGGGTATAAATTTGAAGTATATATGTAGTAAAAGGTATTACAAATTACATATACATACTTATATAAGTACATACAGTGACTCACAGTGAAAATGGTCCAAAATGTAATTTTTCTAATTCCAATTTAAGATGGACCATTTTCACTGTGATGTCGTATTTTAATAATTGAATTAAATTATTTTTAATTTTTGTTATTTTTTTGAAGAATTTGTTTTATTAAACGACATTACGCAACTATTAAACTATAAAAATCTACATGTTTCATTTTTTTCTTCCCCTATTGGTTTTTCAAGATTTTTCTTTATAATTTTGATTTTTTTTAAAGGTGGACCATTTTCACTGTGAGTCACTGTATATACATACATATATATATTTATTTTATGATTTTGGATATTTTCTGTTTTGGGGTGGACTGTGATTTGGAGCATATTGTGGGAAAATATATTTATACTTGTATAAATATTTTCTAAAAAGTCAATTTTCAATTTTGTGAGAATCAATCAGATCCTTTTTTTATATATATACTAATAATATATTATAGTCTTACTATATAGTATACCATAACAGAATTTCATTATATACTATTATAGTATTATACATAATATAGAGAATATTTTGTTATCAATATAATATATAATTCTTGAATTTTCATTTTTCTTACATGAAAAAAAAATGAATTTTTGTATTTTTTTTTTGGGTGAATAATGTATAAATTTTAGCACACAAAAAAAAAAATTGAACAAATAAATATGAAATTTTCTTTATTTTCCTTAATTTATAAAAAAAAAAAAATTATAAAGGAAGAAGGATGTTTATTTATGATGGTTGTTATTTATTTTTCATAAAAATAAAAAACATTCTTTCTGTCCAGTAAAAAATTGTTTGCATAAAAATGAAAATGTAACAAATTTTTGTTTTCATATTTTCGGTTCCCTTAAGATGATGGACACAAAATTATTTTCCTTTAAGTATTTTCATGTTTTTCCATTTTGTCAAAAAAAAAAAGAAGAACATCATTTTAGAGAGAATTTTTTTTCTCGTAATTTTATGTTTTTTTTTTTTTTTTTAAATAAATATTTGTTTTAATGTTTGTTTACATATTATGTTTTTCTTGTTATTAAATAACAAATAATTTAATTTTTTCTTTATTTGTTCAAATATTTTAAATGTTTATTCTTGAAAAATGAAATATAGAAATTTAATGAATTGATTAAGAAATATATTTTGTTGTTAAGGAAATACGAGATTTTGGGAGATGGTTTCATATATGATAAATATGATGGTATATTTATAATTTCCGAATCATTAATTTATAATTGTTATAGGAATAACGAAATTATTGGAAAAGTTAATTGATTAACAGTATGTATGAATCTAGTCTATCAACACCTACACAATTTCCAATTGAATTTCCTTTAAAAATATACCAAATTACGTTAATTTTTTTGCTCAGCAAATCTAAGGATATCGTTTTGATCGCAGTGCTTTCTTGAGTAACAATTTTTTTGGGTGAAGTTTTATTATCCTTTAAATAATATTAAAATTATTTATATAAAAAAGATCATTAATTCAACATTGTCAACATTTCAGATTCCTTAACATTTCATTTTTTTATTACAACAAAATGAAAAAGAATAAAATTGTGTGAATTTTTTTTTGGAAAATGTCGAAAAACTTAAAAAACAAAATTAAAACCATTTATAACCAAAATGTTTGAATACCTTTTCTATTTCCTTTTCAAATCATTCTTCATTTTGTTACCGCAATAACCAACCTCCCATACTTTTCATTGTATTAAAAACCACCCCCGTCCACATATAAATTTCAATAGAAACTTGTGAATAACCTAAAAATTTTTCAAAAGATTTTTTGTTGTTGTTCTGATTGAGAGAAATTTCTGGATACAAGAAACCTGCATTGAAATCTCCACAACATTTTTATAAATAGTAGTTGAAAATGAGGAAAATTCTAATAATTGCCTGAAGGATAATATAGTAAAGAAGTGTGGGCTTAGTTTAGTATATAGTTGAAATATTCCAAATTCGAGTTTAGTTATAAATTCGAATAAAGGACGAAAATGAACACCGCACTTCCTTATTTAAAAATGACCATTCTTAAAGAAAAATTTAGAATAGTTGAATAATAAGGAAGTGGCAGAGGTTAGCGGGTTATTCACATTTAAAATAAATAAAATAAAACGATTATAAAAAGTGGCTTCTTATGAAAGACGTTTTTCTTAGGCCTTTGCTTTGTGTCAATATAACAATTTTCTTCATTTTCTCTAAAAAAATTTTGCGTGTTCGTTTATATAGAATAAGGTTGATATTATAAACATTTTAAATTAAAAAAAAAATTGTATTCTTTATCAAATATGTTGAAGAAGCATATTGTGTGTAGATGTTTCTGCATTGATTTGAGTAAAAAACCCCAGGGATATTTGTTTTATAAACCAAATTTTTGGTTAATGATTTTTATTTAAATGTCAAATTGTATATTTTTGTTTGATTTTTCTTTTAGTAGCTTGTAAGAGAGTTTCCTAATGATAAACTTAATATCTGGGGTATCTTTCATTAGTAGTTTGGATTTTTTTGAGATATTTTTTGATTATTGACCAAGAATTTATTATTTATATTAAAAAAATATTGTTCAAAATTTAAATTCCTGCAGTATGCTATAAGGTGGGAAGGTTCAAATCGTGACATTGAGTCAAGAAAAATGAAGAATGAGCTAACCACTAATTTTGAAAAATTGTATTATCATTTTTTGTTTGCTATATATTCAAATTTAAAATATTCTTAATTTTATTGGACAAAAAATTATTCCCAACAAATAACTATGTTCTTACCAAAGTGTCCTGAATTTTTCAAAAAATAAAATCCATTTAAAAGGTAAAATAATATTTACACTCTCTACACTCACTCTCAATCATAATGATAATATTACCAATTTCAAGGACTAAACAAGGATATTTAATAAAAAAAACACAACATCATTTAATTCAACAAACAAAAAAATAGAACACTTAATAATATCCAAAGTAACGCACAAAAATGGTTAATGATACACAAAATAAATTCTATTTTCTATATATATTATGTCGTCACATTTAAATGACATTTTAATTTATGACATCACATCCGTTTTCCAAAAAGACTATTTTTCACTTTTCCTAAAATTTATATAAAAAAATGAAATCGTTTTTTTTCCTTGTGCAGAAAAAAAATAAAACAAGGCCAATCAAACGGGTTAAAATGATGTAAAAAAATTGTTTATAATCAATTTAAAGGATACTATATTTTTTTTGTAGTATTTAAGGACTTTCTTATAAAGGACACCCTTTTTTTCTATTCTTCAAGTCAAAGAAATATAAATAATGATTTGTTTGATTATATTTTCTTGAATATTGAATATTTCCGATTTCAATATTTTTTTTTTGTCCCTGAATCCTTTTGACATTTGTTTATAAAATTGTAAATTTAATATTTTCGAGGATAAAGCTGAGATTTTTTTATTTTTATATGCATTGCAATGTGTTTACATCTAAAAAAAATAATAATGGCACGCGCCCTTTGGCTTTAATAACATCCGTAATAAATGTAAAAGGAGATTGTTATAAAGGAGGTGGAAAAAAAAAATATAGCAAAGGGTGAATTGACTTTCAAGCTATAAGAACTTAAGAAGAATAAAAAAAATAAGCGTAAACTTCCTTCTTTTATTATGTGACTTCCTTGTCCCTTAAGTAGGTATTTATATTTTGCCAACATATTTTTTTTTTTTCAAAATAATGTTTACCATCAGAAAAAAGGGTTTATGATTTCATGGAATTTAAGTTAATTTTATATTTTTTTTATAGGCATTTTAATATTGTAAATCATTTTTTTGTTGTTGTTGGGAGTCCTGGAAAATTTGTACGACATTTATTTACTTAAATGGATTTTATTATTATAGAAAGATTTTTTTAAATATTTTTTTGATAATTTCCTAATTCAATAAAATATGAATTTATGTTTTTTGATGAATAATTTGTTAAATTTTTATTTCAAATTAATTGACAACAAAGTATTTTAAATTTGGTTAAAAATTCAACTAAGGATTTAATTATTGTTAATTTACTTTGCGAATATTTGATAAATCTCGAAAATGCATAATGTTAAAATTTCTATAGTTTAGAAAATAATAATCAAATGAATTAGAAGCTTTTAATTGAAATTATTTTGGGGAGGGAAGGATCTCAAGCATTCATTATACATTTCTAAACGATGTCTAACGTCTAACACTTATTGATACTTACAAATCAATTTAAATAACTTGCTATTAAGTTTTACAATTAATATGGGTAGAATATTAAAATGATTGTGAAATCCAACTTAAAAAATTTCCTTTGATTTGAAATTGGGTATAGGAAATAACTGATTGATCAAAATTTTTTTATTTGGCGACTCTTATGAACTATTTTACTATTACGAGACTGCCAATAGTCCTGTCACTTGAATTACAGCTTAAGATATGAAAACTGTTGATTTTCCTAATGCAGAAAGAATTACTGAAGTATTATATAAGGATTGAAATGACTATTACCAGGAATTCAACGACTGTTGTCTAATAAAGAAATGAAATTATCATTTGAATGTTATAAGGATTGCCATTTCATAAAAAAATACTTTACCTACCATTCTTCTAGACAATTTCCATGAATATCATGGAATAACCAAATAACTTAAAATTGATTAAAAAAATCTTTGTTGTAAATGATTTTCGTATACGATTTTTCAAAATAATTTAATAATTTTCTTTTTATATGTTAATTTTCTTTTTTTTTTCTTGTTTTCAATTATTACAATAATTATTTTTTTACATGCATAAAATTTCTAGGAACTTAATTTTACTCAATTAAATAATGTACTGGAAAAAAGACATAAAATTTTTATTACTAAATTTTAAAATCTCTGCTTAAATTTCAATTCAAATATTTTTATATATATATAATTTTTATTAATTAAATTTATATTCTATAATTCTATAAATTGTATTTTGTTTTTTTTTTATACATAAATTCGTACAAGATAAATTTTAACTAAATTTTAAAGTTAATTTTTATTTTTAATTATTTAATTTTTGTTTTTGTTTTTTACAAAATTATTTTATATTTTCCATTAAAAACAATTTTATTTATATAATTATTTTATGTTGATATTATTCTTAATTATCCTTTAAAAAATTGATATGACATGTGCTAATGATTAAATTTGGAATATATATATATTTAAATATCAAATTATAATTGCTTAAAACTTTCACAGATTTACCGCTGACTTCATCACCTATAAAGTACGACATAAGCAGTGATAGGCAAATTTCCTACCTCTTCATCTGAACATGGTATTATTCCCATTCGGAACAATTTTTTATTCTATGTGCCGGAATAAATTGTGATGATTTACTGATGCCATCAAAGATGATGAATTAGGAATATGTTGTTGTTGATAATGATGATGAGATTGCTGATGATGATGAATTGGCTGCAAATGATGCTGGGCTAAAGGTATATGTGAACCAACTATAGGTGGAGTTGGTGGAAAACCATTTAATTGCTGATGATTTAAATGTTCAAATTTTTGATGTGGCGGCACTGACCTGTAATCTTTTATACACCAAGAAACTTGTGAATTAATTGAATTTGGTGGGGGTCATTCATGTTTAATTAACATTGGATTATAATGATGTGGTGTTGCTGGTGATAAGCTATTTATTGTACTGCCTAAACTTAATGGTCCACCACTAATATCATTATTAGATCGATTCATTATTGGTAAACAAAACATACTAGCTGGACTATGGCTTGGTGTTGGACTTTCCATACCATTTGCCGGTGGGTTTATTCGTTTTTCTTTTTGACGACGATTACAAAACCATACACGTACCACTTCTTTTTCCATACACAAATTATCAGATAAATTTGTGATTTCTTCACTTGTTGGTTTTTGATTATAGGCAAATGCTTTTTCTAATGCACCACGAATAGTTGTTTCAATAGATGTACGTTTTTTTCGTCGTCTACCCATACCTTCAGGTGTTGATAATGCATTACTTAGTGGGCTAGTTCCAAAAAGTCTAAAATAAAATTCTTTAATTGTTTTGGTAAAGTCCATTTTTATTTTCAATCAAAATACTTACCCTCCTTGCTTTGGTATACTTGTATCAGCATCTTCAAGCCATTTTTGTAATAATGGTTTCAATTTACACATATTTTTAAAGCTTAAATTTAATGCTTCAAATCGTGATATTGTTGTTTGGGAAAAATCATTACCATATAGTTTACCCATTGCTAAACCAACATCACCTTGTGTAAAACCTAATTTAATTCGTCTTTGTTTAAATGTTTTAGCAAATTGTTCCAATTCTTCTAAATCAGTTGATTCTTCAGGTGATTGTTCTAACATTGTTCTTGTTGTTGCCATATTTTTACCACTTGTCATATGTGGTGTAAATGTACCACCATTACTAGGTGTTGATGGTGTTAATATACCACCCATTCCTATACTAATACTACCACAATTATTTGGTGGTGTTTTTTGAGAACCATTTAAATATGAAATTGGTGTATTTAAATAATCATCACAATCATCTTCTTCATCATCATCATCGTCATCATCATCCAAACTACCAATACGATTATGATATTGATGATGTCTAACTGGACTTAATGATGGACTTCGTAATGGTGAATTTGTTATTATTGGTGTTGATGTATTATGAATTTGTTTCATATGTTCTTGTTGTTTCTGTAATGCTTGAAATTGTTGCTGAGCAATTTGTGCCATTGCATGAAATGAATTTTGTAAAAGAAATTGTGATGCTGCTGTTGATTGTGGTGAATTATTTGTTAGATTATTATTTGTGGGATATGTAGGTATTTCATCTTTAGAAACATTATTATTATTGTTGTTGTTATTTTGTGAATTCGGATTTCGTACCATATCAATATAATTTTGTAATTGAAATTGAAGTGCTTGTTGAATATCATGTGGACTAATACCAGCAAGATTTAATTGATTTTGTAGAAATAATGGTGCTAATGGATTTTGAAGAGCAGCAAATGTTGTTGCTGTTAAATTAGTTTTTGGCGTTTTTGTATGATTATTAGATGTTGGTGAATCTGCTGATGGAGTTGATAAATTCTGGAGATTATTTGATGTATTTTGTGGATCATATTTTTTAAAAGGATTTGGTGGTGAAGGTGTTTCATTATTACGATGATGATCTTTTGAGGATATGTGGTTATTTGTTAAATTTAATATTTCTTGTTTTTTACGAATATCATTTTCATCTAATTTGTTTGGTGATGGTCGTAATGGTGATGATTTTTCATGATCACTCAATTCATCACAACTATCATCGTTATCTGTAAATAATAATTAAAAGTAATTTGAATGAATTTAGGTAAATACAATGTACATATTAACTGGAATAAATATTTGCTGCGAAAAATAGGAACAAATTGAATACTGACAGTGTGACTTATAGTGTCCTTTAAAAGCCAAAATTTCTATTATCCTCTTTTGTCAATAACTAAGTATTATCTAGTCTTTAATTTGGGCTACTTAAAGTGTTTATCAGTAATTTGAAAATTTATATTTTCAATATGTCCAATTATTAATATCTCCATAAACCATTTAAATCATTCAAGATTTTTCTTTTTCAGAAATTGTTTTCCCTATTTAACTAATATTTTCTCGTCTTTCATAGTCTTTTTTTTTTTTTTAAAGAAAAGGACATTAAGTGGAAATTTCCATTGAACCCAAAAATAATTTGATTTTAGTCAAGAAGAAGAAGAGAATATTATTATATAAATATCAAATGCACACAGACTGTAAAACTAGAATTAATTTTCCATATCCAAAATAGAAAACCATTTATCCAAAAGAATAACAGTAGAAAAAAAAACCAAAACAACAAAAATTTTATAACTTCTACATAAAAAAATGTTCAATGATTTTATGGACGCAAATTTTATTCAATCTTCCAGATGATTGGATATTCTGAAGCTTATCAACATTGACCACAAGAGAAAAAAAAAATTTGTGGATTTTTTTTTTCTGTTATGATAACAGAGAAAGAGTACATTTACCTATGTTATTATTATTATAACAGAAAAAGGGATTTATAATATATTTTTTGTTGTTGTTGTCCGTAAAAGTCAAAAAGGACTAATAACAAATTTTTATAATGTTATAGTATATAATATAATATTGTATGTTTAATGTCGTCTGGATGAAAAGTGGATTCATTCATGTAAAATAATAAAATATAAATACAAATGAGAAAAAATAACATATCGCAACAGGATAACAAAATAATACCCCATCATACTAACAACCAAGGACAATATTGTAATATATAGTTGGGTTAAAATTTGAATTTGTTTTGTTTATTTTGTTTATTTTTTGCATAGTTTTGGGGGGATATATACCAAGTATAGAGACGAAGAGATGTTAAATTTGGAGTTTTTATTAGGGACAACTAACTATTTTTCTTTTGGTTCATACAAAAGTGATAATGTCCTTTTTTTTTGGGATAGAAAAGAAGGTGTAATAAAAGTTAAAATACTGGAAAGTTTTAACTTATGTGCAGTTTTAAAATTAACAACACGATTAGTTTAGATCAGATTAATAATAGGGCTGAGTAAAGATTAACGACCGAAGCTTGGTATATTTTTATAGCCTGATATTATAGAGGTCCTTCGAAAAAATCATATTTTTAACAAAATTTAGGAAGTTTAGGAATCTATTACGAGGAAAACTTATTAAAAATTAAATAGCCTTATAGGTTAGGTTGTGAAGGTTGTATATTGGATTCGAAGTTAATACATATTAGGACCGATATAGGTGGATTCATTGTAGTCCCTTTGGTTTGACTGGAAAGTATATATATGTTAAAAATTTTACTTCCTTTAATGAATTGAACAAGTCGCCATAGAGAGGGATATCTCTGATATGCATATGGTCAATATACCCACAATTTATTTGAATTACTTCTTAGTCTAATTTCTATAAATTCTAAGTAGCTTGCTTCATTCGCTAATAACAAATTGTCGATATTTTTATATTCTGGGAATTCCAAGTTAAGTTTTCCATGATGAAACCCAGTAAGTAAAATTGATTTAATATACTACAAATTTACTTAAACCACACGACATATAAGGGTTTTTGTGTTACTGACAATTGCCATAAATAAAAAATTATTAAAGTTTTATAAAATAAATATTTATAAATTAATTTTTTTTCTTGGAATTAATTTAATGCTTTTTGATTGATCATTTTATAAATTGATGATAATAATCTAACTAATTTTTCAACATAACTTACATATTTTATTAAACTACCCCCAAATTATAGTTTTTTTTATATATTTTTTTAAACTATATTAAATGGAATTATATTGTCATCACATATGCTGTCAAAATTTTTGAAATGGGGGTTGGTTTTGTCCTTGTAAAATTTTATTTATATCGAAATTAAAGTGAGAATATAATTCAAATTATAATTAAATAATGAGTAAAAAGGGTTGAAAATGAAAGCAAATAGTTAGAAAACTATAAATTCCATACGTTACCATCATTTTATTTTTATTTTATTTAATATTTTATAGTAAATTTCTTGGAAATATATTTATGAAATATTTTTAATGATTGATGTTGTTTATTTATTGTCGCCCAGCCCAGAGGAAAAAGTTACTACATATATGTATTATTTTCATTTAATGAAAGGGTTGAAAATAACGATTAAAATTTATGTAATATTTGTGAAAATATGTTTTTTTCTTTAATAAATTTTTTGAAAAATATATAAATATTGAATTATAGTTTATAACTCAACTAAGATGGATAAGTTTCGTTTTTTGGTATATTTTGATCAAGCTAGTAAATGGAATAAACTTGAAAATTAGAGACATTTTGGAGTAAAATTCGAATCAAAATTTCTATTAAGTATTATTATGTAATGAAGGGCATTGTATGTCAAATGTGCATAGAAATTCTACAGAATTACAATAAATTTTGATCATATTACTTTAATAAATTCAAAATTTACAAAAATTACGACATAATAGTCAAAGTATTTATACATTATTTAAAGAAAAGTTCGTTATTTTTGACCTACTTTTAAGAATTAATTCTCAACAATAGAACTACATGACTTTTTAGCTACACTAAAAAGAAAATTTCTTAAATAAAAGATATTCTCTCACCTCTTTCAAAAAAACTCCACAATTCAAAATTTATTTAAAATCCTTTCACCAAAACTATAAGCAAGAAAAAAACCATCTTTAAATAGAAACCTACCCCCTTCTGTGCCAAGTCAAACCCAAACCAAATTATTATTTTTTTTTTACAATTTATTATAATAAAAATTATAATAAAGTAAATTTATATTTTTTTTGTATTTCCATTTTGTATAAATATTGTGCATACATCGTTATCATTGTCCTTTCAAATTTTAATATTGTATACAGCACCAAAATCTATTAAAGGAGTTATATAAAAAAAATGGCAATTTTGCAACAAACTAAAAAATAAAAATGAATTTAAAATTTAAAAAAAAAATACAATTCTTTTACCAAATAAACAACACAATCAAAGCCAATCAAAGTTCACCCCTCTGTAAATGCGATATGTAAAAAAGGGTATATATAAATATATCTTTTAACTATGAACAAATCTGCATCCTTTTATATCTCAGATTTAATGTAACAAATCACAGTATTAATTCAAAAATTCCCTGTTTTTTTTTATAGAGAATCATAAACCATTTTAATATTTATTACAATAACTCGTTGTAAATATTTTTTTTATTTTTTACATATGTCCTTTCATATATCCTTGTTCCAAAAACAAATGGAAAATGATAGTTGTATACAATAATAATAATAAAAAAAATCATCTAAAAATTTCATTAATGACTAGCCAAAAAAAATTTTGATAATTTTAAATTTTTTTAAGGGTGGTTTTTTTTTTATGCAGAAATCCTTGGTGTACCAACGAAAAATTATGATTATGTATATACAGAGTAAAAATATTATATAATAATAATAAATAATCACCAACCCAAATTGATAAATTATGGATGATATTTTCCTTGAAAAAAAATAAAATTAAAGTTTGTTGCATTTTTATGAGTTTTGAATTTATTGGTGAATATTATATCCTTTCAATTTGAATTTTTATATGCGTAGGAAAATTATTATTAAAAAACTAAAAATAAAAAAAAAGGGTAAATTTATAAATTACCAACATGGATGAAAAAACATTGTGATTACCATCTAATAAGCAGATGTTCTTTTTTCATGTTGGACTATCAAAGATACAGAATGAAATTATATTTAAAAGTAAAATTTTCAAATAAAAATTATTGGTGGAAATTTGTAATTTTTTTTTAATGATTTAGGAAGAGAAAGTTTGTTTTGACTTTTTAATCCGATTTAAAAAAAGTATTATACTTAGATATAAAGGTAATAAATCTGATCAGTTTAATTTTTTAATTATATTTTTGAGGTTTACCAAAAATGTATATACTATGATCGGATTAACATATATATCGGACTTATTTCTATAGACAAAATGAGTTTCATTTTAGGTGTAGTATTTTATAATTTAATGTCTGTGATTTAAATATTTTATTTTTGGTCATTATTTAATTTCATCTTTAAAGACTAATTTTAAATTAGAGTATTTTTTTGCGCAATTGGGTTTGAATTTACTAATTTAAAATTTTTTTCACGATCCCATCTAAGCACTAAATTTTAAAATGATTTGTAAAACGACAAAATTTTGTAGTAAGGCTCACCAATATTTTAGTTTAATTCTATCTATGAACCACGATTTAAAGTACATATTTTACGTGATTAATTATTTACAAAAAACTTAATTTTTCATTAATTAATCTCTAACGAAATGACAACCAATTCATCTTTCATATTAAACTAACAACCATGACACTATAGAGTATACTAATCACCCCAAATGACAATTTTTTTATATATAAAAAACCAAAATTTGCTTATTCGTCTAATAAACTTCCCTTTTTTATGGTAATTCAAATTTAAATAATGCGTATGCGCTTATAAATATCATGGCACCCTAAAAAAATTTTTTAATCGAAAACAAAATACCTATATATTTCACCATTTTACATAAACATCCCTTAAAAATGTTAATTTAGATATTTATCTACTCAATTATTTTGCTATAATATTTTTAAATTCAACTACTTATTACCTGATGCGTATAAACAAATTTTATTTAAATTAAACAAAATTATCCTTCATTGTTATCCACTTTAAAAACGGAAGTATAAAAAAGGGTTCCAAGTGGTTTTGGTGTTTCATTATTATGCAAGAAAATTAATTTTTTTTGAAAGGGTTGTGATTTCTCAATTATAACATGAAAAATATATACCGTCAAATTTGTAATATTTAAATTATGGGGTTTTTCTATTCACCTTTTTGATGTTTAACATAATCATAATTATGGTTTTCGGTGAATTAAAAGTATACATATACATAATTTCGTTTTAATGAAGGGGTTGGTTCTGTTGATATGTGAAATTAATTTGACTATCAAATAAGGTGTTAAATTTCATGGCATTGTTGATTTTGTTGTAGAGAAGGGTTTATTTAAATTTTAACTTGTTGATTGGTAGTTAAATACATAGATGAATAGTTAAAATGGTATTTAAATTTTAAGGGTTAATAATTGTATTATGTAAAGTTTTGAGGTGTTTTTTGGGGTTGATTGGTATTTAAGTAAAAGTCAATCATTTTTGTCGGTTATGTAATATAGATCTGGAAAATTTTAATGTAATTTGTTATATCAGATTAAAAATTTGGATTACTGAGGATAAAGTTGAAAATTCAATCGAATTATTAGTTTGAATAGAAGATAATTTTCAAGTTACTTTCATCCTAATGATATAAAAGAACATTAATCGATAAGTTTTGTTGATTTGTTACAAGGTAAATGATCAATAAGGCTGAAATTGGTTTGGGAAATTGGTCTTAGTTCGGAAAGGCAATAAAAATTAAATCACGACAAACTCAATTAGGAAAACTTTTGATTCAAAATTTATTCTATCGACTAAACTATATCATTTATTGGAAATTTAGCTCACATATGTATATACGAAATATCCTCTTTAGATATCATCCATTAATTCTAACTTTACATAGGAATTTCTCGGATCACATAACCCCTTTTAAACTGAAATTATTAATCATCCATTTACCATCAACTATTAAAGTGTGTTTGTCCCGTGTGCAAAACCCTTTTCATCATTTTACTTAATCTTTCTTTAATTTAGATCCTTTTTTATCTATATGTCTCCTATTCAACAGAAAATATGCCACCACACACAACATTCTTAAATGCTTTTTTTATTCTTATAATCTTTTTCAAGTCAGAAACCGAAAAAAAGGATAAATATTCTTTAAAGAAAAGGTGAAAAAAAATTTGCCTCATTCCTTAACTCTATTAATTCGTAAGCAACCCTTTAATAGACAACATTAACGGAATCCTTAATAAAGGAAGATGTTCCTCAAATAAAATGTATTATCTATTATTGGTTATTTATCGTATCCTGGGTGATTATGTCAAACCAATATCCTTTCGAAATAATATAAAACCCAGTCGTATTTCTTGTGCTAGTCTCGCTTTAGGCTCACATCAAATTTTTTTTTTTTGGTGTTGTTTGTCAATGTAATCTTTAGAGTGTGTTTCGACAATTATTTAAGGAGATTATAAACCGTAAATACATTTAACAAAAAAAAAAGGATAACCAATTTAATATATATAACCGTAAAAAAATTGTGGAAACCGTAAAATAAAATTCTTACCAAGTAACAACGGTATTGGTGCTAGTGTCGGTGATGATGGTGATTTTGATAGTCTATTCAAATCTGCAACATAAAAATAAAAATAACATAAATAAAATTTACATAAAAATAATGAAAATTATAATATCCTTGGTACGTGGTATAATCATAAAATGACATAAATAAATATAGAGAATAAATTAAAATTAAAGGATATTCACAATTTGAAAATATCACGTATTTACTTCTCGGTACACAAAAAATAAAAATTATGTTGTGATAGAAAAGAAAAAAATATATTTAAAAGTATGCATTCGATTATAATTTTTCATGAATATTCAAACAAGGATAAATATTTATATTGATTCTCTTAGGGATTTTTATAATGCAGTTTTTTATTAAATGCTTAAGAAACACCCTCATTCAATTTGTGCAGTTTTGTTTTTGCACCGAAGTGAAATAATTTTTGCTGAATTAATTTTGTTAACTTGCATAAGTTACACTGTTAAAATTCTAATTTTCCAATGTTAAATATTAGAAAAAATTATTATAATAAATTTTTTTAGGATCAAAACTATTTTTATACAAATCTAAAAACTTGATTTCATAAAACGTTTATCATACTGGGTCTTGGTTTAAGAATCTTCAAATAATATTTGTTTCATGATGACTTTACATTAAATGGTATAATATAGGAATTATAGTTATGACCTAGCAATAAATTAGCCCATTATGGTGTTGGTTGCTCGACAACAATCTTCGTGGAACCATTTTGATCTTTGATATCACATGTCGACATAAAATCAATATCAATTATGTCAATATTTGGAGTAATTTTCTACTAAATAAGAAAAGTCTATATGGACAGGATAAAGTAATAAGCGAATTAGTGTCATTATCTTTCAATGTAATTTTTCTAAACCGTGTACAATTATTATATGCTTCAATAAATTTTCCTTTTAACATTTTATAAAATTATGTTAAAATATTCTTTTTATGATTCGAACATGCAAAATACATAAGGGATATTCGTTGTTGGTTATATACTATCTAAAAAATTATATTTCTATTTCCAATAGACAAATTAAATATTTCTCCAGTTGAATAAATTCCAAAGATATAAGATAATGTTTACTTCTCAAATGCACCAAAAAAAAAAAAGAAAGGACAGTCTTCTAATACCAGAAACTTTAATTTTACTATTACTGGGGAGATGTCATTTGCAAGACTTTTCTCAATACAATTTTCATAAGGGGGACAACGAAATTTAACTATACACAAAAACTGAATATGTACATTTTTTTTTAAGGAGAGTGGAGTGTGTACAGAGATAAAAAGGTGAAAATATATCACGTATATAAATTAAACGAAAAAAAAAATAAATAAATTTATTTCACTATACAATTGCAATTCTCCCCCCAAATCCAATGACATTGTACATATGAGACACTATTCACTTTTTTTTATATACTTATATGATGGTCTTTTATCCTTTTTGTATATACGTTTTAAGGATCAGGATAAACAAAAAAAAACTATATTTTTATTTATATGCAATACTATTTGAGTTATGACTTTGTTTAAGGATTTCCATTTAAGGATACAATTTAGTAGCAAAAAAAATATAAATACATTCCTTTAGGACGCAAATTTTTGTGTTTTTTATATAAATATTTTTGGTTTTGTGATGATATTTCGTTTATTCTTGTTTGGTTTGCTAGTATTCTAATATTGTGTGTTAGGATATGGAATAGAAATAAAGGAGTTGGAGATATTAAATTTATAGGTCCCTAGAGAATGGACAAAAAAAATCGAAGGATAATGTTTTCTTTATAGAATATAATATTTTTTTTCCATATCAATTTTGTTGGTGTTTGATATTAAAGAAAATCTAAAATGCTGTGGGGGGATTGTAAGGTGCATTAGAGATAAATTATTAGAGGGACAATATTATGATCAGTCATATGGTTGAAGGATTTTCTTTTTGTGTCCCTTTTTTTTTGTTGGGAAAATCAATTATTTTAACTTAAAAAATCAATTTTACATTTGAAAATCTTTTAATTAAATTAGATTTTATTCATTTATCTCTAATATATCATTATCATTACATCCTTTTTCTTTATTGTTCATTTACTAATTATTAGTATTATGATTTTTGTTATTATTCAAATTTATACAAAGAAATTTAGTCCTCCTACTGGGATTTTAACTTTTGGATAATGATTATTCTTTTGTCCTGCACAGTTTCATCGTTTTCCTTTTATACTTAATTATATAAAAATAACCGAGAAAATCACCTTTAATGATTTGAAAAAAAAAAAAAAAGTTGGAACACCTTTAAAAGTGTATTATCTTTTGTATATGATTTTTGTAACACTGTTTGCCTGTTTGCATATTAAATGATTTTAAAGAACATGGTAAACTCCTTCATTAATTTTCGGTGTAAAAATAAAAAAATTAAAGAAATGGTCTTATAAATTTGTGAAGGACAAACGAAAGAACCTGTAGATAAATTTAAATACAAATTAAGACAAATAACAGAAGAAACTCAGTTATAAGGATATTAAATCATGGAATATGAGTGTTAATAATAATTTTTTAAATTTTTCCCAAAATTCTGTTAGATTTAAATCCTAAAATATATTTAAACAATTTATCAAGGATGCTTGTGATTGTAACAAACTCCTTAAAAATTTCTAAATTATTTTTAATAAAAGAGTAAAAGAATAGAAAAAATCAGGAAAACATAAAAAAATGCATTTTTTAAAAAGTAAAAATTTTTTAATGTGTAGTTCAATCAAGGATGCAATGCATATCGTATCCTTAAACCTATAATTTTCTAATGTAAAATCCAGGTAGTCAAAATAGGACAATTTGAATATTTATTCTAATTGTGTGTGCGAGAAATTGTTAAATAATTTTTTTATACGAATTTTTTTCTTCTATTTTTATTTATCTGAAAAAGGATATTTATTCAAAATGAACAGAAAATTGAGTTTTTATGTAATTTTTTTTTGCTTGCATTTTTTGAATATACATAATTTTATTTTACCTTTGTAGCCAAAAATGGGAATTGTAACATGATATGCTGATGTTATGGCGATTATATGTGTACGAATAATAAATAGATATTTTTTTAAAGATCCTAGTTTAAGGATAAAATAATAAATGTGCAGGTGAGTTAATAAAAAAAATGTACAATTTTAGGTTGTGAAAATGTTTTTTTTGTTTTTTCAAAAGTAATAATTTATAATATTTCAAGGTAGATTTTTGAAAAAAATATTATAGTAAAATGAAAAAAAAAATGTCAAAAAATTAAATCGATAAATTAGGAGAAATTAGGACATTTTATTGTGTACCTTTTGTTGGTTCAAAAAAGATTTTTAGTTATGGTCCGATTTTAATGATTATTGGTTGATTTACTTAAAAGGATATTCTAGGAAAATAATATTTGATAAATTCAATAATAATTCTTATAGCCTTATGTATGTACTATATAAATAATCCTTTAAGTGGTTCAGTCGCAATAGCATAATTCTCTGGAAGAAATTTGCAAAATATAAATTCGCTTTAATCACAAAAAACTTAAATTTTTGTTGTTAGAGTTAATTTTAATCGTTAATATATCGATCCAATATTTTTAGATTTCAGATTTGTTTACATTACACAATTCTTAATGATTAAAAAGTAAATATTTAAATTCAATTTGTCCTTGACCTTTCTTTTCCCAAAATTTGCTACAATTTGCTAAGAAAACTCTTTAAATATAAATAAAATTTATACGCAGTATTGTACAATTAATATCTTATACTTAATTTAATACAAAAATCCCTTTGAAATTAGTATTTAGATTAAAACGCAGAACTTCCTGATACTTATGTATAAATAATTACAATAGAAAATTAAGTTGCGAAGATTACTAATTGAAATATTATGTAAAGTAAAGATTGAAAATTAATTTGTAAAAAATTATTGATAATTTAAAAATAAT
Source organism: Empis stercorea (assembly GCA_949752835.1). Classification (NCBI taxonomy): domain Eukaryota; kingdom Metazoa; phylum Arthropoda; class Insecta; order Diptera; family Empididae; genus Empis; species Empis stercorea. The sequence goes on from OX457089.1 coordinate 42,854,450, forward strand.
AAATAATTTAAATATTAAAATAAATAGAATTTGTATAAATATTTTACTGTACATCACACAAAACTTACATCATAAAAATTACATCTACTAATTTAATTCTAATTTTAATTTTTATTTACTAATATAAAAATTTAAGGATTATTCAAACACAATAATTAAATTTAGACAGAAAAAAACCTACATCTTGATCGTCCAACATGATGATTATTAATGTGATGATGATGATGATGTGTTGGTGTTGTAGGTGAATTAATTAATTCTCTATTAATTGATAATTTTTTATTATTTTTATCATCATCCCATCGGACTTGTGATAAAACCATCATTTTTAAATCACTTTATCTATTGTCTTTGTTTTTATTAAAACCACAATAAAATTCACATTTGTCATTTGATCATCATATTATACAACACACAAACAACGTAAATCCTTAAAATTTAAATTTATTTAAATTATATTTAAAAAAAAAAAAATTAAATCCTAAATTTATTCAAGCATAAATTAATTATTCAAAAAAAATTATTAATTAAAATTATTATAATTTTCTAGTCCTTATTCATTCACAAATTAAACTGAACTGAATTGCAATAGGTAAGAAAATTGTCCTTGAAGTTCCTATATAATATTATATATCGCATATTTTTACACTATATAAAATATTTCTTATAAATATGAGACACCATTAAAATGCAATATAGTGTATATTGCGTCTATCTTTTTCTATCCTTAAAGAAGAAAAAAAATACGTAAAAGGACGAAATTTATTTTTATATTATACATATATAAGATTTTTGTCGTCGTCGTATGATTATTTTTCTTTTTTTTTGGTTATAAATAAAATCGTTAATCAAATTACACAAAAAAAAAACACACTATAACAATAAAAAGGACGAAATAATGTGAAGTGATTTTATTTTATACAAGAAAGTTTTATTAGGAATTTTTGTTTTTCTTTTCGTATTAAGTACGAATATTATATCCTTTTTTTTTATTAATATAAAAGGAGGGGTTTTAACAATACAAAAATATACATATATCCATAAAGGTGTATATGTCAAAATTTCTAAATGCATTGTTATCCCTTCTCTTCAAAAATTAATTTTTCAACATAAAAAAAAAAAATAACTAATAAAATTTCCCCAATGCACAAAAAAAAAAAATTAAATAAATTCTTATTTGAATTTTTCATGCTTGTGTGGAATATAAACGAAAACAGGATATTTTTCTATATATACATAATTTTTGCATTGTAAAATTTGTTTATGTATTTAAGTTTTGTTATATCAAAAAATTGCATTTGCGTATAAATATTGTGTAAGTGGTGCATATGAAAATTATGAATGTGAATAAACTTGTTTTATATGTGTATATATACATAGATGGATTGTGGAATGTAAATATAAAATAATTTTAATCTTTCTTTTTTCATATTATTAAAAATGTTAAATTTTGAATAAAAAAATGAATTTTAAAAGGATAGAGGGGGTGAATGAATATCATATATATATAATATATTTGTTTTGTGTATTGTTATGTCCTTAAAGGGTGTGGTCTACTGGAAATTATTTAAAACAATTTTTTTTTTGTGGAACATAAATTTTCATATATTTATATATGCAATTTTTCGAAGCAACAAAATAACTAAGATAAAATTTATGAATTTAATATTGAAATTATTAATTTTTGTATATTATACGATTTTGTGGAACTAATATCGATGTGTGTTTGTATGTGTTTGGGTAATTCAAGTAATTTATATGTTTATGTATTGGATTTTGTGTTTTTGACCTCATAGAAGAATTTTATTTTTGTTATGGCCAAGGGTCAATCTACAATATCATTTCTTATGGAAAATATTAGTGGGAAATTAGGGATAGTGGACAGAGAATGTATAATGTAGATTTTGTGTGTAGAGATGGGGTGCAATTGCACTTGTTCCATTTTAATTTTTGTGTAATTTTAAAAAGTTTCTTATATTGAAATTGTTTATTAATTTTTATTTTGTTTGTTTTTTGGAAGAAATATTAATTTTAGGAGTAAGACTTGTGGGGATCTGTGGACTCGAAAAATAATGATTTAATATATTATTTTGCAGTTGTTCACAATGAGATATTTATAATGGAATTTCAGTTAAATTGTAATATGCTTTAAGTTATTTGGTAATTTATAGATTAATATTTAAAAAAATTGAAGATAATTTAAATTTTTTTGATATTTCATAAATAATTTCTGAGTAATAATTCATTTGTACTAATTGTACTACAAAATTTTCATAAATTAGAAAAAAAAGTAATAAAGAAGACCTAGACGAGAAGAGAACGAGATAAACATCAGCACTTACTCAGAAGTTAAGGGAGCTCTACTCCAGTCCAGATGCTTTCTTATATAATTTCAGAAATGTAAAAATACCAATTTACTGTACCAATAATACCAATTATTGTCTATTGTATAATCTGAATTATTTTAATTCCAAAAACAATTTTTTTTATTAAAAAACCCTCTTTTACCTAAATTTTTAATAATAAATAAATCCAAAAATTTTGCAGGTACATTCGTTAAGCCTTTTGTAAAGTTTTTTGAATTCAATATTATACCCTTGCAAAAAAAAAATCACATCCACCTTAATATATATTTTTTCAAAAAAAAAACCCTTCATACCAAAAATTTCCAAAAATTAAAAGGATATGATTTTTTTTTCGAAAAACCCTAATTTTTCAACAAAAAAAATAGTTTATATTTTAAAATTTTTTTATGGAAATAATGAAATAACCCATGACCTGATTAAATTTCCTTTATTTTCATTAAAAAAAATCCTACAAGGATTTCGATAAAAATAAAACGTTAAAATAATCAATGTTCAATAATTTTTTTTTCCAAAAATAAGGTAAAAAAATCATTTTTATAGGGTTGCATAATAATGGAAATTTTCAACTTATATAAATGACGTACCCTTACAGATTTTGGAAAAAAAATTGATTTTTTTTTGTAAAAAATAGAAATAAAATTGCATAAAAAATAGAATTTCTTAGGGGTAAAACATTTTTTTTACATTTTTTTTAAATTTATTTTTGAATTTAAATGCAAAAACAGAAATGAAACGCAATTTTTTTGAAAATTTCTTCGACAAAAACTGAATTTGTAAAATTAATTGAAAACGAAAAATTTTTTGTATTTTTTTAACGGACTTTCTCACGAGTTTCCTTAAGACTGTTTTTTTTTTTGGTTTTTTTAGATAAAAAATTAATTGTAAGGATATTTTTTTTTATTATTTTTTTTTGAAGGATAAAAAGATGATATTATGATAAGTATTAAATTAAGGATAAGATGCAAAAGAGCTTAAGAAATTTTTTCGTAAAATTTATTTATCTACTTAAGAAGTTTTGGAAAAAAATTTTGTTGATTTTTAGAAAGGAAATTCGATGAGTTTGAATAAAGGATTTAAGGATAATTAATTGTACTATATATAGATTTTATAATGGAAGATATTTTAAATTGGGTATTAAAAATTATTATATTTGATTAAGAACAAAATTATTTTTGTGATACAGATTTTCGATTTCCTACAAATCAGATCTTTCTTATTATAAATTTAGAAAAGTTTTCCTCATATTCTGGACAATGAAATATCAAAAAAATACTAACTAAAACAAATAATTTTTCCTAATAATATTCCTAAAATAAATTTCATCATTTATGGCCATTTATTTTCTCCTACAAAACTTTAACCTTCGAAAAATTCAAGATAAACAATAATTATTTAAAAAAAATTTTAATGACATATAAATTCCACCCAAACTTTGCTACTTTCTTATACATAAGTCCATTCTCTAATATTCCAAAAGTGACAACATTTATTTCCATATTATGTTATACTACTGTCTTTCAAAATGTCTTAACTGATTATTTGCTAAACATTTCAATTCTCATGTCTAATGACTTTGTGCTGAGGGTAAAAACAATATCAACAATTTCTTTACCAACTAACAGTAGACAGTAGATGAAGAACTTTGGAGGAAAGGATAGAACATGACAAAAATTTTACGGTGGAACCAAAAAATTAAGATAAATACATATATGTGTAAGATATCATATACATACTATATTTGTCGAAATACATATATATAATTCTCATTCTGATTTTGTGTCCAGTTTGAGTAAACAAATGAACATTGACATGCTGTCGAGGACAATGGACTTAAAGGTATATATAACATTAACATATATGTACATAAAAATATTGAAAAGTTGTTGTATAGAAAAGCAGAGAAGAAGTATTTTCTTTGCAGAAATTATAATCATCTATTTTTATTTTATTATATTTTCCAAAATTACATATTCTAGAAAAGTTATTTTTTTCTTGTGTCTGGGTCTGGTAAAAACTTAAAAATGGTAAAGACATTTTCTTTGGATGGACATGGCGGTATGCTTTAGTAATAATAATATCGAGTTTGAATAAATTATAATGACGTATATATTTATTTACAAATGGTACAAATTTATGTAAAATTAATTGAAATTGCATTTATATTTTCTTGAAGAAGTTTTACGCTCCTACTGATTCATTTCTTCGCCCAAATATCTCATCCTTAATTAAGTTACTATTTATTTATAAGAAATATTAGAAAAATACTTTGTGTAAATCATATTGCCACCATCTGGTTTGAATAATTATTAGTAATATTTAAATGGTGAAATTATTTTTCTTAATGATTATGGGGGTGGTAAAACGGTCTCTACATACATTCTATTTTTAGATATTTATATTCGCTGACATTTCGAATATGTTTACATATAATATAATATGAAAGATTTTGTATCTGGTTTGGGGAGGTTGTTGTTCGTTTGGCGAGGATGAATTGGGAAATAAAATAAAATATTTGCACCCTTATAAAAATTATAATGAAGTATATTAAATTTATATTCTATAGTCGTAAAAATAAAACATGTACAAAAGAAATTAATTAAAAAACAAAATATTTTCATTTTGTTTTTAAGATTATAGGGTGGTATTGTATTTATAGAATATAGTGTAACAAGTTTAATGCGTATAAGATAATAAATTGCGCATAGAATTCATCATAAATTTTATCAGAGTAAACTATAAATAAAACTTGTGGGGGGGGGTGGTGTAAAGTGTATGTTATCCTTTTGATAAGACGATATTAACATATCCAATATGTAAAGACAATTAATGAAGATAATTTATTAAATTTTGTAAGTTGTAAATTTGAAATGATAAAAATGACATTTAATGAAATAAATTACATAGAATAAGTTTATTACCAATGAAATTAAAATGCAGATTAAAAACTAAAAAAGGATATTCCTTGTATTACTAGTAAATTCTTTATGTTCAATATTAAATTGGAATTCTCCTTTCTATTATCGCTAAAACCAATCATTACAAAACTTTTGTAAAAAAAATTAAATATTAATCAACTTTTTATTTATTTTTTCATTTTCCTGTCCAAAATCTTTTTACATAAGAATTCAATTTTAAACTGAAAAAAAATCTGTCCCTCCACACACACAAAATATATCAGAAAACTTTATCCTTTAACCACTTTACAATAAAATAAATAAATAACAAAAAAAATTCAAAATTCTCTTCGGTCATCACCACAAAAATACTTTACACACTTTAAAATATCCTTTACAATTTTCCATTTAGAAATAAAAAATAATGTTTACAACTCCATTAGGTGCTACTATTTTTTTTTTGTGTGTAGTATTTCTATAAGGACAAATTTATTTCATCACCTCATACCCCAAAATTTTGTGTATGGTCATATACTATAATAATTTTTTTTATACATATATTTAAAAGCCGCATCCTTTTTTTATATATAAGTATATGAGGGACAAAATAATATCCTTGTCTGCTTATTACACTTTAAAAATTGTTGTACACAAGAAAACTTTTTCTGAGGGTTTTTTATAATAGTATAAATTTTAAAGAAAATCCGCACCAAAAATAAAAGGAAAAATGGGAAGAAAAAAAAAACGCATAAAGGGATTTTAAAAATTCATCCTTTAAATTGCATGTTGTAAGATACAACAACAAAAAGGACAAGGACATTGTGGGTCGATTTATATAATACTAAATATTATAAATTTAGATATAAAGAAAATGTGGGGGGATTCTGTTTTCGGTTGGGAATATTACAATAATAATAATTTGTAATGAACAAACATTTAGTTGACAAATTTACTGTGTATTTTTGTTATTTAAAATTATGAAATATGTAATGTGGAATTTGTGCGGTTGAAAATTATGAAAAGTATTTTAAAATGTAATAAAATTATTTATATACAAGGTTGATAAGTTCTAGTTTAATCTTTTGGGGGGATTAAAAATGATAAATAAAGGTTAAAGGGACGAAATGTTAAGAAAGAAAGCAAAAATGCAGTGATTTATGATTGAATTTAACTTGATTTTTATTTGTTGTATATTTGCACTAAAAAATAAAATTGTTTTTGAAGGGCAAGGGATTTAATAATTTAAATAACAAAGTCAATCAAATTACAATTTTCACTTAATTGGAAATATAATTATAATTGCTACAAAATTCTAAAATTTCTAGTACAATTGTATAATATATAGTTTGAACTCTTCCACAGAGTCTTACTTCCTCTTATAAAGATTCTAGACACATTTCTTGAGTCCATCCTATTATAACCCATGATTTTTTTGTAATAATTTACTTACAAAAATCTTCAATTTAATTTTAATTGAAAAAAATATCAAATTGATATAGAAAATTTATATTCAACATCGATAAAATATAAATTATATCCTTTCTGTTACAGAAACTAATTTAAATTTTGATGAAAAAACTATTAGCATATAAATATCTTTTTCTTATATACATGAAAAAAGAAACAGTTTGTTTTTTAATGTGATCCTTTTACAAAAAAATTCTAATTCAAAATCTAAATGGTAATGGTCAAACAAGAATGTATATATGATTTCTGTATCAAAAGGTCGATTATACTTATGTATTTAAAATTATTCTGAAAAATATTAAGCTTGATTGGGCTCTATCGATAAAACATATAGAAAGTATTTCTATATCGGAAATTGAAAAATGCTGTTTTGAATTACAAATTTAAAAAAAAAATTGTAGACCGATTCTTCAAGGACTCTATATTTCCCCATTATTACAATATGTATTAAAAAATAATTGACCCTTTTAACATTTTAAAAAAATATAAAAAAAAAAACTAAACAAATATTTAGTAAGCAATAATGTTTATGTTAAGTTTTTCTTAAATTTCCCAAAGAAAAATTCTTATCTATAATACAGTAAAGTCTGGAGATCCTTTAAGAAAAATGCAAATAAATATATACTTATTAAAGAAAAACTCACCCTTAATATTAGATCCCATTTTCTTTGTTTGATAAAAATCAGTCTGGCTATTGTTACTGATATGTTTCTTTCGTGCAACAGCAGGACTATTATTAATACTATTTGAACTTAATTCACCCGCACTACCATCACCATCTGAATTTATAAATACACCATCCTTATTTGAATTTCTATTGTTGTGATGGTAATTTCTTTTCATTTCTAAACGTTGTTTCTGTTGTTTAAATTGATGTTCACGAATTAAACGATCTCGTTCATGAAAATGTGAAGCAAATAAATTTTTCTCACGTTCAATACCAATAACAATACCGGCATTTTCCATCATCATACTACTACTAGTACTATTATTATTATTATTATTTTTCTTTGTTAATGATAATATTTTACTATTGCCTTTAATATTACTACCAATACCTTTTGTATATGAAACAACTCCACCGCCACTACAAGCATCTCCACCAAATTCATTATGATTATTTCCAAATTCATCATTGTTGGGGGTTGTTAATGATAATGTATTTATACTAGTAGTCGTAGTAGTAGTAGTAGCGGTAGTAGAATGAGTTATAGTAGTTGGGGTTGATGATGTTATTATTTTTGCCAGACTATTTAACACCGAAAAATTATCAGAATTTTGTTTTATTGTCTCGTTTCGTAATGTTGGTAAAATTGTATTTTTAGATTCGGTAATTGATGACGACGTCGACAACGGCAAGGATGTTGAAGGTGGTGGGAGTGGTGGTGGTGTTTCTGACGATGAATGAGATAAAGAAATTAATGCTGAAGGATTCAAGTGCGTTGATTGTAGTGGAATTGTTTGTGATGTAGTATGTGGTGTTAAATGTTTACGACTATAATTGGTATGATTTAAATGTTGTTGCGGCGGCTGTTGATGTCGAATAGACGACGATAACATATTTGTAGATGAATTCATAGAAGAATTATTAACTAATTTTAATTTTGTTGGTTGTTGTTGTATTGATGATGAAATTGGGGATGTACGATTCAACGAAATAGGGGATGATTTTAATGAAGAAGATTGAAGGAGAAATTGTTGTTGTTGATGTTGATATTGTTGCTGTAGCATTAATTCATGAAATGTTGGTAACATTGTTGGAATTAAATCAGTTTTATTATTAACATCATTTAGAATTTTCGCCGGCAATTGTGTAAATGATGGTAAATGTGATGTTGTTGTAATAGATAATGGCGAATATGCCGGTTGTTGTTGCTGCTGCTGCTGCTGCTGTGTTGTTCGTATTGAAGATGGTGGCATTAAGAGATATGATGGTATAGTCGAAGTTGTTGTTGTTGTTGTTATTGAATCATTTGTAGTTGATGAATTAATTACAGATGCTGCAGCAGCAGCTGCAATTAATGCTGATGTTGTTGTTGATGATGATGGTAAAAATGTAGGTGGCATAATTAATTGCTGTGTCCCCAAAGTGGAGGATGATGATGATGTTAATGGTGGTAGTAAAGATGATATAAAATTTGATTCTCTGAATAAAGGAGATTTTTGTTGTTGTTGTTGACCTGGTGAATTTGGTGGTGTTATTTGGTGTGAATTATAATTTTTTTGCTGATACGATAAAAGAAATTCTGTAGACATTGGTATAAATGAATTTGTAATTGTATCAAATCCTGTTGACATAGATGTATGTATTGGTGATGATGATAATGATATATTTGTTGTTATTGGTATTTGTAATTCTTTTTTAGACTTTTTTATTATTATAGGTTCAATGAGTTTTTCTTCTTGCTGTTGTTTTTGTTGTTCTTGTTTTTGTTCATTCAATATGGTTTGTTGTGTCTGGTGGTCATTTTGTTTAATCAGCTGATAATCTTGTAATTTATTATTATTATTATGAATTTGTTGAATTTGTTGTGAAATTTGATTAACTGATGATGATATCAATGAATTTACTGCTGATGAATTTATTACTGATGATAACCAAGGATGTGTTGTTGTTGGAAATTTATTTGATATCCAAAATTTATCTGTAATTATACATTTTATAAAAAAAATTTAAATTTTAATATGGTAATTTTTTGAAAGGACATGCGCATTAAATTATTCAAATTAATGGAGGCAATAATCAATACAAAATTATTTAAATATCAAAGATATTCATATAGTTTCGTATATATAATTATGTACAGAAAAATTTCATTTACCTGATGGTTATACCGAATTAAAGGGATATTTTTTTTGTAGTTAAGATTAAAGGGTTATGTAAGGTAAAATTTCTCAACCCTTTTTTTTTATCTCGATTTCATATATTTGAACGTGTGATAGACTCGTGGTATATATGATTCAGGGTTTAAATTTCACTAATTGTACATTATCCTTAATGAATATTTTCGTTGGTTCTTTCATAGTTTTGTGATATCAAAAGGAATATATAATATTGTTGATTGTGAAATTTTTACATCAAAGATAACAAATAAAATAATTTCAACCCCTTTTTTCGACTGATTGATGAATTTAAAAAAAAAAAAATAATAATTTTGATATAAAAAGTTCAATGGTTTCACTTTTTGTTTTTTGCATATGGCGTATTTAGTTATGGTACAACAAATTTTCGTTGTTTTGATTGTTTTCTACATACTATAAAGTAAAAATGGAGATGATATGCTTATTATGTGTGTTTATTTAAGGGATGTTTTTTTAGTTTTCCTTTTTTTTTAAATAGTTTAATGAAAAAGGGGTTTATGTATTGTTTTCACAGATTATTTAAATTGAGGGTTAAATTTTTTTATGTTTGATGATGATTATAATTTGAATAGGGAAAAATTATTTAGCGATGGTATTTTCATAAAAAAAAATGGCGTTTTAAATTTTAAATGGATTAAATAAAATATGGTTTTGATGGTAAAATTGTTTTTCACTAAAACTTTTTGAAGTATATAGGGAATTTGAAATGTCAAAGAATATAATTAAAATTATTCCTTTAATAATTAAGTTGTGAAATGGGAGAATTCTCTTGTCGGAGACCATCATTTATTGTGCAGTGGGCAATGTACATTTTCATTAAAATTATCACATTTTGAGACAATTTTTCACTTGGTTGAACAAAATATTGAATTTATTTACTAACTTGATGTACAATGATGTCGAAAATCTTCAATAATAGTTTAACATTTTGTAGTTTTTCAATATCAATAAAATAATTAAGGGAAAACGAGCTTAATCCAATCATAACTTATTACATGGACTAAATTGTCTAAAAGATTTAATTTTGACATGATAAATATTCATATCCTGAAACGAATTATGTCATTGTGAAAATAATTGACGAATTTATCACATTTTATGTGATTTGACACGCGCATTTTTTTTTATTCAAAATTTTATCCACACTTTAATGGCACAAAGAAAAAAGATTTTTTATTTCTCCAAAATATTTATAAAAACTTACCTTCACAAGAAAATTAAATTACATTTTTATACATTTGGAAATTGGACATTATCGATAAACATATTTTAAAAAGTGTGCTGGTCTTATTCGTTTCTCTGGCTGCCATTCGTCCACGGAAGGAAAAAAAAAGATTTGGTTGGCGGCTTTAAAAAGATATTTCCTTTAAGAAGGGGGTAAAAAAAATGATCAATCTACCTAAAGGATGTATTGATGAAGTAAAAAGAATATTTAACCCTCCCATTTCGAAATTAAATTCATTTGTAAATTTTTTTTAATCAATTAAATAAAAAAATTGTTTTCATAATCAAAAAATTTTTGACAAAAAAATAAATTTGTTAAAAATGAAACTGAAAGGTAAACACACGCTAAAAAAGAAATCCTTTTTTTTTTTAATAATATTTAAACCATATCCTTTACACATGTTCAATAATCATTAAAATCGAAGAAAAAAAAATTGTGTTTTTTCTTTTTAATTTTGAAAAAACGAAAGGATATCAAATTTTCGTTTTTTTTTTGTTAAAAAGTTCAAAAAAAAAAATAATAATAAAAGAAAGTTTTGATTTGCAAAAAAAAACAATATTAGAATCCTTTTTTCTGATTTGTCGATTTGAGCATATGGATTTTTTTTCTTCTTTATATATGCAATATTATATTGTCCTTAAAAATAAATCAAATTTAAGATTTTTAATCCTTTTTCTTGTGTATAATGATTTTTTGTTTGTTTGATGATCATCAAAAAATTTTTTTTTCTATTAAATATCCTTTTTATTTACGCAAGATGCATCAATAGAAAATTATATATTTAATATAGATATTTTAATCTTAAACTGTATAAGATTTTCGTTATTATCATTGAAAGTAAAATCCTTTCAGGGGGATATGCGTTTAAAATTGAGATATTTTAAAGGTTTATTTTATCCTTTTTTTCGGTATAGAAATGTTCATTAATGTATGTGCAATGAAGGTTATGATTTTTTATGATTATCGAAATTAGGAGGTTTGTTGAGATATTCTACAGTTGTTTAGAAATAGTAAGGAATATTTTTAGTTCACACTATAGTTAACTATAGTGTGGGTATTTCTTTAACCAGTACATAGAAGGAAAATTTTGTTGGATTTTTCACTTAATTTACAGATTAATTTCAGTTCGAGAAGATTTGAAAATTTCTTTTTCTAAACTTAAGTAAATTGAAATAAGATCCGTCCATATGTCGTCACCTTCATTAGTTAATATTCTAAATGTTAGCCTTAAAAATTAATTAATTGAAATTTAATAGTGAAAGGAAAGAATCATGAAACGTAATTTCCGAGCAAAAAGTTTGGGTAATTTGAATTGTGTACATCAGAAGGAGCATAAAACATAAAATATTTATTCATTCATTTGACATTGAAATACTTTATAAACTTTAGGTTTCCTTTTTATCTCTCACTTTTTCTGTCATTTTGACACTTCGAATTTCACTTATGTAATTCATCTAATAAAATGTGCTAACACAAACTAATGAAAGTGATGCAATTTAATAGAAATAATACGTAAAACATTTGCACAAAAAAGGACTAATCACTCACCACCACCACAACTGATCCCACAATTTTGTACACCTTTTATTAATAATATAGTCTTCAGACATACATCCTGCCATTTAAAATGTTTTCCCTTTTATTTTTTAAAAAGAATAATCCTTTTTCGTAAGAATTCTATTTTCTTTTGGTTGCATAGAAGAAAGACTTTAAATTTTTGGCTGTTTCACTTTCTATGCGTTAAATTAAGAATTTAATAATAATCAGAAACTATGTTTTTTTTATTGTCGGTGGATGATGCAATGACAAAAATATAAAAAAAAACCAAAAACTTTTACGAAATTAATTGAGCATAAAAGTAAAAGGATAAAAAAGTAACATTTTTTCAGATTCTTTTCTTTTTAACACTTTTTGATGACATTTTTTATGAGAAGTATGATGTCAAGATGTCAAGGATATGTGGTGATGAAGTTAATATACTGAGAGCAGATGTTTCTGGTTTTCCTTTTTTATGCAATCGAAAATGTAGTTGGCGGTAATATTTGAAAAAAGGTAATTTTTAATTTTAATGTACACCTACAGCCAGCCTCATCAATTTGCATTGCAACAGTAACAATTTACGAAAGGTCTATCACTAGATGCATCCCTGTACGCCTGTACCCCACAATGCAGATAGAGGGAATTTAAGAAGAAGAATTTAAATTAATGAATTAAGTTATTTTGTCAAAAAAATCCACAAATTATTAAGAGAATTTGAATTTCGTGTATATTTTAAAATTTAATTATTATAATTTCGATGAAACAATGTCAGAATCATAAAAACTATTGAATCTACTTTATGGTTATAATTTATTATTAACACTGTGTGGTATATAATTTATTAGTTTGCATGTTTCTGGGTGCAAAGTAATAGAAAATTTAATTTTTATAAAATTGTATATAATTACAATTCAATTCTGATTTTTAATATTTATAGAAAACTTTATTACTTTTTTCCAAAGAAAATTTTATTTATTAAATATATTAAATTTATGTATTTACATAAATTGCGAAAATTTTTTAAAATCTATTAAATTCTATGAAGAGAAAACAACATTAAATGGAAATATAAGTTTAGATCGTAAATTAATTTTGCTTTTTTTGCTTTTAAAACAAAAGATCATAAAAAAAATGAGTTCTGATTTTGATAATTAAAATATAATTTTACTACTCAACAGTGAATTCTTTGATTTTTTTCTTTTATTTCAATTTTTCACATAATAAATATAAGTAAATTGTGTTAATAATATCATAAAAAAAAAAAACATAACATTGTATTGATGGTACGATACACTAGAGGAAAATTAGAGAAAATACTAGAAAGAATTCTAACTTCAGATTTTTGGGACTATAGGATACTAAAATTAATAATAAATTGAGAATTTTGGCCAACAAAATTTCAAAAATTAATTCGATTTTCCTTTTATCAAAGATGTTTTCAAGATTGTTCGATGAATCTTTAAACTGAACTATGTATCACGACTATTTATTCAAATTGTTTTGTTCAAACCGTAATTTTCCCTAGTTTTTCCAAAGTATTAATAAGTAAAGCATATATTTCGCACATAAGTTTTTCATAAATTAACTAATTTTAGTTTTTATACATATAATAATTTATAACTTGAATTTTTTCACGAATTACTTTTTTATGATCTCAAAAACAATGTAATTGTTTTTTTTTTTGCGGAAGTAAAATGTTAATTAAATCATAAAAAAAATGTTTTTCTTTTTTCATTTTATTCAAATTGAAAATTATAATAAGAATTTTTTATGATATGTAATAATTAAAAGAAAAAAACTATTAATGTTGAAAATGTACATAACATTTACAAATTAACAATTTTTGAAACATTGTAGTTTTTTTTTAAAGGATATGTTAATAAAAACTTTAATAATTTAATTTTGATTTACTCGTTACATTATTTTTTTTTTATTATATATATATTTTTTTTGGTATAATAATGATTTTTGAGTATATAAAATTTCTTTGGAATTTCTCAATTTCTATATAATATCTTTGTAATGTAAACGCCTTCTAATCTGGGTTAATCGGATTTTAATCGTTTCACATTATTATAAAGATTTTTTTTTGAATATTTTTTTATTTAATCTAAATATTAAAGTTATGTTAGTATGAGTTATAATGAGTTGAATGATTATTGAGAATATAATAAATTTTGTATATTTAAATTGATTTGAAATATTTAGTTACCTAATATACTATCGATATTTTGATATTGAAAAGGAATTTAAAAGGACTAATGAAATTTCTTTTTATTTACAGATTTACAAGGAAATTTCTCAAATGTGACACTATCTATGTCTTCCTTTAAATTTTTATCTAATCTAACTTTCATGATATATTTTAATCAAATATTAAATATTTGAATTTTAGCTACCCTCAATTATTTCTAGTAGTGCAACTTATTTGTCGTATTGTAATATAATTAGTTATAAACCTATGGTTCAGCCTGTACTACTTAAAAAGTCGTACTGTTAGCTCAGTGACATGTCCTATTATTAGCCCATATAAATGTTGATGTCAAGGATATGTGGTATGATGAAGTTAATATACTGAGAGCAGATGTTTCTGGTTTTCCTTTTTTATGCAATCGAAAATGTAGTTTTTTATGATTTAATTAACATTTTACTTATTAGCCCATATATATGGACAATAGAGTATCGCAATTACATAATATTTTGTCTGCAATATCATCCTCGTATAGGCAATATCTACGAAGTCAGTTCAGTTACCTAATATGTCAAGGATTTTCTTGTTATTCTATTACAAACTTTCCTTATTATAAGTAGCCAGGTTGTCAAACGTAGCAATTACAAATAGCATTGTCTAATTTTAAACAGTATGCAGATTGTAATTCCAATTTAGTTAAAGATTTATTTTTTCCTCTGATGACATTACTCTATACTCTATTCTATAGTATGTCCCCACTATACTTTAAAAAAAAATCTATCTATTAGTTTAAAAACAAATAACTAACCCATAACAGGAAATCAATCTCAAAACTACAACATTTGGTTAACAATAAGAAGAAGGAAAAAAAAAATATATAAAAATATTACCAAATTAAATGCACAGGTAGAAATCTAAATAACAATGAAAATATGATGAAAAGGAACCAAAGATATTTATAAAAAAAAACAGATTTTAACACAACAGGTACACAGAACTGCCACTACTCTCGTACTAACAATCACCACGCACATCACAAGAACAAAAAAAATAAATTTATATGATGATTCTTTGAATATACATACATTTTTTAAAAGCTACAATTATGGCATTAGTGGCAAAGAATCATTACAACAGCCAACATAACCAAAATGGATTTTTTTTTCATTTAAAGAAAAATGCGATTGTGCATATACAATTTGAATATATATAAGATGAAATTATTGTTGTATAATCTTCACCGTCAAAAATTAACTCAAATTCATTATTGTAGTCATAAATCATTAAAAGGATTTTTTAAGTTAAATCATTTTTTTTATCTTTGACTTAATTATACACTTTTTTGATTAAGAGTCTTGATAAATGTAGCGCAAAGAAAATAATTTGTTGCACTTAACAACTGGAGATGAAGAAATTTTTTGATTTTTTTTATATTTCGATTAAAAAAGGAAGTAATTATAATATTAACCCGAAAAATTTCATTTATATATCATATATGGATTAAAGTAATTCATCATTATCAGAAATTAATAACCAGTGAGAGAGAGAGAGAGGAGAGTGTAGTGTACTTAATTAAAATTAAGTAAATTTAATGTAAAAAATGAACAGAAAAGAAAAGGAGACTTTGTAAAATTTTGGGCAGAAAACATAGTAGTGAAATTTGAATGAAATTCGGGAATTAAGTGAAGAAATTTGTTCTTGTAGGAAATATTTGAAACCTTGAAAGTAATATACTATATTACTAATGCTAATACTAATTATATATTTAAGGATATAAGTGCAATTATCCTTTCTAATGATGGGCAAGAATTTGTTAAGCACATTTTCTACATTTTTGAACTGTCGTTCTCCAAAATGTTTACAAAAACTTATGATCTATTGCACTCTGGTATTATAGTATACTTCCAGCTAGGCCACTGATAATATATTTTTTAGGTTACTTATAAGATAATGAAATGCTTAAACAATATGAACTAAAATATTGAAAATTGGTTAAGGAAATTGATAATTTGTGAAATAGAAATACATATTCATAAGAGAAACTTTTGAAATCCTTGATAAGCTTCTATACAATAAATTTTAAAATCCAATTAAAATCTAATCAATTATAATTAATTGAGTTTGCAAAAAAAAAAAGATCCTTGAACATATTTTCAATTTCGACATAAGAAAAATAATAATAATCAGCATTTCTGTATATATATACAAATATCATTATAAGCATAACCTTAAATTCCACATAAGATAAACGAAAAATACTATAATATAAATTTGCTTATTTGGCTAAACCCTATGATTACCTTTTATGCTACATAATTATTATACTTTTCATCTTTATGCACACATTTCCCAAAAAATGAAATAACAACAAAAATGCCAAATTTAAAATAATAACATCGTAGAGCAACAACAAAAAAGATATGGTCAAGAAAAAGGACCAAAAATATATTTACAGAAATGATTATCGGATCAAGAAGATAGGAAAAAAAATGATATGAACGGTGGTGGACATAAGTCACTCTAAATTCCAATTTTTCGTTTTTTAGTTTTGAAATGCAAAAATATATAAAGTCAAAAAGTATTTAAATATCCTTTTTTTTTGTTTAGAAAATGTGTCTGTGCGTTTTTTTCTTGTGGACGAGAATCCATTAAAAAAACAGCAGGTCATCTTTAAGGTGGCAAATTGAAATATTTCAGGTAGACAATATAGAAATAAAAAATTGATGTTAAGACTTAATCAAGAAGAATGATCTGAAGATTGTTGGCGCCTCAATTTTCATATTAACTTGAGATCCTTATAAAAATAATATTCAGATTTAAGGATAATGTTTGTTGGTGTTGTGGAAGAGTGGTTCTTTTAAATAAATATTCTTTTTTCAAGTTTAAAGTAAGGATGTTCATTAAAGGATAAATATGAATATTATTAAAGGATTAGTTACTATTTTGAAATGCAAATTTCGATTAGATGTAAAGAAGAATATGTAAGAATATAGTAAAAAATGAATAATGAAATTCTGGAAGGATCAACTGAAATATTTACCCAAATTGGAACGATTTGAAAGGATTTCTATTGTATCAATCGTTAGTGGTGCTAAACAATCAATTTTTCGTGCTGAGTATATTTTTGACAGTTAATATAATTACTTTTTACATTACATTACTATAAATTTCCTATTGCAATATCATTTTTTTCCATAATTTCTGAGTAATATTATTATGCTTCCTTCTATTAATATCATTATCTAATTTATTAAATCAACTTTTATGCAATTATTTGTTAAATTCCAAAACCAAATCAAAATATAAAAAAAAAATATGAAACTAGGAAAAATATAATTAATTAATAATTTTGGTCAGCATAAATCATATAAAAAACCAAGACTAATCTTATTAAATAAAGTATTGTTTTTCATTAAAACGAAAATAAATGATAATTAGCATTATTCATTGGTTTGTTGTTCATTTTTTGCAATATTACTGAAAAAAATTTATGTAAAGTAATAAACTATATTAAAAAATTGACTTAATTTTATTTTTTAAACACACAAAAAATAATTTACCTGAATTATAGAAATAATAATAATTATAATTAATAATCTTCTTATTTAACTGAAATTATAAATAAATTTTAACCGGAAATGATATTGCGTGTAAAGAAATCGTAAATTTTGTTTTGTATATGCATATATGTCCACTTTACAAACCCACAAAACTTTTAGATATTAAATATACATAAAAAATATATACTTAGATATTATAATAATTGTTGCGAATTATATTATTTTATTATTGCAATTAAATTTCTTAAAATATGTAAAAAAAAAAAAATTATTAAAAATTATTTTTTTTCTGTGCAAGAAACTTTGAAGATTATTTTATAACGATTAGGATACATTAACATATCCAGTTAATGAACATTGAACATTTTGGCATTACATAATAAAATATGGCAAAAGTTTTGATATAGAATAATAGAGTAATTATAAAATAAGATGATTATCAAAGCTGAAAATTGGATGAGAAATTATCATTATTATTAAACCAAAAAGAGCTACTTAATTTACAGAAATTCATTTTATTTTTCAGAAATTAATTATTATTACTAAATTTACGGAAAATTTTCAAAGAAATAATCAGACAAGTGAAAATTAGAAAAATTTATAAGTAGAATTTGAAATATTCATATTATTAGAGAAACTAAAGATTAGTTTCCATATAATCATTCAGTTTGCAATTTATTTGATGAAAAGAAGATGCAACCTCGAGCAAAGAAAATTTTGGTAAACAATGAAACTTATAGCATAGATTTTTTCACCTATCCAAAATGTGTATGCCCATGTTTCCAGATTATGTCAGTTAACATCATTTTAAATTTTCACATTTTAATTAATACACAATTCGCAAATCTACCTAATCAACACTTCAATTTTGCGATTGAGTGTTCTTCATTTTTGAAAATCATTTATAAACCAAAAAATCTATAAGTAAATATAATTTTACTAATAATATTTATTTTACTTTTTTCCCCCAAAATTTTGCAAAAAAAAGTAGAGAAAGTGGTACGAATATTATTAACCTTTTAAATATGTCGGGGTATTTATGCTTAAAAAACCTTCAAGACAAAATTGTGTAAACATTTAATACTCAGAGTCCTTACAACAAACTCAATCCATTTTCTTTGAGTTTAAAATTAGGTTTATTAATAAAAAGAAAACCTTTTCAATAAAAGAAAATTCATTTTTACTGGTTGAAAATTCCAATTTTCTACTAGTTTTCATATATACGTAAAATATTTTCCCTTTTTTTTTTAAAATGCAATCAAAAATCCTTAAATTTTTTTTTTTGGTTGAAAATACACTTAAGAACCGCATCAGGATTCTAAAGGAAAATGTTTGGTTAAAAATTTGTAGTTTTTTTTTTATTTTTAAAATTCACAAAAGAAAAATTTATCCTTTTAACCGGAAAAATTTTCTGATTGGAATTTTAAGTAATTTGATTTACGAAAAGTATATAGAAAAACTTTTTCTTATATTTGAATTGTCATCGTGGTTGTTGTCACACATAAAATGATGGAAAAATGGCATATGGTTGGGTGAGGGTGAATTTTTTTTTTGTAATGGAGTTTTTATATTATAGGAAAAATAAACTGCACTTGAAAGATTAAAGGAGTTTTGCCTTTCTGTAAAGCAAAAAAAAAAAACATAAGGATATTTAATTTTAATAGAAAATAAATAAATTGAAATATTGAAAGTTAGTAAGCAAGTATAGTTAGAAAATTGAATTTTTTTGTAAAGTGAAATAGTAAAAGGAACTGGTTAAGAAAGATAAAATTTGATTATGATTCTAGGCCAAGGTTTTTTTTAATGTAGAGAGATAATAATAGCTTTAATGGATGAAAGATTGAAAAGAAATCAATTTGGAGGTATTTTGATGTTTCTATAGTAGTGTCAGAGTGAACGCATTTCCCAAGATACTCAGAAGTGGTTGCCATCCTAAATCCACCCTAAATATATGGAAAATATTTTATACGTATATAAAATATGCAATATTTTGTTTTATCAATTGCCTATTTGAATATGGGCTAAGAGGGCTACAGATGCATAGGAAGTATAATATTTTTGAAGTTGCATCTGTTTGGAACTAGTATAAATAGAGATTGGCCTAGTATAAATAAAGATTAACTATAATTTATCTAAGCTCCACTATAGGCAATTGAAAATATTAACTATATGATGAAAGTTTTCCTGGAATATTGCCAGATGTGATTTGTGGAGCTCGAAATTGAAAAATTCATATCCTAGATTATAATTTAGGTAAACTAATGTGGCAAATAAACCAATTAATATCAAAACTAAGAAATAAATTATAGTAATTAACGACTTCATGCGTTCATTGATTTCGTATCTCGATAAAATGGACAGTTAAATGGATTTTTTCAGTGTTATCCTTAAATTAATCCGCATATTTGTAAAACTATTGAATAACTTATAACAGATTTATTAATAGTACAATTAAATTTTACTACATCTATTATAAATATCTCTCATATAAACTTTATGTAATATTTCTAATATTCCAATTTCCTATTACCTCATCATTATATGGTAAAATTCACAATTCTTATAATAATATCTGATTTGCCCACTACATAACTTTTAATGCATATAATTTTCAAATAAATTTTTATATTATATATTTATATTTTTTATCAAACATTATAATCATCATATTAAAATAAATTAAAAACCAAAACAAAATTTACTCTAACAATATTCAAAATATGATAAAAAAAAAAAAAATATAACCATATATAATATAAGAAAAATATCGTTATACATATTTTTAATTAAAATAATTACAAAGTTCAACACCAAAATCGTTTTGCAATTTAGATAATCGACAGAAACATAACTAAAAAATATATAAAAAAAACACACAGCTTTTATATTCTAAATTGCATTCAGGCATCTCCAAGTAGCAACAAATGAAATATTCTTTTGACTGGTAAAGTCCAACTGGAATTCATGTTTCTTTTTTAAAATAATGATCCTTGTGTGTGAACCAGCAGCAGCAAACAGAATTATTCAAAACAAGCATTTTGTGAATATTCAAAAAATATAATAATTTTTTGATCATCATCTCTTGTTTTTGGTTAACAAAAAAAAAAACTCTTTTTTAATAATAATAATAATTTTTCCCATTGAAAAAGCCTTAAAAAAATTTTCCCATTCACAAGATGAAGAAAAACAAAACATGATGAGAAATGGGCGAGCGGTCGGTCTCTGCGCACAATGTTTTATACAGAGAAAATCATTTTCATATTTCACGCATATAATTTGATCGTTGACTATAATATATATACACTATCTTATGGTATGGATGGAAGTTATTTTAGTTTAAAAAAAAAAAAAAACGTAAATTGACTTTATAGAATTATTCAAAGTTATAAAACAGCAAAGAAGCACAGTTGGATATTCTAGATCGTTTAATATTTTCTGTATAATATATAGAAAGTAACAACCTCCTTTTTTTTTATTCAATCTACACAAGTAATTTACGAAAGATGATATAATATTCACGCGCATGTAATTATCATTTGACAGAGAAGATGACTTTTGTGTAGAGAGTATAAAAAATTATATAAATCCCAGATAGAAAGATTTTGTGAAATTATAAACTGAGAAATTCTGAATTTTCGAAACAAATGTCTCATAGAATTATGAATGCATATATTGCAACAATTTTAATTGGCCGATTTGAGCCTACGAGTCTGTACCTCAGCTTTTTTCAAAGTTTATTTAATCAGTTAACTAATAGTGTTCAATATACATATATTACCTAAACAAACTCTGGTTAAAATACAAATATCAAAACTTTAATATTCAAAAAGGACTATTTTGAAATGGTTACACTTTTTCACTATATAAAGGAATTGCCGGCGCTTGTGTCCATAATTAATAAACAAGTTAAATTTTCTAGCTATGGGCATAAATTTGATACTAAAAAGCATTAATTTTCATTTCGTTTAGTCTGTATTAATTAAAATATTAGTCAAAAAGTAGGCCCTAAATGAAATAGTACGTCTATTCTTCTTTTGTTGGACACAAACCGTTCTAAGGATAACACATATGATATTTTGAACATTATGCAATAATTTGCTATCGGGGAATAAAAAAATTATAATATTTATTGAATATTTTATATTATATATAAAATATATTTCATATTACAGAAAATGAAAAACGATGGTCAGCAAAAACCAAACTGAAAAACCAAATCGCAATATGTACAACAATTTTTAATATTATTATGATTGTTCTTTATGCATCCAAATATAATAAATATAAGTTCACTGTTGCTGGAAGAACGCTACTTAAAATAAACATATAATTGATCAGTTCTGCATATTCCACTTTAATATATTTTATATACATTTTTTTTTTGTTGCTTGTGATTTAATGCAATTTAATCTAAAACTCTTTTTAACTAAAAGAACTGCTTCAGATTACTCACGAATTTTCATTAATGCAATTACAAGATAAAGATTTTCTTTTAAAAAAGAACTTTTACTCCACAAATAGAAGAAAATTCATATTTTTTCTTAAATAATATTCCTTTTGCGAAGCGTTTTCAGGTTTAGTACACAAATTGAAAGGCAAATTTTGCTGTTGTTGGGTTCTTTTTTTGCATGTTCTCTTTAACCCTGTTTTTTTTCTGTATGTTTGCAATAATCTACGATCCAAAAGATTATTTTTGATTTGTAAATTAGGATTATGAATATTATAAAAAAAAAGTTGATTGTGGTCTTGTGTACATGATGATATGCAAACATGGAATGGAAAACTTGTTATTTTAATGCAAAAATTTACTAAGGAGAATCTTTTAATATATGCGAATTTGTATAATCTTTTTTATTAGTCCAGTTTTTTTTTCTTTTTACATGTTGTTTGACCATTTATATTTAAGTAAATGCATGGATGATAGTGAATCATGTTTATGTTTATGCAAAAAAAAATGGGTGGAGTAAAATTTACTCCCACAAAAATGAAATAATAAAAAAAAAACGAAAGAGGGAAAATTTATTTATATATATAAATAAATTAATGATGGATGATCATGAGAAATATTGTTTGCAAAAAAATTTCATAAAGTTTAAGTTATATAAATATAATTTTTTGATTACACAATTTGTTACATTTGTGGTTGATAATATTAATTTTTTATAATATTTAATAGAATCTCCTTAGTTTTTATCCTTACCCTTTTCAGTATCATCTAAATTTTCGTCATCTGAAAATGAAAGAGAAAATTTTAAGTCAATTTTAATTGAAATTTTTGTGAAAGTGAATAAAATATTTTAAATTGAGATAATATCTTCAATATTATACAAAACTCTAGGGAAATGTAGGACATTTTTTAATGATGGCGTATTTGTAACCAAAAGATGATTCCTAAGTCGGGTTTCTAGGTATAAAATTATTTAATTCAAATAGTGTTAATCACAGATGAGGTGTAGAGAAATTGTGATAACATAAATGTATATGCTCAAACCCAAGTTATATGTCTCTAAATCACTTTATTTTTTCATACAAATTCAAATGACTGATCAGTTTAGTAATAATTAATAGAAAATTAATTAATAAGAAAATTATGCCATAAAAGTAAATCTCATATAAAATCACCAACATAACAGAAAAGAAGGAAAGCTTTGGTTTGGAAGCCTCCAAAAAAATGTTAATTGAGGAGGTAACCTATTAAAAGATATCCAACTAAATATGAAGAAGAATAAATAAATGTCGAGCTGTAAGAAGCCATTTAAAATGTTAAATTGAATATTTTTCTTTTTTAAAAGCCGGACGTAATTTTAAAACCAATTAAAATACCAATTTTAAACTAAGTATAATAAATTTCAATATCAGACAAATATTATTTATATTATCTTTCATCCACGTTCCTATTATTTTTCACACGCAAAAAATATATTTCGAAAACTATTTTAACATCTAAATACTCCATAACTCTATCTAACACCTTGTTAACATAACAATCCGTGACACATGACAATAATTTTTCAATCGTTTATATTATTTTAAGTTCCCTTCATACCTTCATACAAAAATTACGTTAAGAAAGTAAATAAAAAAGACAATTTTTCCTTTAAAAAAAAAAAGAAAATCTATTTTTGAGCATTTTGCTTATTGGTTTTTTTTTTATGTATTTATATTTGTCACAATTTTTTATTATATTGTTAAGTGAAAGGGTTAATAAATATTACCACTTTAACCCTTTTTTTTGTGTTACTTATCTATATAGCACATAAAAAAGTAAATAAACGCGATTTTAATATACAAGATAGAAGAAAAAATGATTTTTGTGGGGAGTGTGCCAAACATTTACAATAAAACAATTTATTAGTTTATTTCTTACTATGATTTTTATTCTATCTTCTATAAACCAAGTCATCATCAGAAAATCCTTTAAACGCACCCCTTTTTCAATTGCATGTAAATGTAACTTAATAAAAAAAAAATCGGCTCAAGGACTTGTTGTTAGCGCAATAATCTTCATCACACACAAAAAAAAATTGGATAAATGAACAAAAAAAGGGTGCATATATTTTATAATAAACACAGAGATAACTTAAGTTTTTTGAATCAACCCTTTTCTACTTATAACGATTATTAGGGTGATTTCTTTTTCTCAAATGTATAGAAGCAACAAGAGATATCCTTAACCAGAAGATCATTTTGAGATGCCTTTGGGATCATAAGACGAAAAAAAAACGAAAGTGGTTTTTAATTGAATATTTTCTTGAAAATTACATTTTAATAGATTAGATTAAATTAGGAATACGACTGGGTAAGAAATATATACCAATGATACGATAGAATAGAGAAATGACTTATTGTTGATTCGGATCTGCTAGAGGTTTGTAATGAATTTAATGTTTTCCTGGTAAAATTCTTAACGACAAATAATATATGAGTGTGTAAAGTGGAAAGGATTATCATGGTAAGGAAGAACTGTTTAGAAAATGAGTGTAGGAAGAATTTTGTAATACGAAATTTGGTCGAGGAGAATTATGCACGAAATTTTCGGGATGCAAATTATTCTAGGATTTACCTGGAAGGGTTACAAGTCAACTATTTCGACCAAAAATCTCTACAAGTCGACCAAAAAATCTTATCAACGAGGCTGTATAAGGATTCCCATCACAATCTTTTGTATTGAATTGATCTTTTCTTGTGTTCGGGAGCAAGTATGTCTTGAATATTTAACTTAACTTGTAATTCATATCAGAACTTGCCCCCACAAAGAAGTCTGCTTCAAATGATGGCCAATTGATTAATTTGAAAATTAAGTGCAAAAGTGTGAGTGCACTTTTCTTAGTTAAAATAATGTTATAAAATCTTTTCCATGTTTGATGTCTAATACTATAATTACTAACAAATTTATTTGGCATACTTTTTTAATTTAGTTAATTGAAATACCACAAAAGGGTAAAAGGGGCCTTGCACCTCCTAATGAAAATATATATATAATTTATTTTTATCTATAAAATTTCTCAATTATTTATAAATTTTAATAATATTTTTTTTGTTAAAGTTTAATTAAAGCTCATTTAGGTTTATTGTAATTTCATGGTTTTTGCATTTATATAAATATAACCATAAATTTTCTGTTTTTCAAGAAAACTTTCACTCAATATTTTACAAATATATATATTTTTTTTAATATTTTATTAAGATTTTTTGTGTTTTTGTTTTTTTGGTATATTATAAATTAAATTGAAATTTGTAGAAAAACACGCGACCGGAAATTAAAGTAATTTACAAATATACATATAAAATAGTCATAATAATAATCAAAATGAATGTAAATAATAAATTATTTTGTTGAAATATTTTAATGATCAAGACAATGATCAAGAGTATAAAAATTTTTGGTATACATTTTTTTAAGAGATAAATTTTTTTTTTAATGTTTTCAAAGTAAAAAATTATAATTTTAAACCAGCGGATGTTCAAATATTTTTATAGTTTATATACCAAAAAAAAAAATGTGTATATGTAAAAATGATTTAAAGAAAATTAACAGAAAATAATTTAATATTTGTTGTTGTTTGAAAATTATATAATATAAAAAATTGATTGTATAATTTTTGAAATTGAAGGTTTTTCATTTATATAATTTTGCTTGCAATTGATTTGATGACAATTTGACAATTTATGATGGGAAAATATTTATGGTCAATTATAGTTGAGAATAATGATAAAAAATTTTCATTTAATACCAATTTCGATTTAGGGTAAAATTGAATTTTTTTTTTTTTTTGAAAGATCATCGTAGTTTTTGAATAGATTTAAAAAATGGTCATGAAAATTATTTGACTCCACCTGTGACAGGAAATGGTAAATTAAGGAATATTATCTAATATTGAAAATTAAGAAATTTAATTGAAAATTGGAGAAAAAATGATTGTAAATGTGTTAAAGGTTAAAAGTGTTCTAATAAGTCTTGTATTATATCAATTAATTTATGACTGATTTAAATGCGGCGTAAGAGTTTTCCAATATCTTTAAAAGAACACTATCAAAATATTCACGAAAAATGTTGTACTACTTAAACTTATTAGGCAAAGATCTATATTAAAATTTTAAACCATTTAATAAACAAAAATTTTCTTACCATTTTCTCCTTCACCATCAATTTTTCTTATATCATTTTCACATTCATTAATATTATTTTCACTATATTTTTCATTTAAATTATTATTTTCCATTATTTCTTTTTTAATTATAAAATTTTCATTATCTTTTTTACCAATTTGAAAATTTTCTAACCAATTTTTATTACTATTATAATTAGTCTCCATTAAATTAACATTATTATTATTAATATTTAAAAAATCTTGAGAATTTCCTTTGGTCAATGTAAAATCTATTGGTTGATGATGATATTCTAATGGATTTTGTTTCTCCAATAAATTTCTACTTCGACCATTAATGACATTTAAATTAATTGCATCTTTATCACTAATAATTAATGTTGACGTTGGTGGTGATGATGATGATGAAATTGATGATATTGATGAAACTGTTGATAATGTTGAAGATGATTTTGATAAACTCCAATGTCCTGATTGTTGTTGTTGTTGTTGCTGTTGTGGTGCAACCAAAAGCGGCATTATTATTATTATTAAAAACAAAATTTTATATTACTTAAGAGTTTTGCGAAAATTTCATATAATAATGAAAATATAAAAACTTGATTTTAATTGAATGTTTCGCCTCTTAATAAATAATTATAAAATATAAAATGTGTAATCATCAATTTTACACATTTTTGTCTTAACAAAATTTAAACCATGCTTTTGGCTCTTCAGTGTTTTTTGTTGTTGTTGTTAAACTTCTTCAAAATTAGTTAAAGGTGTTGTAAAAAGTGAAGTTTGGTGGCTTTTTTTTTCTTATTGATATAACATCATATTAGCGAAATGACGCATTCTTGAGTATACTCGTATAGGTTCTTAAATTTTTTTTTTGTTTGATATTGTCGTAATGCCACACATTAAAAATAAAACTTGATATTTTATAAGTTTATTAACGTAAATTAAACGTTTGAACCTATAAAGAGGTGTAAATAATGTTAAATTAGTATACATTGTGATTTAAAGTAATAATTAAATAATGCTAAAAAAAAGGAAGAAATGTTATGAAACGGAAATAAATCAAATATGAAATTGAAGTTCAAAAGTGAAATTTTTTGCTAGTCGGTCGTATAAATGTGTTTAAGCTTTTAGGTTGATTGTGAAATTTTTATATTGTAATTTGATTGATATTAATTATATTAATTAAATAAGGAAACTATACTGTCATTTGTATTTGTGGAAAGAAAATTGAGAAATATATTTTAAAACTGAATGAATTAGACCATTTTTTCACGAGCCTTTTTGTAAGATTTTAAATCTTCCACAGTTTATATTTAAAAAAAAAATTTCACTCAAGACAACTTCTATGTGGTAGGCATAATATAGAAGACTTCAATCCAGTACGAATTATATTGCCTATACATTCCAACGTGCAGAATAATTTTTCACACCATATTAATTTCTCTCCAATTAACGCCAGAAAAATATTATATTAAACAAGAAAAATATTAATAATATAATTCCTTGTTTAATGCATCATTCTGTCTGTCAAAGATGTCCTCATAAATGATCATAATAATTTTTAATCATTTAACATATTAAATTAAAAAAAAAAAAAAGAAACGAATCACTTTAATTACATTAGAATCGAAAGATTGTATTCCTTTCAAATAGTGTAGTTAAATTTTAAAATTAGTGCCTAGGCAAAATGAAGCAATTATGTAATTAGGGAGTTTATAAAAGTTTATAATTTTCTTTATAAATATGTTCATTTAATTGGTAAAATAATTTTCACCATATAAACATTAAAAATAATGATTTCTTCTCTGTATAAATTAGTCAGTAGAAATTGTAAAATAGCTAGAGAAATAGAAGCTTTTATAAGAGTAATAATAGTTAGGTTAGAATATAACGATAATGATTATTATGGGCTTAATGCCGAATAAATAAGTTATATTTAAAAATCCATTTAGATAAATTATAATATCATATTACTATGGAGTTCATGCATAAGGACGGTGTTATGTAGAATTTTATAGAATTGTTTTCAGAAGTTTGAACTGTTTGAAACTCTGAAATCTTGTAATATCTTGAAAAAATTGTTTAGCAAAACTGTGACATTTATGGGAATAAAGTTGCATGTAGAAGTTGATTGATCTAAGAACCTGAATTTACATACTATGATATACTTCGTCCTGGATACAAGATCTAATTTTCCGACGTGTATTGAAATGTATTAACTTATTGATCCTTTTGTTTTTGGGTCAAAAATTGTTATGTTTCAATTTATAAATTATTTAAAATGTCCGTGCTTCTTGGTATTCATCTATTTTATAACACTAAATGCAGGAGTATAATTTAACATAAAATGAATTCCTATGTGAAATACAATATTCAGGACTTCAAGAACTGAACAATCATTGATATAATCAATGTTAGACCTAAAATTTATTTTATATATAAATTACAGCAAAAAATTTCGATAATGTCATAAAATTATGTTTAATGATAATTATTTAAATTATTCATTTAAAAATCAATGGAAATTTTTTTTTTACTATATTATAAATCAATTATTTTGAGATAATAAAAGTTAAAAATAAAAAAATATTTTTAAAAAATTGTTTTGTTTATTTTTTATGATTGCCTTTATACAATTTTACTATAATATCCTTAAGTAAATATATAATTTATTAATCTATGATATTTTTTTTAGTCTCGTTTCTTATCAAAAAGTTTACTATTATTATAAAATTATCTTAAAAATTCGCATACGCATTTTAATTGAAAACGCTTTCAAAAATAAAATAAAAAATATAAAACAAATTCTTAAGAAACAATTTAAAAATAGCAAAAATTGAAATAAAATTCATGTTATAAATATAAAAATTAGATAACTTATCATATCTCAAAAAAAAATTATTGATAATTTTACAATAATGTTTTTTTATTATCATAAAAAAAAATTAATTCTTTTTTTAAATCGAGTTCAATAAAAGTTACACACCTTTTAAATAATAAATAGATTAAAAAAAAATATTTTAAATTAGTCATTTTATTTATTTATTATTTATTAATTAATAATAATAATTTTTAAATAATTTTTTTTTTGCGCAATTTGATTTTATTATTAATTATTTTGATATTTCGTATATATATATATTTTTTTTAATTTTTCGATTTTGTTGTTATCAGTTCAGGAAAAAACGCGCCATTAAAAAATGTTCGTTGGTAAGGAAATGAATTTTGTACAAAAATGTCGTCATTTTTCACGTTTAATTATAAAAATTATTTTTTTTTTAAGTATGATATTTTTGGAATTTTAATTTTGTTATTGAATTTTGCGGAAGATTTTCAAAAAAAGAAATATTTTCAAATTTATTATCAACGTTTAATTATAAATTTTTTATCATATGTCTATAATTTTTAATTAATGTTTCGGGTTGCCTTTTTTACCAATTTGGAAAAAAAGTTGATAAGAAAATTTGTTTTTTTTTTGTGAATTTTTAATTGATTTATAAGAATTAATAATTAAAAATAATAATAATAAAGTTTTTTTGATGTATAAAATGTAAATTGATTTTTGGGGAAAAACAGAAAAATATAATTAAGAATAACATCAAAAGAGTTTTTTTTAATGATAATAATCTTTATTCACCTTGCAGGTGAATTTTTTTTTTGGTTCTCGTGTTAATTACTTTTAAATTTTTATAGATGGAAAATTTATATGTAAAAAAGGCATTTATTAATATAATTTCCTAATAAACATGTTTTTTTTTTATTTCAATATCTTAATTAATATTTTCGTTTTTATGTTTTTGATGGGAAAAAAAGTAAAAGCAATTAAATTATTTATTTTGTATATGATTTTTGTAGGCATATAATTTACTAATGTCTAGAAGATCATCAAGAATTCTTGATTTTGAAATTAAGATAAACTTTCTAGCGACAAAAGTTTATTAAAATATATTTTTGCTTCAGAAATTATTATTTTAGAAAGATATTTACAATAGATTTCTTTTAATTTAGAATTGAAACTTAAAATCGTATTCACTTCTTTGCATTTTTTAGAATATCTATTTAGTGCCAGATATGTGACACTAACGAAAATTTCTTGTTTAATTTGATTTTTTCGACTTTATCAGCACCATAAGAGGGAGAGTAGAACAGTTTACCATATCTCCATACTTTCCAATGAAGAGGAATAACTAATAATTTAGACAAAGAGTTATATAGTTTTATATGACACAAATTCGAAAATGTTATTGAGGATTGAACTGATAGATATGAGAAGTACAACAAAAGCTTTAACAAAGACAAATGTTGGTGGCTGATACAATAATAAATTACTTAAATCAGAATACAAAATTATCAAATACAAAATAAATAATTTATAGATAATTTGTTGGTAAGAAACGAATTTCTTTGAACTTTTCGATTGACTTAGTTGTAGTTTTTCTAATAAATTTTTTATTTGACAATTATTATTTTGTATTATTAAGTTTTCAAGTTTACTAATACTTATATACTGATATGTAAAATTATGTTGTAGTCCTCTGCAATATTTATTAATATTAAATAATTTTATGAAATTATTAGTTTAAGTAAATTTTATATTTTCAGATCCTTTAATTTCTAACAAAAGTAAATTGATAGACCATAATTTTCTAAGTCCTTAATTTTGACAAGAAGTTGACAAGGGAAAAATTTGAAGATGATATCATTTTTTAAGCTTTTTTTCGATGATTTTTAAATATAATTTAAAATTTAGATAATTTTGGCGAGAATTTTACTATCCCATTTTAGCAAATAGTAATTTGAATGATATATCTATTTTAGCAGAATATCTTTAAATATTCTAAAGCTTTTATTTGATTATCTTTAAAAGAATAATAATTATGTATGTTGGAATTTTTGATATTGTAATTCTTTTGAAGGTTATTAGCCCAACAATTACGGTAGACATTTAAGACTGTTACTAATTAAATAAATATTAATAGTTATAACGAACATTTCTATAATTTGTTTAATTTAAATTTTAAATTAATAATCTTTAAATTAATTTTTTTCATAATTTCAATTAAATTTACAAATTTATTTAATAAATAAATTAAATTTCTAGAAAAACGTTGTTGCTATTCAACGTAAAATATTAAAATTAAATATTTAATTGCTTTAAAAAATTTTAATAAGGAAATAATTTTACCTTTATTTATTTATTTTTTTGCTAATCCGTAACTAATTTTTTAATTTATGTTCTTTATTAAAGCTTGCTTTATAATTTGTTTTATCTCATTAATTAAAATAAGCTTTTTAAATATCACTTTTTTTAATAGTAAATTTTAAATTATTATTTTTTTTAATTATTAACTCTTTTTGGTTTAATATCTCAAAA
The DNA here is from genome assembly GCA_949752835.1 of Empis stercorea. NCBI lineage: Eukaryota > Metazoa > Arthropoda > Insecta > Diptera > Empididae > Empis > Empis stercorea. The sequence goes on from OX457089.1 coordinate 42,886,537, forward strand.
AGAATTTAAATTATCCTGTCATATTCACTTTGATTAATTATCCTTTTTTTTACATATTTAATTGTTTTGTAAAACACATAAAAAAAAATATTGAATTTTTTATAATTACATTTTTACACTTCTGTAAATTTTAATTTTACACAACATAAAAAAAAATATAACTTCAAGAAAAACTTGATTTTTTTTTATTTTCGCACGTCCTTAAATGTCAAATTTTTGTTTCTGTTTTTTTTTTCTTTGATTTTTCCGGCAAAAAAATTAATAACTAAATTAAAATGACGAAAAAGTTGTTAATTTTCCCGGTAAAAAATCATGGTAATTCGAAAAAGAATTTTATCATCTCTTCTTAATACGCAAAAAGTTTATTTAATTTTATTCATAATTTTCAATTGTTTTTTCTTTCTTTCTCATATTTGTTGTTTATGTTCACATTTCCATAAATTTTCGTAGTTTTTGGCTTTTATGTATTTTTTTTTTTGGTTTTTTTTAAGGAACTCAATAATTATTCGACCATCCGTTACCATATACCGCGAACATACTATTCAATTTTTCCGTAGTAAATTCATTACCAGACCAGAAAAAAAAACAACACAACATAAATATATATTGTGTATCTTTATCTGGCAACATGTTATGTGCCTTTTATATATATTATATATATGTTGGTTTTATGTATAGTCCAATTATTGACGAAAATATATATAAAAAAATAAATAAAAGAATTCCAGAATGAAAAACAAAAAACAGAAAAAATTACCCAAATAAAAAACTCATACAACTTTGTTCTTGCTCAGGGGTAGATAATTTTTCTGTTGGATACAATTTCGTTTGTTTTTTGTTGTAATTTATAGAGTGACAAAGTTGCATTTCTTATGTGAAAAAAAAAATTGATTAGAATACAATAGTGAAAAACACTAAAGCTTGGAATAGCTTATTGACTTAACTGACATTTACAAAAATCACATATACAAATTGTCAATCGTCAAAAAGGAGTTGAGTTGCGAGAGAATTTACCAATTATTTTTTTTTGGTATTGGTTACTATTTTTGCTTTTGGAATTTTCGTAAAGAATGGTAATTATATGTGTGTTTGTGTGGGAAAATTAAAGAGAGCTTTTTTGGTGAGAAAATATTTTCAAAAAATGTATCTTTTTTGTGGTCAATATTTGGGGTATGTTAATTTACTAATTGTGAATAATTTGTTGTCCAAATTAGAAATTGATTTATATTAGTTTTAGTCATAAATCATAAGACCACAGAAAATAATGTTGAATGAGAACGAAATTCTAGAAAAAAGGTCAAGTCTTAAAATGTTATTACATTTTTGTTTGGCTTTATTATATCTTATAATAGTTTTATTACATAGTTCGTTGACTATATTCATTTGACTACACAACAGTGTTGTCCCTGTAAATCGATAAGTATTCAGTCCTCAAAAGTATTAGGACTCTAGCTCATTTTTGTCTCAACAATTATCGATATGTTCAAGTAAGACTTTTGCTGCAATTAATAGCTTTTAGATAAAATTAAGTTTCACTCAAAGTGTCAAGAAAATCTTTATGTCTATACTTCATAAAGTTCCTACAATTTAGCTGGTAGGGAGAAGTAGATTTTTCGATTTTATTGATGTCTTCTAGAACTATAAATCGCCAATGATGAACCAATCTCATAAAAATATCTTAGCAAAATCTTAATTTCCTTCCTTTATTTAATTCCATAAAATTCATAGAACTAAATCTCCCTCAATATTATTAATTTAATTAATCCTCATCATGGCCCAGCCATCTTTTTTCTTGTATATTTTATTCTATAAGAAAATTCATTTTCCTCTCTATTTTCCACATTATCTCCTCTGGGTTTGTGATAATTTTTTTGGAAAAATCTGATAGCAATTTTTGTTTACAAAAATGTATAGAAAATTAATAAATTTCAATGTGTATTTGTGACTGACTCTGTTTTGGATCTTTGCATTGCACGTGTTGTAATTGTAACATTGTCCAAAGAGAAAATGGGGAGAATAAAAAAATACTTTATACACAAACACAAAGTAAAAAAAAAACTTCAGTACGTGCTTTTTTCTTGCCCTTTTTTCTTTATACAACATTTTTTATATATGTTGTTTTGGTGGGGAGCATTAAAAAAAAATATTTCTTATAATCCGACCAATGGAGTTTTTGTTAGCGATATTGTGCGCCGGTAGTGAATGCGCGCGCCCACAATTTTTATTTATTTAAAAAAAACAAAATTACTTTATATAAAAAGTAAATTTTTTTTTATGTAGTATTTTCGAAAATATTAATAAATATGTGTTAGTGTAGTTTGGTTTTTTCTTATTTCTATATATGAGATTTTTTTTTTGGGGGTAATGTAAAATAATGTTGTGGTGGAGTTTGTTTTTTGTATATACCAGCGACAAATAAAGTAAATGAATTTTTTTTTATTATGTAGATAAAAGAGAATAAAGAAAATGCATGCTTTCGATATTATTATTAAAGGAATTAAAGATAAAAATGAATTCGCCGCGAAATTTTTAATGAAAATTTCATAAAGAAAAATTTAGGAAATTAGTGAACCTAAAGAAAATATAGTTAAAGTTTTGGAGTTTTTATAAGAAAAATTTAAGATTTAATTTGAATAATTTTTTTTAGTTCTCAGATAGAAGAGCAGTGATTTTTTGGGGGTTAATAGAAAATGAATTGTTTAATTAATTATAATAAGTTTTCGAGGATATATTTTACAGAGTTCATATGACAATATATTATAGGGAATTCATTATCTAACTAAATTTGAGTTGTCTTGAAAAAAGCTTCTCTTCATTTGATTTTTTTCTTATGTTTTGTTGTAGTACACTGAACCCAATTAATTTACTTTTTAGCCTAAATTTAACATCAAATAGACAGCAAAAAATATTGTTGAAAAATACCAAAATTTCTTACTGAAATATTTAACAAAATAATCAAATTTAATTCGTAATTTTGTTTTTAATATAATTAAACTCAAAATATAATTAATATTTTTGGTATTATTTAATATCTAATTTTATGATATTTTGGTTACAGAAAGAGAAAATCAGATAAACAGCATAAAAATTGTTATGTACAGATTGACTATGTATAAATTATAGATTATTTTAAGCAGAATTTTGTTTGATGTGTAATTAATTTTCATTGATTTGAATATTTATGGGATATAAAAATAGATCAATTACTATTATTAATAATCATATTTGTTAGATAGATTTAGATTTATTGTGTCATGAGCACACAATTCATATTTTATTAGTTTGAAAATTATGCATGGAACAATCAGAAATTATCAGTAATCAGTAATTAATCACGTTGTACATTTGTCGTAGTCAAGTTATTTTATTACAATTTGTATTCATTGGTATAAAAAAATATTACCTTTAAATTGTGAAATTATTTCATCTCAAAAGTTTGGACAATTTCGGTTTGTACACAGAATATTTTGTATCAATAAATCTTAGAAATTGAATTACGAAATCTCGGATTTTATAACACCTTACATAATTTTTACAATTATGAAAATTTACTCCATTCCAAATTATTTTTATATACATATATAAAATTAATTTCCAAAATTTTCAATTTACAAACCAAAAATAAACTTTCTCTTTATATTCTTAAAATTAAATTTATTACAAACAAAAAATTTTCCAAGAAATTTTACTTTTTTTTTTTCTCTGAATTTTACCTTAAATTTATCATCCCTTAACATTTTCCCACACTTTAACCGAAAAAAAACAACAATAATAAAATTCAATTTATTGTAGGTGCAAAAAGTTTTTTCCTCTTTTCTACTTTTCCCATTTATATTCAAGCTAAACAAATTTTCTTATAATAAAATAAATAAAGAAAAATTTCCATTATTTTTCTATAAAAAAAAAAATTATATTAGAATTTAAAATTTCTACAAAGAAACACTTTTACCACACTTGCATATTACAATAAAGTAAAAGTTTACATAAAATATCAACGAATTGAAAAGCTTTATACAAATAATACACGTTGTCGTCTTCATCCCCCAAAATTCCCATATATTACATTTTTCTTCTTCTTCCTTTTCTTTACACAAATTCATCTTTTGGGACAACAACAAAAAAAAAAATGAAATTTTTTTTCTATATTTTTCTTTTTTTTTTTGAATTTTCCATTTTCCATTTTCAATTTTTTTTTGTGCTTTTCTTACAGTAAAAAAATTACTACAAAAGTATTTGAAAAATTATATTAGTAATAAAATACATACTCAAAATTATAATATATAGAAAAAAATATAATAAAAGAATCTAATTTCTGCCCGCATGAACACCCCCTTAAAATACACAAACAACGCAACAATAAAAAAAAAGGAAAATTAAAAAAAAAAACTTTAAAAGAAAAAAAGAAAATTTGAAAAAAAAAAATCACCCACAGAAAAAAACCACCCCCTGTCAAGGATATCCACAATACAACAGAAAAAAAAAGTTTTCTTTGAAAAAAAAACATTGGATTCTTTTCTTCTTCCTTTTTTTTCTGTCGTAATGAAAATTTTCTTTCCCTTCTTATAACAATTCCTTGACTTTGTCGACCTATACACACAAATACACCAACAGATGAATCCTTGTACCATACAAATAAATATTGTCATAATATCCTTTTTTTTCTTATTATGTATGAGAAGAAAAAATATGTAAAAGAGGGTCCTTTTATTATAAACAAGAAATTGAAATTTTTTACTTTTATGTATTCATATTCTGTGTAAGGACAATCATATACACATACACAGACCAAAATAATAAGAATACGTACTGATAAAAGCTTTATAAGCATAAATAAGCATAAAAGAATATAAAGAATATTATGATTCAACACAAAAAAATTTTGTGTACGTACGTACGTAACACTATACGTTTTTGGTATATAGGATTTTTTTTGATTTTTGAATAAAAAATTTCTTTAAACATAAAAAATAATAAAAAAAAAATTGAATCCTGGATTTATGCCTCACAGCCGCCCATATTAAAATATACATATTTTTATATAAATTTTTGAAAAAATAAAAATATCGTTAAAACGATTTTTTATTGGGCAATTCCGGGGCGCATGTCTTCGCATTAAATATTATATTTTACTTTTATGCATAAAACTAAGGTAAAATGAATAAAGTGAAAAGGGGGGCCTTTAAAAAAGGGGGGTACGACGATGACGACAGGATATTTGTATATTTTTAAGTTTACATTGTAAAAAATAAAATAAAATAAAAAATGGAGGGAAATGGCGGAGATGGATAAGGAAATTCAAGGGGAATTTATATTTTGAGTTTTGAATTTATATTGAAAAAGGACGCATAACTTGATATATTTTATTTTCTATTCACATTTTTGTGTGTCGTCGTATTATATTCAATTTTATGCGAAGGAAAACTGAATTTTTTATTTTAAAATTTTCATTTTTTTTTTCTATAATGTTTACACATATAAATATTCTTGCCACCTTGAAAATTTAGGACGAATCATATAAATTTTCGATTTTATACATATACATATATATAAAAAAAATATGAAAATTGAATTTTTTAAGGATGTGTATAAAAATTATTTGAATTTTCTTTATGTATAAAATGAAAAAAAAAAAAGAAAATGATTTTTTTTTTTTGTAGAAAATATTTTACCGAGTATAATAAATGGGGGGTGGCTGGGGTTGTTATTAATATTCTTCTCTTGAGGGTTGGGTTTTTTTTGTATATACATATATAAAAAATAATTTTTTTTGAATTTATAAAATTTTATTTTATATATTTTTTTGGTTGGGTATCCTGTAAAAGGGATCATAATTTTTTTTTCTTATGAAAAAATTATTAAGAATATGATTTATGTATGTACGAATATGAAATACAAATAATTATATGTACAATAATATAAAAAAAAATTGAATATTCGTTTTCCTACCAATCATTATACAGTTTTTTAATACATTTTTTTTCCTATTACTGTTTTAACTCCCCCTTTTTTCCAGGGTGGTTAATGTATGGAAAACTTTAATTTACCCATCCCTATTTTGGTGTAAGAGTACAACAGAGGTGGAAATAATTCAAAGTCAAATTGAGAAATTTTTTGCTTCTATCGTTTTTTTTGGTGAAAGAGTCAGTGGGAAATTATGAAAAACAATATCAAGGATACTGTTTTTAAGGACGAAAAGAATGGGAGTAAAAGTCGATTGGGAATTAAAATTTTCTTGTGTTTTGTTGATATATATATAAATTGTTTCGGAAAATTATATTTTTAAATATTTATATAGAATTGAACTATGTATAACGTATATAAGAATCTGATTTTTCGTTGTTGTTGGTTTGTTTTGGTTCAAATATATTATTTATTGAATTTTTCATGGAAAAATATTAAAATTAAAAATTAATATTTTCAAAAAAAATATATACCGTATATATATATTAATAACGAAAATTGATTAGTTTTTCTTTACATTTTAAATATGTAATATTAAATTTGATTAATTTTTGAAGGTTTATGTTTCTTTTTGGTAATATTTATTAAGTACATAATATATTTTTCTAATTAAATTAAAGTTAGAAGTAATTTGGAAATGATTTCATAAAATTTTCGATTTTTTCTAGTAAATTTATCTAGTATATATATTTACTTCAATTAAAGATTGAAATTACATTTTGTATTTACTTAAATTATAGATTAAAATTACATTTTGTAAATGTTTTACTAAATTTAGTCGTTTGTCTATTAGAATTATTGTAAATCTAAAAAATATTTATATATGGACTATAGAGAAGCTTACAGTGGCTAAAAAGTATAGAGAAAATTACGAAGTAGAGATTTCCAATGAAAAATATTTACATATACAGTTTAAAATTTCTTTGGACAATCGATTGCAGAATATGAAAATTTAAATAAATTAATTTAGACGTTTAATCTTAAATTAAATTGCTTCTAACTAACCTCAACAATATTAATATATATATATATATATATAGTTTAGTTTGTATATTACTTAATATAACATTTTTGTGGTTCAACAGAAAATATTTTGTCTAAGGTCAAGATAAAAATAATTTTGTTGTTCGTGTCTTATATTTTCGGTAATTTTTTTCTCTTCTTCTTCATTTAAGAACAAAAAATAAAAATACAAAAAATCGGAAATAAAATCAACATCCAACAAACAAGGTTAAATTTGACCATCATTATATATAAATACTCTTCTACATATAATTTTTTTTGACCACATAGAATCATAGTATGTTTGGGTATTACACTAACTTTATATATAAAAGAAGAAAAATATCATACAAAAAAAAAATTTGTTGATTTCATTTAATATTAGGAGAAATTCAGCAAACACCACAAGAAAATTAATACTGCAAATACCATCATACTAAATAATATTATCTGTACCATAATATATATATATATATATGTATATGTACATCCTTCATTCATTTTACCGCACCATTCCGCAATATCCTACAAAATAAAAAAAAATCATTAACACTATTATGCGATGATGAGAAAACTATTGAACACATTGGTGCAAACACGCAGTCATCCTGGCACCTAATCATAATCATCATCTCCTTCTTCATAGTTCTTACCGCACAAAAATAACTTAAGGGCAAAACTGTGTTAACTAAATATATACAAAGAAGAATTTTCACATTTTCTTATTATTATTATTATTATTTTTTTTGGCTTAGGATTTTTAGTTATTTATTTATTTATTTATTTTTGGTGATTTTCTATTTCGTTTGTTTGTGGTGAACATACGCCAAAAATATCATATACTACAAAAATTATATACGCAACTATATAGACATATAGGACACAGAAAAAACACATCCTTAAATAGTTTAGTGAAATCCATTTCGCCATTCATTTAAGACAAAAAAAAAAGAAGAGAAATACAATTTTCATGACACAAGGTTAAATTAAAGGAAGAAAAATTTCATTTTTCTTTTCTTAAAGTTCTATTTATTTTTGTTTAAGAAGGACACTATATTTTATACTACTCTCCTCCTGACTATTTCTATATCCTTGTATTATTTTCTTAATGGTGTACAAAAATTTATATTTTACTATCAAGAAACATATAATGTATGTATGTATATTTATGGTTAGAATTTTATGTTATGGTTAATCGATAAACCGTCATAGCTAATGAAAGTCATTGACTAGAAATGAAAGAAGAATTAAATCTTATGTTGTTTGTATTTTCCGTATACCACAGAGAAAATATTTTTTGAAAACATGTAATAAATATATATAACACCAGAAAGGAGAAAGTCTATTAAGATATAAAATGGAATTAAAGAAACTTTGAGAGAAAAATTGGTTTACTTAAAGAAGATATAAACACTTAAATATTTTCAAGGACTATTGTCCTAAGCACATTCAGTAATGACATTTATATGAGACAACTTGTGTATTTCGACAACTGCGTTCGGATTACCTCTATTATTATCATATCCAATCATTAATAGTTATGATTAATGACTGATGTTGGCTCTCCTGGTTGGTTGATTTTTTTTATAAAAACATTTACAATTATTGGAAATTTTTCTTCTTTCAATATTCTACTTTTATTACTAAATTTTAGTAGTAAAGACAATTTTTTGTTGTTGTTTTCTAACCAAAAATTACAAAATTAAATTGATTAAAAGGTAAACAAGAATCCTTTTAAAAAGGACACAATCAATAATTCAATAAACTTTGCTATTTCACGTGAAAAACTATAAAATTTAACAGGTTTTCCTTCAGTTATTTTTTGGAAAATAATTTGAAACTATTATTTTTTATATTGAAAGTAAAGAGATTTTATTTTAGAGATTGGAAAATTGGAGGAGACTTGATTTTGTGTAGGGAAATAATATGTTGGCTAGAAAATTTAAGAAAAAAATCAACTTTTTCTGTAAAATATTACAATAAACAAGTTTTAGAGATTAAGTGAAAAAGATATCATCATATTATTTTATATATTTTTAATAATATCAATGATAACAACACAAGAAAATTGAAAGTACAGTGCAAAATGGATTATTCTACACCAAAATTTATATTTTGGGTTGATGACTTTTGATGAAATTGCTTCAAAACTTCAAAGACATTTTCTATTCATTGATTTCAGAGTTTGAATATTTCGGGTTATTAAATTGAAGCATCAAAAATATTAAATGATTTTTTTTTCGCAGAGGGATAATAATGAAGAGGAGAATTTCTATGCTTATTTTACATAAAAATTGCTTCATCATTATATTTTAATTACTATTCCATATTGACCATAAACTCGACTAAATTTTAATGCTAAAATTTCTTTTCCTGAAAACTATTTAAAACATATTAAAGTTCTTAAACTTCAAACATAGATTTTATAAGAATAACCTTCATTATTTTGCTACTTTGTACTGTACTATAGAGAGAATGGTTATTTAAAACATTAAAATAGTATTTTTTTCCCATATGGAATTCCAATAAGCCACATTAAACGATTTACGAGTCACATTCGCGTGTGTCGTTATGGTTTTTTTTCCATTTCATTCATGATTCTTTTCATTTTTTTTGTGGTGTTTGCTTCTTGTTTTGAATGATCTTCATCCCACTCTATACTATCGATAGTTTGTCGGTCCTTTACCCTTGTATTTCTCACACAATCTTTAAACATAAACCAACAAATTTTTTATTATAATCTTATTAAAGTAAAAATTATATTTCTTTTTTGCATCTTGCAGTTTTTTTTTGTTTAACTAAATTGGCATATTTAGTGAATATTATGCCTAAAAGCACGAAAAAAGAGCTTTATAAACGATCATTAAATAATGGGCCAAGAAAATTATATATCTTTCTTTTTTTTTGCAAGCATGATTTTTACTCACGCACATCCTTTTTTTTGTACATATTTCTGTTCATCTTATGTTGAATATTTGTTTATTATTATATATTTTTTTTAAAATATTATTTACAAAATATAAAATAAAATCCTCGTCTTACTTTTTAGCACGTAACACAGCACATTGACTACCGTCACATTTTCTTCTTACGTTCAGAAAAAAATAAAAATTGAAGATCATCTCATTATCGTTCCACCCGCAGGCTTATTACATGCATATATAAAAAAAGAAAAGAATCTAAATTGATTATAGTGATCCGAATTTCTCGCCTTAATAAGCTCCTGGCGATTCCTATATATTTAACAAGTACAACGATATCATTAGCTGGTTTTATATAGTATACCATTAAAATATCATTGAATATTTGCACAATAATTTTTTTTTGCTCCTTGTTATACTCTAATCTAAAAGTTATAAAGCAATTCGATCTTTAAAAGATCAGTAGCGCAAATATTATGTAGATTGTATGTAAATTTTGTATGGTATTTCGCACGGTAGCTGGTTTGGGCCATGAGATATGCAAAAAAATAATAATAATAAAAGATTGAAATATTTATATACATATATTTTTTTGTTTGCAGGTAATTTAATTTCAGAATGTCCAGTGAATAGTTTGAAAAATATTTTAAAAGAATATAGTCATTATGAAAATTGGGGTATGGGCAAACTAGGAAATGAATTCTTGCCGCAACTATTAAATTAAGTAGTGATACAGAACTTATTGAAACCAAATTTGAAACAAAAAAAAAGAATACTTTGATAGAAGACAATTTACATCCAATTAAAGTTTTTGACTCTGTCCTCTGAAGTTATATATTTTCATATAAGTTTTACTGAGTTCTTGACTTGATGGTTTTTTACTGAGTTCTTGACTATTCCTTTTAGTTACGTTCTAAAAGAAGTTATGACACTATCATAATATGAAAATGCTAAAAAAAGAAAATTCACTAAAATTAGACTTTCGTGAGATTCAATGCAATTGGAAGTAGGTGATAGGGTTACACAGTGACAGTATACGAATCCAAACTGTCACTGGTATAACTAAAATCTTAAGCTTAATCTAAAAAAGCTTTTAAATATAGTCGTTGATTTAATTGATCGAATTTTGACTAGTGAACCAATATTACTATAGAATTCGAATTTATCCAAAAACAAAGAGAAACATCGGATATTAACAAAATGTTATTTATTAATAATAAAAAAAAAACTCTTATATTGGTATTTATAAAAAATTTAGCCTAGTTTTTATATTCTTTACTTTTATCCTGAATTTTACAAAAACAATGTAAAAGTTATGCTTATAATAAAACCAATTTTTTTTTTATATTTCCAAAATATGTTTATGTCACTTTCAAATATATTTTCATGCTTTGGACATTTTAATGCTTTAACTAAATTGCCACCAAAGTATTTATCTTTGGTACTATAAAAAAAGATTTGGTTATTATTATTATTATTATTATTAGTTTATAGCCAAAAGGCATCGATGATAGCAATATAGCAATTGTATATAAAATTTTGTTAACATATCACAAGAAAAATAAAAAAATAACATTTACTTTGTTAAAATAAGGTGCTATATGGTTAAATAACGATGATAATAATAATAATACGCGATTATAATTTACAGATGTGACTTTATATTTGTTTTTTTTTTTATTTATTTATATAAGAAAATACACAACTCGGTGGGGACCCATTAATGTTCATTTGAAATCAGACATGTCTGATTAAAATCTTTATATTTCTCACCTTTAAAAACAACACTTATATACAATCTTTACCTCCTGCATTGATATTATTTTTTGTTTGTTGTTGTTGTGTTATATTTTTCTTCATAAAAAAAATTACCACCCGCTTTACTATCCCGTATTTTGGTGCGATGCATTTAGTTTTAAGTTTTGTGCAAGAAAGTGTTAAAGAGCTGTTAATGGATAAAATTGATTTTGGTGCAAAAAAAATTTAAAATGTCTGCAAAGCAAAAAATAAATAAATAAATATTAATTTTATTTTGTATATTTTCTCCTTTTTGTTACGTTGATGTTGGGAATTTCGATACTGTAGTTTGGAAAATTTATAATAAAATATTTATGGAAAATATTTACATTTCGATTTGGTTGAATTTTGATCGTACATAGTTTTTTTTGAAGAAGTAAGATTTTGTTGTAAAAGTATTTATTCAAAATATTAAATACAGAAATTTAATTTTGGAGATTTATGGATTGCGAAAACGACTGTGTCATTAATTTGTCTAAAAGTAATGAGAAACTGTCAAAAACAATATTGTTTTTTAGGTGAAATAGGATAATTTAAATCATCTTTGTTCTTCATAATAATAATATAGATCCTTTTTTCACTATGATAAATGAATCTAAAAGTTTTTAATCGATTCTTTCATCTGTTTAACTAAAATTTAACTAATAACAAAATGCTATTAACATTCTAAACGAATTTCTTGATAGATTTGAATTGTTGATAGATTTTTTCAGAAATTTAATGTTAGACTATTTCCAATATTTTTTAAATGGACAATTTCTTTAGTTCATTTATATCTTCAATTCAAAATTACAATAAGATCCTCATTGCAATACTCTAAATTTTTCGAGACTATTAAAAACCCACCAAAGGGTTGAAAGATGTTGAAATCTCGTCTGGTATATTAAAGATCTTTTTCTATTTAATAAATTTAGATTAAAATTCTGTCATTGGTTTTAAAAATCTTATCACGATAATTTTCACAATTTATAGAAAAATTATTAAATAATATTTTATTTTGTGATTATCTGTTCAAAGTGAAGATATTTTAATATATAATTTTTCAATAAACACCAAAATGGCTAGATGATAAAAATATATAATAAACTATAGTGCAATAGTAGAAGGAAGGAGCCCTTAAAAGTTGAATATATTTTTTTATTGTACTTCTTTTTTTTTTGGAATGGAAAATTGAGGGAGCTTTGAAAATCATCCAATTTTTTGCATGCTCAAGTATATCACGATTTTTTTTAACCATTTCAGATGTTTGATCGCGTAATATTATATATATGAAACATCATCAGGGAGCAGAGAAGAATAAACACTTTGAGTTTTGAATTTTTGTTTTGTTAAATTGTTGCAAGCTTGCAAGGATGGATTTTATTTTTTTTGTGGTTAGTTTTTTTTTGTTTTAAAGATGAGCGATAAGAAGATTTTCGATATATTCACGATTAAAAATAATCAGTTTTTTTTTTCATTTATTAACATCACCTATGTATATGCATACGGAAATTATTGGGTAATTTTTATGTTTGTTTGAGAGCGATTTTTATAGTTCAATAAATAATTAGATTGGATGAAAGATTTTAAGGAGTTTGCAAAGATTAAATCATGTTGAGCATCAGAGAATCCGAAGAATTAGAATATTTACTTATGAAAATTGTATCGAACAATTTTGAAACAAAAATGGTTTTCAACTAGATCAGAAATGTAATTGACTCTCTGGTTTATTCCATATCCTGTCGAATTCTAAAATCTAATTTAAAAATTGTGCTGATATTTTAAACAATTTGTGTTTGTTCCAAGAGAATTTTCCGATTGAACATTTACGAGTGAAATGAAAAAAAGTTTGGTCATCAATTCAAGTATTGAATGATATCACAATTTGCTATTTGCTTTAGGGAAAAGCTAAATGACACCCAACTGAAATTTTATCTTATTTCTCTCCAGTTCATTTGGATTTCTTCTGTCTTAGCTAAAGGTGCTGTAAGGACTGTTTTTTCCCCCATAAGTAAAGATTTTTACAGATAATATTTCTATGAAATAATCGTTGTTAAACTACTATACAAAAAAAGTTGGTAATATTATTATTTTTGTATAAAGATTACGAAGATAGTATATTAATTTTTTTATATACAAGAATTTCGTCCTCTGTTTTACACAGGCTCAATGTGTAGGCGTCTGTCTTTTTTTGTTATAAAATATGTTTTTAAAAAAGACAAGTAAAAAGTTTTTTTCATAATTTTTTTTTAAATAATAATTTTAATGAGCATTTTACAACATAAAAAATTATATATAAAATAATTGATAAGGAAAAAGTAAGCAAAGTCTTCGGTAAAAAATATGTTACAAGTTTTCAGCCCTAAAACCAAACCTAAAGACATTTTTGTTCATTTTAGTAAAAAAACTTATAAAATTATTAGAAATTTTCATTTAACATAAAGTTACAAAAATTCTTCAGTTGTGCCTGTAATTTTCTTATCAAAATTATGTTGTCAAATATCAAAAAAATTCATAATAAATTAATAATTTTATTTACGTATATTTTTTTTTTTATTAAAGAAGGAAATTAATAAAAAATATTTTTTTCGTTCTTGTTATCAGGTGTTTTTTAAGATAAGGAATTTAATATTTAAATTATACGAGTACAATTTTTATTGACACGACTTTTAAATATTTTTGCATGACTCAATAAATTAATTTATGAAATATTATATCGCAATCATCGAAATATAATAGTTAATGGAGTAATAATTTTTATTTAAAATTATTACATAAGATATTTGTGATAATTAATGAATAATTGTTGATAATTTAATAGAAATTAATTTAATTTGTGTTCATTTGAACAGGAAATTAATATACGAATAGAATATGGAAAAAAGATTTTCAAAAGAGTTGGGATTAAAATTGAATTGGAGCCAAATGAATGATTTCATTTATATGATTAATGATTTAAGTAAGAATGGGGTAGGTTCTATTGAGTCATTAGATTGATTTTTGCATGTGCTATTTACAAATTTTGAACCCGATAACGCAAGGAGTTTTATTCATAAGAATAGATTTTTCCTTTATCTTCATTCAATGTTTACCAAATTCAACTAATTTCGTCTGCTTTGGAGGCATTTTGACTGCTTGATATATACTATCGGAGTTTGGAATCTAATTTGTAGCTTTGAATCGAGCGGAAACGAAAACGCCTTCAAGTCACAAAGTATGTACGACAAGTAAAATCATTCAACTACTTGAATATACAATTATGTATCTGTCGTTTTACTACTACATATTTTTGTGGAATACAAAATATATCAATAATTAAACTATTTCATGACACTTACTTTAGGTTTAAACTCATAAATGAAAATGATTAAATTATTATTTAATATATATCATAAATACAATAATTTTCATCATTGTTTCGGTACTTAAAAACTCGCACATTTTCTTTTTACAACAAACTTTTTATTATAAATTTATTTTAATAGCTAAAACAGAGAGAAGAAATATATATATTAAATTTTATATTGATTAAAAATACGCTCAACAGCGCAAGAGGTGTTAATTTAATAACATAGTAAAAAAAAAAAAATATGTTATTAAAATTAAAATATTTCCTCTCCTATAGATGATCATAAATTGAATCCATGGAATATTGTAAAAAAAAACTTCAATAATTTACTATAAATTGACTGCTAATGGCATTTAATTAAATTTCTAATAGATTAATATTAACCGTAGATGTGCTGTCATTAAAGATATTTTAATAAAAATAAATAAATAAATTTTTTTTACACACGTCTATTAATTTATATATCTTGTCGAACATCAATTTATTAATTGTTATATAATTGATTTTAATTATATTTATGTTTTTTTTTTCTAATTTCATTTTTATGATCATATTTATTTAATAATATTTTATTGCATTCAATGTGAATTTATATGTGCACATTTTAAGCGATTTGCTGTGGTGTCATTAAATTAGATATATAATTTAATCATTTTATGTTGGATCATAAATTGAATTATCCTAGAAAAATATTATTTTTGGGGAAATAAAACAATTTTCATATAAATGTAATCAAATTTTTATATTTCAAATTAAAATTAGAAAAATTATTGAAAGAATCGTTAAACAATTTTTAAATTTAATCAATTTTGTCAATTGGCTATTGTCAATTGGTCAGTTAATTTGTAATATAATATTAAATCTATTAAATTTTCTAGTCATTTTGATAAAAAGCTTAAAGAAAATTCTTTCTAATTACCACAAAAAAATTAACATATTTTATGTAGTCATGTTTAAAATAAAATTATGATTTAAAATTTAAATTATAAAAATTCATATAAATTCACGTGTGTCACACTAAATTCTAAATTTAAATATTAAAATTCTTATCTCAAAACCACCTGATAACATAAAATATGACCAACATTTGTTATAATAATTCGATAGTTTTTCGGTTTATTGGTTGAAAGGTTCCAATATTCAATTAATGATTTTGTCGTATATTTGAATTATATTCTAAATTTTAAAATAAAATATATTCTAAATAAAAATAAAATTAAAAATATTTAAATTTAGATTATGTGCAACGTTAAAGTATTAACTATATATTTTTTTTAATAAAAATATTTACATTTACTTAACGTGACCCTGTCTGCTCCTTAAATTTTTTATAAATATTTTTATAAATTTAAATTATATATTTTTAATAAGAATTTTGTCTACATATATTTAACTAAATAATGGTAAAGCTATAACCAAACATTAAGCATATATAAATCAACCTACAACATAATTTTAGATAACAAAATTAAATAAATAAAATTTCTCTTTAATTTTAATCAAAAAAAAATTATTTGAATAATCATTTTTACTATTTAAAAATTTTTAATTTTTCATTCCCACGATATTATAACTTGACCATTTGGTTAATCGAAAATATTATGAATATAATATGATATTTATTGCACGGCCTTACAACACCAATACGTATGACTGTGCAAAAATATAATAATATAAATTCTAGAAAAAAATATTCTATAAATTATTTTGTAAATATTATCAAAGAATAATTAAGCGATTTATATAGTTACATTTACTTAAATTGGCGCCGTGCCGATATTTGTTAACACTCCTTTTTACATTTTCAGAATTTTGTCTTCTATAATTTACAAAAAAAAATAAATAAATTATATTTTAAATTGCATTATTAAAAAATTTGAAAATTTTTGGTCAGTCAAATAATTCTAGAAAATAGATTTTTTTTAGATATAATGTTGATTTTGTTAAGCAAATAACAATACTTTTTTTTGAAAAAAAAAACTACATAAATAATCTATCAAAAATTATTTAATCTGGCGGCAAATTTATTAAATAATCAAAACTTATAAAATTCGAATGATGTAATTTATCAATATTCAAATATCTAAAATGTAGAATTTTAGAGAAAAAAAAATTTGTAATAAGTTTGATTGTTAAAAACTTTAAAGTTTAAATTATTATTTTTTGAAATTTTAAAGTTTTTTTTTTGTATGTTTAATGTGTGGATGGACGGACATTGATCAAAAATATATTTTTTATTGTAGAAAATTGTGCGTGTGAAAATCAAATATTATTATTCTTTTTATTTGCCTATAACTTGCCAAAAATTGATTAAAATTTAATTGATTAAAATTTAATTTGGATTGAATTTTTGAGCGATTAAAACCGTATGAGTAAGGTATAATTAGTCATACGCTCCACCTGTCATATATTGTTTGATTTATCAGTAATTTTCATTTATTACTTCATCTTCTAATTTCTAATATATTGAATATTTATTAGAGTACTGTATACTGCCTTATGGTATCGACTCGTCTTCAATCATTCTAGATAAGCACTTACATTTTGCCATATCCTAATTAGAATGTGAATTATAGAAAATCTTCTGTAAAGTTCAATCAAATAATGGAATTAACTAATAGAAACAAAATTATGATACAATGTTACCATTGTTATTGAATTGGTTAATCAAAATAAATCTTACAAAATAGTTTAATGTCTGAAAAAACTGAATTTTACAATGACAATTTTTGTTTTGTTTTCCAAAACTGTCATACCTGTACTTACCGATAGTTCTGATTTACATCTGGTTCTGATTTCTATATATATTTTATATAAATCAACATTTTCCTTCATTTAAAATTTAAAAATACAATTTTTTTTTATATACATGGAAATATTTTGAAAAAAGCAAAAAAACATTGATTTTCTTTTTTAAACATTCTTTTTTAAATTACATAGAAAATTGATTAAAAAGATATGCTATTTTAATTCCCACCTTACATATAGTACAAATAAGTCCTATAAAAGTCATTTAACTAGTTTTTTTCTCTCTCTATATATACTTTATATACTTGAAATTATATAAAGTTGTCTTTGATGCTGTGATCTATTCGATTTATATTATGCAGAATTTATGGTATTACATGATTTTTTTTATATAAATAATAATATTAAATTTATTTTAATTTAGTTTGGTTTTTTTTAACTTGCATCTTTTTACAAATATAGTAGAATTTTTTTTTTTATAATATTATTGATCTTTGTAATGTCGTTTTACAAGTTTTTAATAATATATAAAAATATTTAAGGAATTGTTGCCGTTAAAAAAAAAAATATTATTTATTTATTTGTACATATTTTTTTTTTTAAAACTTTTATTTAAAAGATGATTTAATCATGGAAATGTTATATCTGTTTTCAGAAAACAAAAAAAATATATACATATTATTATTATTAAAAAATAGAATAAATTATTTGTCGTGAGAAATTGTTAAAAGATAAATATAATTATATAATATTAAATATTTTGTTTTTTTCGAATTTTTTTGGTATATACTTTAATGGTTGATATACCAAATTGGAGGAAATTTGATGTTAATTTTATAGAATAAGGACATTTTTCGGCTATAAAATTGATTGGTTAAATATGCAGAAGAGGCCAAGACACAATAGAGAATTCTTATCATACATCAGTAGAGTCGTAACAGCAAGTTTTAGTGGAGATCTTTCATTAATAACATTTCAACTTTATGAATTCGAAATAATTTAAAATCATTATCTCATAAGTTAAAGCTGGTTTTTATTATTTAAGGAAGCTTTTGAATGATCGAAGTAATATCTAAATAGATCTAATAAAATTGACAAAAATAGTTCAAAACTCTCTAACACAGAGATATTTTACTGAAGAAGAATAAGGACATAAAATCAAAAATATTATTTAAATTTCAGTTTTAGAAATTGAAAAGATTTAAAATACTTCAGATCGATATTTTCGTCCTTAATTGTATTTTATTAGTTGTATCGTCAAATTATAATACCATTAACAATTTTCGTTTGTCAATTTAGAGAAAATTCTGACAGGCATTAGTTTATCAAAAGGAAATTGATATACTATAAACATAACGACGCTTATTAACTACTCACAGATCATCCCCAAAAAATCAATTTCAGGAAAATTTGAACATTTTCTTTAATTTAACCAATTTCTATTTTTGTAACTGTCCATTATTTCCTCAGATTTTTGAAATAAGCTAAAATTAACGTATATAACGCTTATCACCTTATAAACTGCCATTATTATTAAACGTGTTGTGCATAGCATTCAATATTAATTTTTTTTCTCTTTTAGCGTAAATAGTGTTTTGGAATTTCGCACTTTTGTATTTATATAATTTTAATTTTATATATTACATATAATCAGGATGCCATTTTTAACTCTAAACAAATATGCAATTTGTTTTTTTTTTCTTACTTCGCTTTGCTTCTTGAACTTGTTTTTTATTCGTTGTTTGTTGGCTTGAAAAAAAACCCAACACATCAAAGATTAACAAATGAAAAACAAAAAATTCTTTTTCCACTATTTGTGTACAATTCTTTCTACATTATAAGAATTTAAACGCTTAAATATAAATAACGTTCTTTGCAAGAAGATTATTTGACTTTATTTGTATTCGTTGTTTTTGTGTTGCTGGTTGCTAGCCTGTTTGGATGCATCAGAATGTTGAATCTCTAGTCAAAAGTATCTGCAGCAAAAAAAAGGGAGTCAACATTTTTCAGGAAAAAAAGAGTAACAACGGCAAGAAACAGACAAAAAACTATAAATCCAGATTCACGATGGATGGATGGATGACTGATCCATAGAGAGTGAATATTTATAAATGTTGTCGCCAAAGATTTAAAGTTAGAATGTTGACTTTTTGTATGTTTATTATGTTCGCATAAATGATGATTATATGCGAATTTGTTTTGTGATATTCTGATGACCGGTTACTTTGAATAAAATATTCTTTGACTTAAAGTTTTTTGTTTATTCTCTGATCGTGAAGAAATTCTTCATTCTTGAAGTGTTTTTTTTTATACTATATGAGCGGCATTGGGCATTTAATTGCAAATATAGTCTGGCTAATCAGTTTTTTTTTAAATATAAGATTAGTATTCATTTTATGCTTTTTTTGTGTGTGTTCTAGAAATTATTTCTAAATCAAGATTTTATTTAAAAATTGATTTAATATTCTACTCTATAATATTTCATGTAATCATTAAAATATTTAATAGAATGTTAAATATTTGTTAGTATATGTATATAAAACCGTTTTTGTATATTTAACTGCAATTTAATTCAAACATAGAATATTAATTTATATTGATCATTTTTCTGATCAACCATGATTTGTTATAAATAAATAATCATGAGATTAATTTTTTTTAAAATATTAATTAAGTTAGATAGAAAGTAATATTTGGATTTGATTATCTGCTTCTATTAAGAGGTAGACAACCTGGACCAAATATAAAATAAATTAAGATCTTAAACTAATTCAAATTACTAAAATTGAATAAATTTTATATGAGCTAAACATCATTGTTTAATATGAACGTTATGAAGTTTAGCTAGACTTGACCTAGCATGGGTCAAGTCTAGCTAAACTTTTTAATAAAATATTACAGAAACAATAATTATAATAATTTATTGCAAATAAAGAGAAAAAACAGGCTTATTTATAATTGCAGTAAATCCATTTCCAATAATTGTTACGGTTTGGTGTCATGTTTACTTTAAAACACAAAATTGACTATCCTCATTTAGACTTTATAATTTCTTTATTAGTCAAAGTTTTTTACGGTCTTCCCCAGCGTTTTTTTTACTCTTTGAGAAGAGGTACATAAATATCAATTTATTTTTGTGTAAGATTGTTATTAATTTGCAGACCATTTTAAGTTCACTAACATTTTTATAGTATATTATCCACGAGACTATATGATTTTCTGTGAGAATTGTATATAATTTCTCAAAAGAAGAAACAGGAAATTTTCTATCTTTGTTATACCAAAGGTTTATATCTTCAATTTTACAATATTTTAGTTGAATAATTTTATTAGGCTGATAATTTATTTTCTTTAATAAATCAATTAAACTTTTCTGATAAGTTCAATAAATGATATCATCAATAATATTATTGAATATATGTATATTTTTATAATTAAAAGGAATTGAAAATATTGATGACTAAATAGGTTATAGTGAAATGAGAATATATATATTTTCGTTGTAAAACCTGAGGTGTGATAAAAACTTTTATGTGATAAGAAAATTATATTTTTGTGTCATTTTTATTAATCATCAAAGAGTTTTTTTTTCAATTTATTAGTTATTATTTTAATATAATTTAAAAATAGATTACCAAGCAAATTGTCTTGTATATAAATAGTATTGTGTCCTTAATGATAGAATGTTTATGGACAATCAAGAAATAATTAAATGACATAGATCAAATTAATGTAATTGAAAATATGACAAACAAATTTCAAGAAAATTTATTCCTGTTATCAGTTTTCTCTCTAAAATGTTACAAAAAATTAAATTCTCGCATGTAGGTACAAATTTATGCTCCTAATATAAATATTTATAATAATATAAAATAAAATGCGTACTAGTGACATTGCTACTGAAAGGTAATTAAAATACCTACATTTTGTTGTAGTATTCGTATAGGGTATAGATGGTAATGAGTATAGCCATACTCAACTCATACAAAGAAATTCTTTAAATTAGCAATTTTAAAATTCAATTATTTCAAATTTATATTATATCTGATTCATAACTACTCAATCAGTTTTTCATAATTACATATTTATAAAATTAATTTGTATATAATTACACATGATTAAAATTGATAAACAAAATTGTATAATTTAATTAAAATTTTAATTTAATATTTTTTTCAATTTACAAAGTAGCATTTAAGTGCTCACTCCAGACTAGAACAAATATACAAATTCCTAATTGATATATTTAATATAAAAAATAATCTGCAATTGTAATTTTAAAGAAATAATAATTTTAATTTATATATGTAACAGAATAACCAAATATATAATTTTGTCTTGGAAATTATTACTTTTATAATATGATTTCTTTTTGGTGCATTCGTTAATGTGGCTAAGGTGGAATTTATTAAGATTAATAATGGGGAAATTCATAAAATTTACAATTTCTTTTTGATAATTCTTGAGAATTATTTATAAATTATGTTTTGTTATTTATATTTTACGAAAAAGTAATAATTAAAAGTTCTAATCAGGGTATATAACTTTAAAGGTAGAGAAAATTGTATATTCGTAGTTAACATAATCAGAGGGTTGGGAAATTTGTGAAGTAAAGATTTTAATTAAAATTAATAATTTATCATTCAACTTTTCAATGTATCTTCAATTGTTGGGTTACATTTTCGATTGTTCTCTAACTTGATTGCCATAGTTCGAAGTTTTGTCTTGAAATTCTTAAATGTGGTAATACCTACACTATCGAAATATACTATTGGTTCTGTAGAAAACTATCAGCTTTGACTTTTTTGTACAAAAAAACGTCTCTTTCTATGTACAATTACAAAATTTGATTGATTTGCCATTAATCTTGTACTACTTCGAACCCTGTATAATATGAATTCTACGCAAAGAATTTGTAAATTGTTTGATCGATGATTGCACTTATTCTCCCCTTTTCTGTATGCGTAAATTCCACCTGTAAAATACAAATATTTATTTAATAATTTAATGAAGAAAACATGAAATTAAATTGAACATTTATTGATATATAAATTATAAAATTTATTAATATTCCGAGCAATAATTTCTTTCATTTACCTTTAAATAAAATTATCATATAAAATATACATTTTACCTTCTTTACTTGTAATTTTAATGACCTGATTGAAATTTTTTTTTTTTTAATAATAAAATTTTAAATTAAATTATAGATTATTTTATTATTGATCTTATCTAATGTAAACTTGATTAAGAAAATATACATAATATTAAAAGTAAATATTGAAATCAGGGTAAATAACTTTATTTTAATATTTGTTTGTTTTTTTATGGTTTCAACTTGTTCGATTTCTTCTAAACTGAATAATATTTTTTTTTTATATATTTATTTATTTATTTATTTGTTCTGATAAAAAAAAAATTATGGAATATGTAATTTGAAATATAATTTCAATTTTAAATATACAAATTTTGATATGCATTTTCTTTAAACTTTATTTTACTTTCATATAATAATTTAAATTTTTGAAAATAATTTTATATGTTATCATAAATTTTGATATATTTTCATATTTTCTGAAATATATATTCAAAAAGATGGAAAAAACAGAATTTTTTTTCACACTACGCCACCGTGTCAAGCTTCGAATTTTCATTATTACTCTCCTGTCGTGGCATTGAATCATTTTCATTTATAATTTGAAAATAAAATCAATTCTTAAAAATTGAATATTTTAATCAAATTGAATTTTTAATTGCTTTTAGAAAAACTAAAAATTAATTTTTATATCTGTAATTTTAATTATTGAAAAATTTGCCATTTATGGAATGAATATTTTTTATTTGCAATATCATGCAGTGTTAATTATGTCAATGTGTAAATATTTAATTTATTTTTAATTTATATTTTTTATAATCAGAATAAATAAATGGTTTTTCAGTTTTATCAGTCTTTTAAAATTTATAGAGAAATTTAATATTAAATCAAAATTTTCTTGAATTATTTTGGTGGGGATTTTCAATATTTTATAAATTTTGTTATTACTACAAAGTTGTCCTCAAAATTAATTAAATTATAAAAACTATATGATGTTACTATAGAAAAAAATGAGGTAATTTTAATATTTATTTAAATGGGAAATGACAAATTTTATAATTAATTATAGGATTTTTGTAATTAATTAATAATAATTTATATCTGATTCATAACTACTCAATCAGTTTTTCATAATTACATATTTATAAAATTAATTTGTATATAATTACACATGATTAAAATTGATAAACAAAATTGTATAATTTAATTAAAATTTTAATTTAATATTTTTTTCAATTTACAAAGTAGCATTTAAGTGCTCACTCCAGACTAGAACAAATATACAAATTCCTAATTGATATATTTAATATAAAAAATAATCTGCAATTGTAATTTTAAAGAAATAATAATTTTAATTTATATATGTAACAGAATAACCAAATATATAATTTTGTCTTGGAAATTATTACTTTTATAATATGATTTCTTTTTGGTGCATTCGTTAATGTGGCTAAGGTGGAATTTATTAAGATTAATAATGGGGAAATTCATAAAATTTACAATTTCTTTTTGATAATTCTTGAGAATTATTTATAAATTATGTTTTGTTATTTATATTTTACGAAAAAGTAATAATTAAAAGTTCTAATCAGGGTATATAACTTTAAAGGTAGAGAAAATTGTATATTCGTAGTTAACATAATCAGAGGGTTGGGAAATTTGTGAAGTAAAGATTTTAATTAAAATTAATAATTTATCATTCAACTTTTCAATGTATCTTCAATTGTTGGGTTACATTTTCGATTGTTCTCTAACTTGATTGCCATAGTTCGAAGTTTTGTCTTGAAATTCTTAAATGTGGTAATACCTACACTATCGAAATATACTATTGGTTCTGTAGAAAACTATCAGCTTTGACTTTTTTGTACAAAAAAACGTCTCTTTCTATGTACAATTACAAAATTTGATTGATTTGCCATTAATCTTGTACTACTTCGAACCCTGTATAATATGAATTCTACGCAAAGAATTTGTAAATTGTTTGATCGATGATTGCACTTATTCTCCCCTTTTCTGTATGCGTAAATTCCACCTGTAAAATACAAATATTTATTTAATAATTTAATGAAGAAAACATGAAATTAAATTGAACATTTATTGATATATAAATTATAAAATTTATTAATATTCCGAGCAATAATTTCTTTCATTTACCTTTAAATAAAATTATCATATAAAATATACATTTTACCTTCTTTACTTGTAATTTTAATGACCTGATTGAAATTTTTTTTTTTTTAATAATAAAATTTTAAATTAAATTATAGATTATTTTATTATTGATCTTATCTAATGTAAACTTGATTAAGAAAATATACATAATATTAAAAGTAAATATTGAAATCAGGGTAAATAACTTTATTTTAATATTTGTTTGTTTTTTTATGGTTTCAACTTGTTCGATTTCTTCTAAACTGAATAATATTTTTTTTTTATATATTTATTTATTTATTTATTTGTTCTGATAAAAAAAAAATTATGGAATATGTAATTTGAAATATAATTTCAATTTTAAATATACAAATTTTGATATGCATTTTCTTTAAACTTTATTTTACTTTCATATAATAATTTAAATTTTTGAAAATAATTTTATATGTTATCATAAATTTTGATATATTTTCATATTTTCTGAAATATATATTCAAAAAGATGGAAAAAACAGAATTTTTTTTCACACTACGCCACCGTGTCAAGCTTCGAATTTTCATTATTACTCTCCTGTCGTGGCATTGAATCATTTTCATTTATAATTTGAAAATAAAATCAATTCTTAAAAATTGAATATTTTAATCAAATTGAATTTTTAATTGCTTTTAGAAAAACTAAAAATTAATTTTTATATCTGTAATTTTAATTATTGAAAAATTTGCCATTTATGGAATGAATATTTTTTATTTGCAATATCATGCAGTGTTAATTATGTCAATGTGTAAATATTTAATTTATTTTTAATTTATATTTTTTATAATCAGAATAAATAAATGGTTTTTCAGTTTTATCAGTCTTTTAAAATTTATAGAGAAATTTAATATTAAATCAAAATTTTCTTGAATTATTTTGGTGGGGATTTTCAATATTTTATAAATTTTGTTATTACTACAAAGTTGTCCTCAAAATTAATTAAATTATAAAAACTATATGATGTTACTATAGAAAAAAATGAGGTAATTTTAATATTTATTTAAATGGGAAATGACAAATTTTATAATTAATTATAGGATTTTTGTAATTAATTAATAATAATTGAAATTATGATGTCAATATAGACAATTAGCACAATTTTAATGAAAATTTATTAAGCTTAATTGTTTATTTACTTGAATTGATGAATATTTATGACAAATAAAGATGTAATAAGTATTGATTACATTATTCATCTGAATAACATCCTTAATGTTGATTGTCATTAAAGTTTTTATGACAAATGTTTCATTTTACATGATATCGGTAATAACATCACCAGAAAAGCATCTAGTGGAAACTTAAAACTATTTATTATATCCCCAATAAATTCTTACATAAACTTTCAATTGACTTGCCTGCGTAGCTATATTTTGTTCTATTGAGCAATAATCAAAATCTTATCATCTTATTCATTTTCTTTCCATTCAAATTCTGACTAAAAAATCATTACTTAACTAAGCTACTGTGTAATATTTCATTTTATAACCTTTTTCCAAAAAAAAGTATGATTGCTAAATTTATCCACCCTCTAAAAAATTAAGCTATAACTTTCCACTAATAAATTATAAATTGAAATATAAATTGTACATATCTTATAATAATGAATAGAAAAATTTAATATATTTCTATAATTATTACTCCTGAGAATAAAAAAAGTCGTGATTTCGCACACCATTTAATAAAAATATTTCTCAAAATCATAATTTTAAGCTCATCTAAAATTATGAACTTTTACTGAACTTAAAAATTCCTTAAATTATTTCATTTTTTTTATTATTATTTTATAATTACTAAATATAATACTAAAAAAAATTACTATTTTTATGGAAGAGACAATGGAAATTCTTTCGTAAATCATGTAAAAATTATTTCAAATATTTCATTTGTAAAATTTCGATTGATTTGTTATTAAATATTTATTTATATCTGAAAAATCATATTCTATATATAATAATATGTAATTTAAATTTGACAATTTAAACTTGAACCGAAACACATTAATCAATTTTTTTTTTCTTCTAAGCTTAAAAATCTCCTCTATCTAAAATCTATACCAAATAAAAAATACAAATTTCAAGAGTGTAAAATTAGTCTAAAAACCTCAAGGGAAGAAACTATAAAGTAAAATTATTTATTAGAAGAAAAAAAAAACGTGTAAATCGCCGCCATGGATTAGACATTTTTATGATTGATTACATCCCACCAATAGGTAAAAAAAGGATAGCGCCACATTGTCGTGAGCGGAATATAGCGTAACATTAAGATTTTTGTAGAAGATGCTATTATGCATATAATCACAAATTATACTTCTATATAAAAAATACATAATAATTAAACCACAACAAAAATTAGAACATGAAAATGAGATTAGAAATATTTTATTTTATGTATGTAATATGATTTTGAAATCAATGGTTTCCAAAAAAAATTTTGTAAGGTGCACCATTATTAATTTTTAATTTGTTAAAATATGAGAGAGTGTTTTTTTTGTTTGGTGTATGCTTCGAAAAAACTTTTGTGGTAAAAACAAACGCAATTAAAAATAGATTAAAGTATTTTATATTTTAATTTTATCTATCAAAGATATTTTTTCCTATATCTATTATATAGGCTGGAAATTTTTCTCAACTGTGCGGTCTTAATTTTTCACTTTTGTTCATTCAAAATAGTTTGAATTTATATATTTATATGAAAGATTATATAGGATTAGATTTATGTAATTTTAAATGTTGAACTAGTAAATTATGAATATTAAACATGAAAATTTAATCTAAATGTAATTACTTATTTTTAGGTCAATATTTGTAAATTTAGTCAATTTTTTCTTTCTTATGGACGAAATATTTGTTAATACTTTTTAAGAACGTTTAGTATAGTTAAATTTTGTATTAATATAATTTTCAAAATAGGAAAATTAGAAAATCTCAAAAAAACTACACTATAATAGGCCAATTTAGTTTATGTTTAAAAATTTTTTCAAGAGTTTATATCAATAAAAATAAAATTAAAAAGTATACCAAAATTTGAATCAGTTTTTTACTGAATATTAAATAGAATTTCTTTCAAATAATTGGAATTTTATCAGAATTATATTTATTATTATTATTTCATTTAAATATTGCAGTATTATTATTTTAATTTTTCTAATACGAGTTTTAATTTTAATATCAGATATTTTCAGCACTTCTTCTATCAAATGGTGCAAAAATTGAGCTGTACTACACGTTATTCAAAAGGTTAGTTAAAATTGTTGTGATAGATATTTAAGTAACAAATATTAGCATGCCCTGTAAAATTGTCTTAACTATTGATTTAAGAAATTATTACATGCAATTTATATACATATTTTTTTTATATATAAATCTCCAATAAATTAATGAAAATTTGCATGAAAATCCGATTAAATAAACAGTCCATAATTTATAATTAAAAGTTTACTAAAAATAATAATATATAGTATATTATATAGAATATATAATATAGAATATAATTTCGATAACTTAGTATAAATTATTTTTAATTATATATTTATGTATTATAAATAATTAAATGATTAGCAAAAATTAAATCATAAATAATAATATATTTTAACACGAAAAGTTAGATTGGGTGCATGTAATATTCTTTTGTCAAAATCATTGAGCGGAATGAGTTTTTCTTTCTAGTAGTTTGTAGTTGATAATAAAAAAGAATTTTATATTTAAAAAAAAAATTTACATTTCTTTTTTACCATTTAAATTAGCATATACATATTAAGGTTTCGAAATTAGTGACTGTATTTTTATTATTAATTTTTCTGATCATAATTCATATATATAAAATACACAAAATTTAGTGGAACAAAATATAATATCGTTCTTTTGGTTTAAAGTCAAATACATGATTGAAATTATGAAGTTAACTACTACAATTTTTCAGTGTTTCAATCAATAATTTTAATCGTGATTAAATCAAGTTTATTTAAAGAAACTTGTGGTATATATGAATTATTTTCAATTCTAGAAGACAGTAATATAATTTTGCATAGTTCAACATAGTTTGATATTAAGAGGCAAAAGATAAGTCCAAATGGTAAAAATTGTATAATTATTATATTTTTGTTTAATAATGTCAGACTTCTACTCAAAACCAGATTGAGAAGATATAGGTGCTCAAAATTTAGACTGTCATTTAGGTTATGCAATATTTCAAATATAATATGAAAATTCTTGTTTTCCTCTTTATTTATATGATTATATTTCTATATGAATTATTTAATAACTATTATTTCTTAACAAAAATCTCCTTATAATTTATTCTCAAAATCTAAGGTGCTACAAATAATTACAATCCATTTACAAAGCAATTAAATTACCTACCCTAAATCAAATTATACTTAACAAATTTACAGAAAAAAAAATGCAATGAGAAAAAATAATTTATTTAATTCATTTAAATTCTTAATAATTTATCAACATAAAATAGAAATTTTTTATATCTATAACAATTTTATTAAACATATTGTTGATACCAGCAGGTAGCTTGTATGTTGTCATGTATAATATAATAATTTAATTAATTTAATTATATACACTTACATTTTTTCTTTAAATATATTTAACTTAAAATTAAATTTTATATATTTATATTCCTTTAATAATATTGTTTTAACTAAAAATTATAATAATTTTAACACTATACAAAAAATTACACTAAAACCAAACATAAATCAGCATAAATTTTAACATAAATAAAATGTAATTTTCCTTTTTATTTTGAATTATTTTTGCAGAATACTAATTTTTTTTTTGTATATTTAGTCAAATAGAAATTTCTATGTAAATTATTGTTAATAGTAAAAAAAATTTTGATGCGTGAACCGAAATTAAAAGAAGAAAAAAAAATTGCATGCGTGTTTTTTTTAAGTAAATGCATGTTAAATAATACGAAAATTATATCGTGACACAATCGATAAAGAAAATTTCTTGCAAATATTTAATATGTAAATAAAATTGCTAGATTATTTTTTGCATAATATTTCGCTTAAAATCTCATTAAAACAAAATTGTTTTTCCTTTATTATATTTCATTTTCTTTTGGATCAAAGCCTGTTGGGGGTCTATAGGCAAACTTTATATAGAAATTTTCCTTATCTACCTAAAGGTAAATTTCTATGATTATATTATTCTAATAAATATTTTGAAAATGTTTCGCTTTAACTAAAATGGTGGAAATTTCACAAATTTATTGACCTTTGATGTAAAATTTCAAAACAACAAAAAATTTAATTAACGTAACGCACACCACATTGTGTATTGTAATAACATAAACAAAAAAACAGTGCGGATTAATATTAATTCAATAAATTTTTTTTTTAAATATAATTTTTGCAATCCGAAAGTAACATAATCATTGTTGTTGCAATTATGTATCCCAGGTATACATATAACAAAAAAAAGCATATAAAGAATATCAGTAGCAAGTTTGTATGAAGCCACAATTCAGAACAATGTATAAAAAAATACTTAAAGGATGATGGAGCGACGACGACGCAAAATGATCAAAAGAATTGTCGGTATATTCTAAAAGAGTTTCTCCATTCAGGGAGCATGAACCAAAAAAAAAAAAACAAGAATAGAAAAAAATATGATGATGATACGAATGAAAAATGACCAAAACAACAAAACAGAAGAAGATGAAGAAAAAAAAAATCTACTCAAAGTCAAATCAAAAATAAAGTTTTCTTACGTTTTTGTTTTTGATTGAAATATTCAAAATTCCGGTTTTTCGATTTATACTTTTTTTCTTATTTGTGGATCTGAGGACATTTTTTTTATTGCCATTAAAATCAGGATTTCGTTTTGTTATTAACAAAAAAAAAAAAGTTGTTTTTTTCTCTCAATTGAATTGATACGCTTTTTTCCTTTACTAAATTTAAATTGATTTTGTTTTTTTTTTGGTTTTAAAGGAATTGAAATCAAATTTTATAGAAAAACTATCTTAGCTACAAAAATTTTTAGCGGAGATAACTAAAATTGTAATTTTAATTGATCTGTTTGTAATCTCAACTCACTTGGGAAAATTCTTCTTTAGTGAGTTGATTCGATTAGAATTCCAATATAGATCGTTACTTTTGGGGATATACCATGATCTACAAATATTGAATTTGTTGCCAGAAGTTTTAATTTTATGAGGAGCTCAGGGAAAATATCCTTTGAGGTCAAAAATGCTCAAAATATATGGTTTCCTTGGTCCCAATACAATTAATAAGAAAATTGTCAAATAGGACATTGAAAACTATGTTGACAAAATTAACTATAAAATATTTCTAAATTAAATATCAATAAAATATATTATTCATATTTATAATTTTATTTATTAAAACGAAAAATTATTGACCTATCTTAAAGGTTAATTCATTAAATTGACCTCTTAAGATCAAATGTTGATTTCTATACAAATAAATTTCAAGAAAATTACTTATAGGTCCTTTCTCTCTATATAATCTACTTAAGTGAAATTTAAGTACATATATTTTTCTTCATCATAAAATTTTTCCTATAATAAATATACATCAACAACAAAAACATAATCTTTATTTTTATCTTTAAATGTAAATTAATATACAATTTTTTTTTTTATAGAAAAAATATATTTTCATGCTAATTGATATCAAATAATTAACCATATCATTATCATATCATTAAACTTAGTTAGTTTATATATGTATATAGCATATAATATTTTTATTATTTAGGTAATTAAGGAAATTAAAATTCAATTTTGATTGTGATCTATATAAAAACCTAAAGGAAAGAAGTAAACAATTATATAAATAAATATAAGAATT
The DNA here is from genome assembly GCA_949752835.1 of Empis stercorea. NCBI lineage: Eukaryota > Metazoa > Arthropoda > Insecta > Diptera > Empididae > Empis > Empis stercorea. Next base: position 42,918,405 of record OX457089.1, read on the forward strand.
TTAATAGAGTTTTTTTATCATACCAAAAAAAAAGTTGAATAAATAAAATAAAAAAAAAATTAAATTTTAATTATATACCAATATTTTTTAACTATCATATGTCACGGAATCGCTATTTTGTTTAATAATAATAATAAATTAATTAAATGTTTCTTCATTTTTTGTATGTGTTTTTGTTTTGGTATTAAACGCGACTAAAGTCGCGTATTTTATAAAAGTATAATTTTCAAAGCATTATTAAAATTATCTTTAATGTTGCTATTTATTTTTTCTTCTTTTTATTTAACTAAATTTAATCAAATTGCCTTTTTGCTTATCTCTAGTGTATAAATTAATTTACTTAGAATGAAAGAATTTTACTATATATACTAAAAGAAAATTTATAATCAATTTCTATAGAACAGAATTTGAACAGATGGGGGGTTTGGACTTTATTGATGATGGTTAAAACTATTTTTGAATTAAAATTGATCAGATAATTGATTTTTTATTTATGTAATTTTATGATGATGAATAAAAAAAAAACAAAAAAAAAAAAATGAAAATTAAATTTGTAAAAATATTATTCCCATAAAATAGAATTTAATTTGAAGAAATAAAATTTTTTTTTTTACAAAAAATAAAGAAGAACAAACTCATTTAAATTGAATTTAATGAATAAATTGCAGTTCGCATAAATTTTAATTCGATAAATTAAATGATTTTTTAATTAGATAAATAACTAATTTTTAATTTTCTTATTTTTCTAATTGGGGGAGCTAAATGGTATAATATTTTGTTTTTATATAGTTTTATTGAGACATATTTAATTTTTAATTATATTCAATTAAAATGATAAATGATAAAGGATTTAATTTAAAAACATTTCGCTTCATATGTATTATAAATATATGAAGCTTTGTGGAGTTTAAATTTCGAAAATTTTTTCTTCGAGATTTTCATTTTTGTTGACATTTTAGATGTTTTAACCCAAAAATGACGAACCATTGCTTATATTTCTGAAATTCTGATCAAACATTATAAATTTGTTAATTGATTGATCAATTTTTTACATTAATTGTAAAATTTTTAAACTCTTTCACGATTCTTTTAAATTCGTCTCAAATACAAACTATCTAAATCTAAATTATAGTTCATTGTACTTTTAAAAAGTTAAAAACAATTTAATGAATGAAAATTAAACATCATGCGTATACGAAAATAATATTTTCTTAATGAAATTTGCATTAATAATAAAATCATACCAACAATGAAAAATATGCTTCCAAAATTTATAATATTACAAAAAAATAAAAATATTCTTAACAAATTATATTTATGAAAATCATTTAAAATTCGCTATGGTATCCTGGTCAGTAATAGCTCTACATAATTAACTCACAAGACATTAAGGAACAAAAAAAATATTATTTACTAAAATATTCGGGTATCTGAATTATTATTTAATTTCCACCTTTTCACATCATTTTTCTGATTATATCTTGTTTTTGGTTTTTGTATATATATATTCTTATATTCTCTACTAACAAAATGATGAAATTTATCTATGTATTATAAAACGCTTTAAAGAACAAGTTCATTAATCGAAACATATATTTTTTTGACCTTTTTGCGCTTAACTAAAATCAATCATTTAATTTTCGGTTGATGATCGTCGTCGTCGTCTTCGTCCATGAATGATGATATAATTTCAAAAACAAAAAAGAATAAATATTTCTAATTTTTCACCTTTCCCTGTTGTTTATAGACATTTTAGGCATTCATATACCATTTAACCTCTTACCACCAACATAAAAAATGTATTTTTTCTAATTAACTTATAAAAATCTTTAATTATATTAACACTGGAACACTTGCTTTATATTTATTTTGTAAGCCAAAATAGATTCAACTGAAAATTTCCTAATTCTTGATCATAGAAGAGTGTTAAAAATTATTGGATAATCAACTTAAAAATTTCTTTATTATTTTATCAGTCAACAAAAAAAAAAGAAGAAAAATTAAAATTATTTTTATCTATGCGATGGGAAATTTAGGTTAGCGCCATCGCAACCGTGGACAATGTTAAACAATTGTTAGGATATTTTATTTTTTTTATGGAGCATGTAAAATGCATGCGGTAAATTTTCAAAAAGATAAAATTTCGGATGTAAAAATTATAGCTTAATTATTTTCTGTTGTTGTGGTTAAAATGGAATAAAAAAAAAAATCGTGAAAATTGATTAAAAAGTTTATCAGAGGAGTTTATTATAGTTTCTCATCACGCCTACTTACTTTAATTACTCTTGGTTCGATGCCATGATGCAATTTTGGTAATAGAGTTTTGTTTATTTATATATAAAGTTGAAAAATGTTTGGAATTATGGTTATTATTGTGATAAGTTCATTTATTTTGTGGAATTTTTAGGGTTGATTGGTGGAATTTTTGGTATGGTCATGATTTAACCTTTGCTATAGAAGTTTTTGGAAATATATTTGTATTAAAGGTTCCTAGAAATTTGAGATCTCATAATGATTGCAAGTTGAATTTTACCCAATATTTAGTTAACATATTTTAATTTACTGCAAATTTACTAAAATGAAGTAGATTTGTTCAAGAAATTGTGCCAAATTTTTCGTACTTCTTAAAGAAATATTCAATTACAGGTGTTTCTAATTTTTATGTGATATTTGGAGCCATACAATCTAAGTAGCTTTAATAGAGGCTCAGAAATTTGTATTTGTTCTGCGAATCGAAAATATACCACCAAATTAATTACGAATCTTTAATTCTGTGAAATTTTCGAAGAAATTGTCCTCAATCGTCTACTGAAGCAAATGAAAAGAAAATAGTTCTAATGCTAATGCCACATTCCTCAATTTTCAAAACTATTGAATAAAAAAGCTCCAACAACGCCGAGGATAAAAGAACTCTACTTTTTATATTAACTCAATATTATTTAGTATTCCAAAAAAAAATATTTGTCTACATTTTTTACTTACCATTAAAGTCTCCCAAAAAAAAACACCAATTCCATTAAAACCCTGAGAATTTTATTCAAATTTTCAAAATCCGCAAAAAGAAATCATACCGCAAAAGAAAATTTGAAATGATTGACAAAAATTTTGAAATTGAAAAACCAAAAAAAAAAACCTTTTGTTATGCACGCGATTATAATTTTATGATCCACGCGGTTCATGATTTTTTGATCCACTGTAGATAGAAAAAAAATCTTGCCGTCGTTATTTTATATTACAAGTTGATTGTGGCTTCCTTTTTTTTGCGGATTGACTTTTACTACACCAACGAAAATTTTCGAATGATTAAAAATGATTTTGTGGCTACCTAGCAGAACATTATTCAGTCATATAGTCGTCGGAACGTATTGTAAATATATAAATCATCCTGGTTTTTGGTCATCAAAATTTTTGAATATTGTTTTTATAAGTTTCAGTGTTTTTTTTATCTTCATATTTTGGCCCTTTTTTTGTGGGGCAATCAATTCTTCTTTTTTTGCTGTTTTGGATTGTTACAAATACATTTATGATGAAACATCAATGGATCCGATATTGTTTTTTTGTTTGTTTTTTGTTATGGTGACTATTTTTGACCATAATATTTGTGGTTAGCACACACTTCTTGTGACAAAAAGTGCCGCCAAAAAAAAAATTGGACAAATTTTTGAATGAGAAGAAAAAAAATGCAAAATAGAAAATGTAACAAAAACTAAGCGGTTGATTGCGTAAAGGATAAGGGATATAAATAAAGGAATTTGAATTGTATAACTGTAAGAAATTTGTTAGAAATATTTGAAGAGATTGTATAGCAATTAATTTGTTGTTTTTTTCGTAAATTTGGAGCCCATGGGAAATATTTTTCAAATTATTTTAGATAAAATTTTATTATTTGTAAAGAAAATATTCGATGGCGCTGTAGTTTTAAGCTTCTTGTTAAATTTGGTGATATTTTTCATGAGAACTATTAGTATTATAAAAGCTTCAATGTTAATAAACAAGTAAATTAACTAATGGCCTTAACCATAATTTCTACTGAAGTCAAAAAATGTCCTGAAACTTAAAAAAAAAATAGATTTATGTTAAATTTTTACAATTTCTACAAAAATTATTTTGCTTTGCTGGTATGCTTGGGTGGTGAATAATTTAATTAAATCTTCAACAGATAAAATTTTATTTCAAACTGATAAATTTGGTTGCTTTTGATTGTAAATTTGATTATCTTGATTCAAATTTATTCTTGAAACACGTAAATAATTTGAAATAAATTAAAATATATTTAAAACTAAATTAAATGAAATCAATTCTGTGAAAATCATTTAAATTAAATCATTAATTAATATATAATTTTTAGAATTTATCTTCAAATTCTTTATAATTTTCCTCTAAGAAATTAAATAAACCATAAATTAAAATATCTTAAAAAAAAAAGTGGCATTTATTTATTTGCACGAATTTAGCTTTCATCACAATTCATAATTTTTTTTGTGTGTAACATTATTTTAATATTATTAATTTATTTTTCATGTAAAAAAGTTGAAACTCATTTACTTAAATAGCTCACGTAATTCACGTAATTTTCCTTATACTTAACCAATTTTTATTTTTTCGTTTGTTTTTCGTTTTCAGTTTCTCTTTTAATGTATTGTCTTTTTTTTTTATTCTGTTCTTCTGTTCATTTTAATTCTGAAATTATTATTATTAATAATTTTTTGCCTCTAGACTTTTGCTCCAAAATCTACTCCATCCCGAAAACTAATATAATTCTGTGTATATGATAATAGTAATAATTAATTCCCATATACTTCTGTTCAACAAACACAAATAAAAAGAAATGAAGGGAAAAAATAAATAATGTAATTTTTACGCGTCTTTATTAAATATTTCATTCACATAATCGCAGTCCGTCATCAAATGGTAGTATATATAGAAAAAAAGGAAACATTAAATGAAAGGAAGAAAACAGATATAGAGAAACATTAATCTTAATGGAGTCACTCACAATATTTTTTTTTAATGAAAACTTTTGATTAGTCCTTTTAGTTTTTTTTTTTTGCTATTATTTTCTGTGTACAAAGTCAAAAATAACTCTTTTTCAGATATGATTGGTAATTTTTTTTTTTTTGGTTTTTCTAAGTTATTTAATAATAAATTCAATTTTATCTTTGACTATGAATAAAAATTTATTTAGGATATGGATAAATATTACATTTTCTATTCAATTAAGTCTATACTTGAATTGAAATTAAGGATTTAGACAGTTTTTCTAAAAAAAACTTTGGTTAATATTGGTAGGATTTGGTATATAATAATGCGGAAGTTGAACATTTAAATTTCTTTATCTTAGTAATATTATGGACAACATGTGGTTGTGCATCCGAAGAACTAGATTTCATAATATTTATTTAAATTAGGTTTCAAACTGTTGATATTTTTAGTATAATTTTTGAGTTCAAATGAGACCTTACATTTATTTAGGAGGTAAAATGGGTAGATATGCTATAGTTCTCTATTATGGTGAAATAATGTTTCAGAAATTTGTCATCTGGTCATATTGATAATTCCTATTCGATTCTATACTCCAATAAATGCTTGTAGAAACAATCATATTTTGCTATCACATATATTCTGTTCATTTTATGATTTAGAATTTTCTACATTGCATCAGGACAATTTAGTATTTCATGACAATTAAGTACGTATACATAATTTCATATAAAATTTTAACAAATGATTTAAATTTATTATCACCCACATAGTCGTATATTTCAAGTAATCGCCATTATCCTAAATTATAATAATTATATAAATGTCCTTTGTTTCCAGTAAAAATTGAGAAACAAATAAATTCATTCTCCTTTTTATTTATTCAATAATTTTTACAATTTTGGAAGAAAATTCTCTGCACTACACTTTCGAACGAACTTTTATTAGTACATAAACAAATTAACCGCTTCAAATAACATAATTAACATAAAAATATATACCTCTTAAATTACATGTTCCATATTCATCTATAACATAATTATATTTATTGAAATTACAATCAAAATTTTGTAAATAAAAATAAATATCATATTACAAGAAATACACAAAAATAATTTATTATTAAAATCAAAAAGCATATCTAATAAGAATGTAATTAGTCTCAATTAGTTAATCATAAATAAATCTTTCACAACATTATTTTGAATAAACAAACAAATCGCCGGTTTATTAAATCAACTAACAATCTTAAAGTTTGTTCCAAAAAAAAAAAAAAAGAATTAGAAAAACTACAACTGTTAAAAATATGAAATTAGATCAAGAATTTTATCATTTTGGTTCATAAAAAAGAGAACAGTCTTGTGACCGGTATTAATATTATTATTTTCCAAAAAAGTATGAATTCAATTTTCGTTCTGGTTTCGTGCACTCATTTTAGCTATAATACATTTTTTTGAATAGTTTTATAATATTATGATTAAAATATATGCATAAGAACAAAAAAACATTAAAATCACGGAATCTTCACCTAAATTTGATTTAGTTAGAACTATTTTTAGTATATATTTTCGCTAATTAATTGTAAAGAAATTATGATGAGTGAAGAGTTTTCTCAAATATGGAAATGTTAAAAAGAAGTTAATTTTGGTATACGTTCAAAATTTTAGGAAGGTATAGTTAGAATGTAATTCTAAAAAGGATTTTTAGCTCCACAGTTCTTAAAGTATCACATTACAATAAAATTATATGAAATTATTTAAATAATGATTGAAATTTAACGAAATAAAATGAAGCTTGAAGCAAGTTTTTTTTGTCTTATTTTAAGAAATTGCATAAATTTAAGTCATAATTGAAATATTTAATAGAAAACCCGAAATTTTTTCTTACATTAATTCCAGGAATTTAATCAATTTTCATTAATTACTTGTACTATTTCAAGATATGTCATCATAGTTCAAGTATTTTTTATGAAATTAAAAATTTGTGTACTAACTTAATCGTTATACTAATTTACTTTGACCTATAAATCATTAAAAGCATATTTTTTTGTATTTAAAAAAGGTTCTTATAAAATTCAAATTCAAATTAATAATTAAAATGACTTAAAGATGGTGAGTGAACAAATAATTTCATGACTAATAATTATTATGTATATTAATATTATATAATTAATTAAGTATATATCTACACATTTTTTACAGGGTGTTTCTAGATAATTTATTTACAAAATTCAATTAATTTATAATTAAATTAATTTAATAATTGTTGGTATACATTTTATATTTTGAAAAAGCTCTTGATTTTAGAGAATATACTATAGCTTTTTATACTACTCAATATAGGAATTTCAGTATTTCAATTTATGAAATAATCAAATGTACCAAATTTACCAACGATTATAAAAATGGTTACTAAATAGCAATAAAAATTTGAATCACTCTATATAAATTTAACACAACAAAATTGAATTTCTCCTTCTTTAACCAGACATAATAATATTTTGAATATCAAAAAGTAATTTAATCAAAATCATATAATAAATATTATTTAAAAGTGAAAAAAAAAAAAATAAAATTAAAGTTGATTTTGGAAAATGTTGTGCGAAGATCCGTAAAAAATTATTAACCATGAAAATAATAAAAAAGGTATCATTGCACTTGCTTTAAATAATTAACATAATATTTTTTTTTATTATTATTATTGTTTCGTTTTGGTTATAATTAAATGTCTAGTCTTTATAAAAGAGTGAAAATTTATATTATATCAAAGATATGTCAACAGTGCAATTCCAAGAATCACATGATTTAATTTTATGTAATTTTTAGGTTCAATTTCATTCTCACTGGCATGTCATATTCAATTTAATGAATGCATGTAAACACCTAATTTAAAAAAAAAGTTGAAAAAATTGAATAAAGAAATTAGGTAATCGAGTTTTAAGGAACACAGAATTGGAGTAATATGAAAAAAAGGGTGAACAAATCGTTGTAGGTAGACTAGGAGAGCATTGGTTTAGTTAATTGCTGGTTGTAAAGTTTTAAGGGTTCAATTACAAAATCGTGTATGGGATATTATTATTATGTCACGACTTTATAAAATATTCAACTAATTTCATTAAAATCTTTAATTATTAAAACCGAAAAAGTTTATTTAAATTTTTTGAAATATTAATTTCTGTTGATAATAGAAAAATTATAAAATCACTGTACTTTAAAAAAAAATATTATTTTTGTAGCGATTTCTTGGAAAAAATTAGTCAATATATTGAATTTACATAATATTTTGTAATTAAAATTATATTGTAGTAATTAATTCAATAAACCAGGACGAAAAGCTAGTAGTATTATACCAAAATGGTTCTTAACAAAATTAAGTATGATTTGAAAACAGAAAAAAATTATTTCTTTTATCCAAAATTAAATTATTATATAACTAAAAAATAAATTCTGATCAATATCAGAATTTAATTTATTTTGTGGTTTTGCGTGTCAACCCAGAATTATGGTCAATAGGTCAAGACAATAAAATATAAACAAAAAAAAATTATTATCAATCAGTTTATGTATAAAAAATAATATTGTATGCACTAAAAATAGGACCCTAAATAAAAATTCAGTTTCATTTAGTGAACCATAAAATTTTAATAATAATAAATATATTTTTATACCTAATTGAAATAAAAAAGTGTTCGTGGTAATAAAGGAAAAACCAAAAAATTGATTGATTTTAATTTTAAATAAATAAAAATATTGACAAATTAATGACAATAAAATTGGTTTAGAAACTAAAGTAAACGCACGATTTTGTTAAAAGTTAATTTAATAAAAAAATATGAATAATAATAATATAATTATTATAATTGAAAATATATAAATGTAATATTTTCGTGGAACTAAATTAAACTTTTCGAAGAGGTGATATGACAGGTGTTTTACATTGATTATTTAAAGGGTTTGAAAATTTATATAAATAATATTGTAGTTTGTTTTGACTTTCGAATTTTGAAGAAATAATAAATGGAAATTAAATTATTTTGATGATTTTACGATCTACTACGAAATCTCATGGAGTAATTTTGGCATTTTGTTATTGATCTATTTTGCAGCCTTTCTTAATTAAAGTTGTAAGTAAATTATCAGGTCTTCTAATAAATTTGTATTTTTGAAGGTCTTGTTACGAAAAAGGTCAATTGGTAATGATAATATTTATTAAAAATTAAATTTTAAAAAACGGATTGAAAAATTTATTAAAAATTCATCTAAAAAATGATTTACAAAATGATATATAAAATTTATCGAATCATTTACTGAATGTAATTCTACTGGTACAGTGTTCCTGACTTTTCAAAATACCAAAGTATAAAATGTATTATATGTATTATACTCCAACAACAATTCTCCATCATAAATTAGAAAAATGCATAACTTAAAATTTAAAAACAAAAATGCATTTTTACATAAAAATATGAAAACAATTTATTAAACATTTATTAACCGCAGAAAATGAAATTTATAATATACAAAAACATATTCCGAAAATAATAAGACCATCATATAACAAATAATTTAATTATATATTATCAAATTTCTGACCGTGCCTTTAGCTATATTTTATATTGTCATTCAGAGCTAATTGATAGTTGCAAATGGTCACAATAAATCAATGATTTTATTTTACAAATAACGAAGAATCGATTTGTTTATTTGTGTTTTAAAATTTTATTTTATAGTATCGATTCGTTTTATTTGATATTTAATCCATTCATCTCTTTATCTTCTTGTCTTCCATGTTTTCCAGCTTGTAAATATTTGACTAAAGTCTTAGTATTTTATTACTGGTGTAGCCAAAAGGAACAGAGACTGGTACGATCCATCTTTTATGTATATTTAGTTAAACCTCTCTTATTGAAATTGTATACCAATGTTGCCGTAAGGCTATAAGTTTAGCCTGCCACTTAATAGTCCCACTGTTTATTTAAATATTATATATACATATACAAATGTGCCTTTAAATACAATTTTTTATTTTGTGCATATTTATGATAGTGCAGTGTTTGTATGCAATTCTGCAGAAAATAGGGCTCTGTCAGATAAATGTTGCATTGTGCATATTGTTTGTGAATGAAAATCGTGAATATTTTACTTAAAAATTCTCTGTAGTTGGTAAACTGAAAAATGCGGGTTCTTAAGCCGTTTTTTCGACGGCTTGAAAATTTAATCAATTCACAGAACTAAAACCTTATGATTTTTAAAGACCAAATGTCTCTAAGAATTTGAATTTTCAAGCTGTCGATAAAACCGTTTAAGAAACAGCGTGTGGTTCAGTTAAGAAACCCAGTTTGGTTCCGAAAAGATCAAAAGGAAAGATTATGAAAGTGTTTTTGCTAAAAGTGCTCTAGGACCTGTTGTAACCTTAATCGTTAAAAAATTCTTCTTCTATTATTGAAATTGAAGATGCTGTTTAAATTTTTTTATACTTCTCGTTAAATTATGGGAGTCAACGAATTGTAATTGAATATTTTACTATTATTTACATAAAAAAAATTCAAAAATATACAAAAACTTTAATGATATGGTTATTAAATAAAATTCTTTTCTTCTTTTGAATAAAATGAACTATGAATTTTTTGCCCAGACAGGTCTATAAATTAATCAAATATTGCAAATATATATTTTTAATTTTCCCATATTTAATCACATGCAGAACGGAATTTTGTTTCCGAAGGACCAATGGCATAATAATACAGTGCTATAAAACAGAATTTTATTGAATCAAAATTATTGAATGAAAATAGTTTTTATTATTATTATTTATTCAGACATGATTCAAAAGATTACCTAAATATATAAATATTAATCATTTCTATATAAAAATGTAAGTAATATGGCGTTTATGTAATAAAAGGATATTTCAAAATGAATAAATTAAAAAAAAAAAAAATGAAATAAAAATGCAATTTTGCATAGTCATTGATTAACATATATATTTTTATATGCTGAATTTATTATTATTTATGGAAAGATGATGATTTTGTAAAAATATAGAAAAATAAATATATATTAATATTGAATATGAATGAAAAAAGGATTTGAATTTTTTTTTTGTTAAATTATTATGGAAATGAATATAAATTAAAATACATTACCCATAGGTGGTGAGAGTTTTGCCATTTTCGTGAAACCAATAAATTCTGAAAATTATAAGTCTGGCTTCAACGAAGTCCTGGGCAGTGAGAATGAATAATAAAGACAACAGTCTGCACATATCGTTCATAAACTTATCCTTAAATATAAGCAAAATATATATGATTTAACACACAAGGGACTAAAGAAACTAATAAAATATATTCTATAAATATTCATATAGTATAATTTTTGTATTATATATGAATCCTTTCAAAAATAAATAAAATATCATATAAAAATTTGTCTTGATGGATAAAAGACATTATATACTACAACCATAAATAGTGAGGGTTGAAAAAAAAAATCTCAATATGCAAGACTATAATATTATTAGTAATATACAAAAACTTATTTTATATTCCCAATTCTTTTTAGAGACAAATTTCCTAATAGTATAAAAGCCAATTTTTGACAGCAAACATAAATTTACATGTATATTATATTATCCTATTTCGAAAATTTACTATTTTATTTCAAAGACGATGACCATTCATTTAATTTCATCTAAAAAAAATATCCTTTTTTTCGATCCTTCTATTTTATATATTATGATATACCAAATATAATATATAATTATTTATATATCATGGAGTTTGTCGTCCGGCTGGCACATTCCCAAAACACAAATAAAAATTATCCATCAGAGTGAAGATAAATATAGTGGCGTTAACGGATAAGCAAAATATTATATCGATCCCATCATCCTTATTATTATATATAGTGAAATGAAAAAGGTAATTTTAAATAACACAATTGACATTATCAATTTTTTTTTTATTTGTTTGCCTTCTCTATTGTTTCTTCGAATCCTTGAGATATCCTCTTTTGTTATCTAACGTATAATAGTCTAATTTTTATATATTTAAAATCAAAACTATATATTATATAAATGCAGAAATTATAAGGTAAATGAATTCATGTAATATGCACAAAAACAGCAAGAGTTTTTTTTTTTTTTGATAATAATTATTTCCACCCTCGCAATAATATATAGTTTTTATATTGTTCGTCCAGGTGTCCTTTTTTCGAATATATTATTGTCGGTTAGATGTTTTGTATTTCGTATATCGAGATAAAAGTGTGGATGGAATTTATTTTAAAATAGATCTGTCAACAGTTGGTTAAAAATATTTCAATTTCTGATCATGAAAGGCTAGCTAAACGAATTTTATTGAGGTTTTTCTTTTGATTTATTACTTTAGTAGTTATTTAATTATTTAAAGAATTGTTCCTATTCAGATTCTTTTAGCTACAAAAATGTATTTATTAATTGTCGTTTGTTTAGTTTTTAAATAAAAAAATGGAATTTATTCAAAGATTTAGTAATATTTCTCGAGAATTTTTTGTGTTACTGGATTTTTTGTCAGTGAATTTAAGTATATAAAAGTTTCAAAATATTTAATTTATGGAGTTTACTGAAGTTTTATGGAGTTTACTGAAAACTCTTATTATTAATTTATATTATTTAAAATTGCCAACAGTATTTCCTTTGATGTTCCATTGAGAAGCATGATTTTTAGACGTATGGACACAGTCATTTTTGGATTTCACATTGATTGCAAGGTACTATACCAGATTATAAATATATAAATTTATTTTGTGAACATTTTAATTTGATTAAATCTATTTTACAGCTTGTGCTTCAGTTTTACTCTAGATTTTCAGTTCATATCAACTTAAGGCCTAAGACTTAAGACTTAATAATGTTATTGAAGCCGATCTTCAGATAAATGTCCTGACAGCCTTTTTGATATAACAAGTTTTTTAAATTAAAATATTTGACAAAATACACAAAAACAAAGACTTTCAAGTAAATTTAATCAATTTTTATTTATATTAAACAAAATTCAAAATATATTTAGATAAAAAAATCAAAACAAAAATAAAAATTATAACTATTTAAAAAAATTAATTGTTTTAATTTATTTCGCGTATAAATTAATATATATTTTAATAATATATATATTTTTTATTTTGTATTGTAATGCAAGATGATAGCGATAAAAGAAAGAAACGTATACGAACATTTTTAGCTAGCACATGTGCATCAATATTAGCAACAGTATTTAGTCAACCATTTGAAGTAATTAAAGTTAATCAACAAGTTGAATTATTTAAAAAAAATTTAAAAGAAAATCATTGTGATAATAATAAACGAATTAAAAAAAAATTTAATTTACAATTATTAAATACATTTCGTAAAATATTAAAAAATGATGGTATATGTGGTTTTTGGAAAGGCCATAAAACAACACAATTACTCGGTATATTACATGGTATTACAATATTTTTAACATATGAAGAATCACGACGTTTATTATCAAATACAAAATTAAGACCACATAAATATAAAATAATATATTTATCTGGTTTTATATCTGGTACATGGTCAGTAATATTATTATCACCAATTGATTTAATTAATACAAGAGAAATATCGAATAAATTAAATAAAAATACTAATAATAAAAATATATTAAATAAATATAAAAATATTATAAAAAATGATGGTTTTATTGGTTTATATCGTGGTAGTATAATTAATTGGTTACAAGTATCAAATTTAGTTGGTTTAAAATTTTATATATATCATCATTTATGTTCATATTTTCTAAATAAGGATAATAATAAAAATAGTGATAATAGTAATAATAATAATAATAATAATAATAATAATAATAATAAAAATAGTGATAATAATAATAATAATAATCTAGTATATTATATATTATTTGGATGTGGTGCAATATCTGGTATAGCAGCAAGTATAATAACATTTCCACTTGAAGTAATTAAACGTAAAATACAAACACGTAATTCAAAAAATATAAATCCAATAATAGGTACATATTGTAATCGTTTTACAACATGTACAAAATATGTATTTCAAACAGAAGGTATAAAAGGTTTTTATAAAGGTTTAGTACCAGCTGTAATCAAAAGTTGTGTAGTTACTGCAATTGTTTTTAGTTGTTATGATTTAGTATCACAATTATTAGATATTATATTATTTAGATGAACATGATTTATTTAAAAAAAATATATATTATATATTATATATATATATACTAAATAAAATTTGTATGTTTTAATTTTGATTTTGTAAATATAATTACCAAGAAATAAATTTATAGTAAGTTTTAAATTGTAATCAAAAATTCATTTTCATTTTAGATTAGATTATTAAAATATGATCATTGTCCCATTATGGGTAGATAATTGAATAATTGTTGGAGAAAATTTGTGCATGGTCAAGTGTATTTATTAGCTTTGACTTGTGTTAAATTAAGATTATTGTAAAATAGAGTACACAAAATCATAGAATCAAATGATGACACAATATACATTGAACTAATAAATATTAAATTCCACTATACACTATTATCTCTGGGGCTAAAATAGACTTGTGATCGAAAATTACTTTCATAGTTATCGAAGACGAAAATAACTGAATGCCAAATATTCGTAGTAATATGTACGTAATCGTGTATATTTTTGCTATTACGAATATTTGAAATGCAGTCATTTCCATTACTTATAACTATATGAAATTGATTATAAAATCATTTGACACTATTCTAATAAAACTGGGAATTACGATTCGTAGATTTGTACTACAGGGATTTTTTTTTTTTGAAATTTATGTCGTATACTTTTAATTGTCAGCTCTTTTTTTAATTTCAAAATAATATTTGTAAATAAAAAAAAAATTGTTTCATGTAATTAATCATAATAATAATAAAAATAGAATTGTGTTGTCTTTTTTTTTATATTTTTATATTTTTTTTTATATTTTTTTTAAAATTAACAAAATAAATGAAATCTTTTACAAATGAATATCTTCGACCTGTAGTAGCTGCATCATTGGCAAATATAATTGCAGTAGCAATATCACAACCACTTGAAGTTCTCAAAATTAATTATCAATTATCATTTGAAAATAATATGAATAAAAATAAAAAAAAAATAAAAATTATTGATATAATAAGAAAAATATATCAATTAAATGGTTTATCTGGATTTTGGAAAGCACATATGCTTAATCAATCACTTGGTATATTACATGCAACTGTTATATTTTTAACATATGAACGTTCACGACATATATTACATAATTGTACACCAATGGCTGATCATAAAAATACAATTAATTATATATCAGGTTTTTTAGCTGGTTCATGTTCAGTATTATTATTATCACCAATTGATTTAATTAATACTAGACATGTTACAATCAGATATGATACCGATACACCATCATCAAATGTATTCCATACATTTCGTACAATTATTAAAAATGATGGTTTTTTTGGTTTATATCGTGGTGCATATGCAAATTGGTTACAAGTAGCAAATATTTGTGGTTTAAGATTTTTAATATATAAAGCATTATCTAGTTATGCAGCTGATATAAGTAATAACGATCATAGAAAAGAAATAAAAGGTTATAAATTATTAATATGTGGTGCATTATCTGGTATGATATGTATTATGTTAACATTTCCATTAGAAGTTGTTAAACGTCAAATACAAATGCGTGGTTCAACAGAACATAAAGGTGTTGGTAAAGTTTGTTCAAATATATCACAATGTGCAAAAATTATTTATAAAACTGAAGGTATAAATGGTTTTTATAAAGGTCTTGGATTATCAATGTTAAAAAGTTGTTTAGCTTCAGCTATCGTATTTACAACATATGATAAAATTTCACTTTTTCTTAAAAATATATTATAAGTTAAATATATATAAAAAACAAAACTATATTTTTGATATTAAATATGTATATAAAAAAAAAACATATTATATGCTCATTTGATAATTGAATTAATTTATATTTAATAATATAAAATTATTTAATTATCAAGGAGTATAAATTTGTTAATATATAATAAAGTATGAAATAAGTTGTTTTACTATAATTTTGGTGATTACAGGATAAAAAACACTGCTTAAGGACAATAGTCATTTAAGAGGTTCATTGGATCAATATACTACTACGATGAAGATTCAAGATATTAAATTATTATTCTATATTATAATAATAGATAATTAACCAATTCGATTGATCATTTAAAAAATTTGATAGTGTAAGAAATTTTCATTAATAAAATAATTTATATACAATTTTCTTGCAACTATTTTCCATTCTCAATACTCAGCTGCAATTAGAATTGCACAATCTCTCTACGACTACTTTACTTAATTAGTTCTGTCATTTGTAGATCGGATTTCATGGAAATATTTGTTAATCTATTTCCTGTCATAAATAGCACTAGATTTTCAAATAATTTGCTCGGGGATTGATTGCTACTCCCTTGATGTGATTTTTTCAGACAATTCGAATTTTTAAATTCTAAACTTTACAATTTATAAAAAAATTACTTTAAAATAAGAAAAGGCTTTCATGTAAATTTAATCAAAATCAAAATATAGTAATCAAAACTTATATATTTTTAATGTATTCTGAAATAATTTTTTTTTAATCAATTTTTTTTTTTTTTGTTATGAAATAAATTTGAAAATAATAAAAAAAAAAAAAACGAAAAAAAAAAACCAAAATTAAATTTAATGAAAAATTTCTATTTAATGATTAATAAATATATGTATAATTAAAAATTGTAATAAAATTTATTATATATCATCTATCATTAAATGATTATCCCGACGACACGAAAGGAACATTTACGATCAATTATTGCTGGTTCAATAGCAAGTACTATATCAACAATAGTTTGTCAACCATTGCAAGTAATTAAAATTAATTTACAATTAACATTAAGAAGGAAATCAAAACAATCAAATAAAAGTGAACATCAAATATTAACAACAATACGACATATATATAAAAAAAATGGTATTCGTGGTTTTTGGCGTGGTCATATGTTAACACAATGTTATGGTATATTACATGGTATAACATTATTTTCAGTATTTCATGAAAGTGTACGTAATTTACAATTAACAAATTTAAAGGAACATAAAAATAAAATAAATTATATATCTGGTTGTATAGCTGGTACATGTTCAGCAATATTATTTTCACCAATTGATTTACTAAATACTAGAAAAATTTATGGTAAAACAGCACAAAGTTATACAAATATATATAGTAGTGTTAAAACAATTATAAATACAAATGGTTTTTTATCATTATATCGTGGTTTTGTTATAAATTGGATGCATATATCAAATATAATTGGTTTAAAATTTTTAATATATAATGCATTATGTAATTGGATGGATCCAAATCTTGATGAGAAATTAAATAAAAATGATTTTCATACAGTTACATTATTTATATATGGTGCTATAGCTGGTACATCAGCATGTATTATAACATTTCCATGTGAAGTTATAAAACGTCAATTACATGTTAGTATGATTAATAAAAACCCTATTTTATGTAATAATATTAGATCATGTGCCCAAATA